>OZ023205.1:630025-672525 GCA_963995525.1 Escarpia spicata
CGTCTTCACGCATTGAAGAGCGCTGTGCATGGGTGATAACTCTCCGTAGCGTTGATGTTCCGCTGACTTTGCCTTTTGTAGTTGCCGAGTGATGAGCGGCGTCATTTCCTGGATGTCCGTTGTTGGTGTCGTCGCCGAGACCTCGGGACTGCCTGCTCGATCCACAGCGCGTGCTGAGCCGAACTGAGGTCCGGGCGAGGACGGGTTGACCGCTTCGCTCTAAGTTTTGATGACGAATCGGGGTGAGTTGAGACTATCTGGACTGTGTGCTTCCGTGTCGATATTGCAGCTATGTTGTCGGTTGTCGCCGCAATCAGCACAGGTTGATGACGAGTTTGCGCCTCAGTTGTAGAGTCGGATCCATTTGGTACTTGTTCGGTCGCGGTGTTCCCTGGACGAGGTGAAGTCTCCTTGCTATGTGCGAAGTAACGTGACGATTCGGATTGGGGAGAGGCGGACGTGACTTCATTGGATCGGAATGGTGGCAGTAATATGTGCATGATTAGTCGTAAGGTTGTTAAGTTCTAGTGGAGACGTCGCAGTTGTGTTAAGTCCGTTTGCATACGACCAAATATCGTTGAGACCAAGTGGAGGCGACTTTGTATTGTTATACGTAGTCGGAGTGTTGTTTGGTGCTGGTGGATACGATCCTGTTTCGCCAACTCCTGTTGCATATGACGCATTGGTGTTACGCCCAGGTTGAATCGACGCTGGATCGTTAACACCTGATGGCGACGACGTGACATTATTAATTTCTGGCTGGTGCATCGTGCTATTCTTATGGCCTGGTGGACTTGAACCAGTGATGTTAAGACGTGGTGTTTCCGCCAAAGTAATGTTAAGTACAGGTTCATTCGATACAGTAATGTTATGTTGTGGTGTTTCTGACACAGTAATGTTTGGTCCTGGAGCATTAGACACAGTAAAAGTACGCCCTGACGTGTATGACACCGTGACGTTAAGTCGTGGTGTAAATGACACAAGAATGTTAAGTCCTGTTGTATATGAAACTGTAATATTAAGCTCTGGTGTAAACGCCACCTTAATCTTAAGCCGTGGTGTGTAATATACAGTGATAAGAAGTCCTGATGTAAACGACAGAGTAATTTTTACCACTGACGTATGCAACACGGTGTTGCTAAGTTCTGACGGATTTGACGCGGTAGTGTTTAACACGTATGACGACGGGTTGTTTTGTCCTACTGGATACGACACACTGATATTCAGGCCAGGCGGGTACAACGCAGAGTTGTTGAGTGCCGGCACATAAGACACTATGACATTAAGTCCAGGTGGATACGACACTGAATCATTAAGTCCAAAATGGTACGACGATGAATTATCGAGACTCCGTGGATACAGCACAGTAATATTCAGACCCGGCGGATACGACACGGAGCCACCGAGTCCAGACCGGTACGATGCAGAGTTGTTGAGTCCCGGTGGATAAGACGCAACAATGTTCATACCAGGCGGAGAGGACCCGTGTATGTTAAAGCCAGCTGGTAACGACACCGTTGGGGTTGAGAGAGTACGGTTTTGTCCAAATGAATACGATATGGTTTTGTTATATTTCGTTGGATATGTAACTTCAGTGTCCAGACGTTTCGGAGACGCTGCAGTTTTGTTTCTTTCTGGTGGCAATGATTTAGTACTCATCCGTCCGGGTGGGAATGACGCTGCACTGTTCTGTCCAGGTGGGGATAACACTGTATTGTTATAAGTACTGTTATGTCCTGGTGGAGATGACCCAATGCTGTTATGTCCTGGTGGAGATGACCCAGTATTGTTCTGTCCACGTGGAGATTGTCCTGTGTACTGTCCTGGTGAAGATGACGCTGCACTGTTCTGTCCAGGTGGGGATAACACTGTATTGTTATCAATATTGTTCAATCCTAGTGGAGATGATCCAGTAACGTCCTGCCCAGGCGGAGATGACCCAGTGTAGTTCCACCCTAAAGGAGCTGACATAGTATTGTTCTGTCCGGTCGGCGATGATCCAGTAATAGTATGTCCTGTTGGAGATGATGCAATATTATTCCGTCCTTGTCGAACTAACACAGTAGTGTTCCGTTCTGTTGGAGCTGGCACAGTATTGTTCCGTCCAGGTAGAGATGACCCAGCATTGTTCTGTCCTGGTGGAGATGAACTAGTGTTGTTCTGTTCTGGTGAAGATGACCCAGTGTTTTTCTGTCCTGGTGGAGATGGCCCAGTATTGATCTGTCCTGATGAAGATGACCCAGTATAGTTCCATCCTGGAGGAGCTGAAACAGTATTGTTTTGTCTTGTCGGAGATGATGCAGTGTTGTTCGGTCCTGGTGGAGACGACACAGTATTATTCCATCCTGGTGGATATGACCCAGTGTTTTTATGTCCTGGTGGAGATGATTCTGTATTGTTATGTTCTCGTGAAGATGATACATTATTGTTATGTCCTGATGAAGATGACCCAATATTGTTCTGTCCAGGTGAATATGACCCAGTAGTGTTCTTTCCTGGAGTAGATGCTTCAGTACGGTTTTGTCCTGGTGGAGATGACCCAGTATTGTTATATCCCGATTGAGAAGACCCAGTACTGTTATGTCCTGGTGTAGATGAACTAGTATTGTTCTGTCCTGGTGAAGATGGCCCAGTATTGTTATGTTCTGATGGAGGTGACCCAGTATTGTTCCGTCCTGGTGGATATGACGCAGTACTGTTCTGTCGTGGTGGATATGACCCAGTGTTTTCTTGTCCTGAAGAAGTTGACCCAGTATTGTTCTGTCCTGGAGTAAATGATTCAGCACTGTTATATTCTGGTGGAGATGATCCATTATTTTTATGTCCTGTTGGAACTGACACAGTGTTGTTCCGCCCTGGTGGATATAATCCAGTACTGTTATGTCCCGATGGATATGACCCACCGTTGTCCTGAAATGAAATAGTATTGTTCCAACTTGGTGAAGATGACCCACTAGTGCCCTGTCCTGATGGATATGACCCATTACTGTTATTGCCTGGTGGAGATGACCCAGAATCGTTATGTCCTGGTGCAGATGACCAAGTATTGTTCTGTTCTGGTTGAGATGACCCAGTATTGTTATGTCCAGGTGAAGATGATCCACTATTGTTCTGTCCTGGAGTAGATGATTCAGTACTGTTTTGAGCTGGTGGAGATGACCCAGTATTGTTATATCCTGATTGAGAAGACCCAGTACTGTTATGTCCTGGTGGATATGAACCAGTATTGTTATGTTCTGATGGAGATGACCCAATATTGTTCTGTCCCATTGGAGATGATGCAGTATTGTTCTGTCCAGATGAAGTTGTCCCAGCACTGTTCTGCCCATGTGAAGAAGACCCAGTATTGTACTGTCCTGGTTGAGATGAACCAGTGTTGTTCTTTCCTGGTGGATATGCCCCAGTAGTGTTCTGTCCTGGTGGATATGACCAATTGTTTTCCTGTTGTGGTGGAGGTAACCAAGTGTTGTTCTGCCCTGATATAGATGATTCAGTGCTGTTATGTCCTGGTGGGGATGATCCATTATTGTTATGTCTAGAAGAAGATGACCCAGTATTGTTCTGTCCTGGTGTAGATGATTCAGCACTGTTATATCCTGGTGGAGATGATCCATTATTTTTATGTCCTGTTGGAACTGACACAGTGTTGTTCCACCCTGGTGGAGATAATCCAGTCATGTTATGTCCCGGTGTATGTGACCCACCATTGCCCTGTCCTGATGGATATGAAATAGTATTGTTCCGACCTGGTGAAGATGACCCAGTACTGTTATGTCCTGGTGCAGATGACCAAATATTGTTTTGTCCTGGTTGAGATGACTCAGTACTGTTCTTTCCTGGTTGAGATGACTCAGTACTGTTCTTTCCTGGTTGAGATGACTCAGTACTGTTCTTTCCTGGTTGAGATGAACCAGTACTGTTCTTTCCTGGTTGAGATGACTCAGTACTGTTCTTTCCTGGTTGAGATGACTCAGTACTGTTCTTTCCTGGTTGAGATGACTCAGTACTGTTCTTTCCTGGTTGAGATGAACCAGTACTGTTCTTTCCTGGTTGAGATGACTCAGTACTGTTCTTTCCTGGTTGAGATGACTCAGTACTGTTCTTTCCTGGTTGAGATGAACCAGTACTGTTCTTTCCTGGTTGAGATGACTCAGTACTGTTCTTTCCTGGTTGAGATGACTCAGTACTGTTCTTTCCTGGTTGAGATGACTCAGTACTGTTCTTTCCTGGTTGAGATGACTCAGTACTGTTCTTTCCTGGTTGAGATGAACCAGTACTGTTCTTTCCTGGTTGAGATGACTCAGTACTGTTCTTTCCTGGTTGAGATGACTCAGTACTGTTCTTTCCTGGTTGAGATGACTCAGTACTGTTCTTTCCTGGTTGAGATGACTCAGTACTGTTCTTTCCTGGTTGAGATGACTCAGTACTGTTCTTTCCTGGTTGAGATGACTCAGTACTGTTCTTTCCTGGTTGAGATGAACCAGTACTGTTCTTTCCTGGTTGAGATGACTCAGTACTGTTCTTTCCTGGTTGAGATGACTCAGTACTGTTCTTTCCTGGTTGAGATGACTCAGTACTGTTCTTTCCTGGTTGAGATGAACCAGTACTGTTCTTTCCTGGTTGAGATGACTCAGTACTGTTCTTTCCTGGTTGAGATGACTCAGTACTGTTCTTTCCTGGTTGAGATGACTCAGTACTGTTCTTTCCTGGTTGAGATGACTCAGTACTGTTCTTTCCTGGTTGAGATGACTCAGTACTGTTCTTTCCTGGTTGAGATGACTCAGTACTGTTCTTTCCTGGTTGAGATGAACCAGTACTGTTATGTACTTGTGGATATGACCCAGCAATGTTCTGTCCTGGTGGATATGACCCGGTATTGTTCTGTCCTGGTGGATATGACCCGGTATTGTTCTGTCCTGGTGTAGATGATTCTGTATTGTTTTGTCCAGGTGAAGATGACCCACTATTGTTCTTTTCTGGAGTAGATGATTCAGTACTGTTATGTCCTGGTAGAGATGAACCAGTGTTGTTATGTCCTGGTGAAGATGTCACAGCATTATTCTGTCCAAGTGATGATGACCCAGTATTGTCCTGTCCAGGTTGTGATGAATCAATATTGTCCTGTCCTGGAGTGGATGATGCAATATTGTTATGTCCTGGTTGAGAAGACCCAGTACTGTTATGTCCTGATGGAGATGGCCCAGTATTGTTTTGTCCTGATGAAGATGACCAAGTATTGTTCTGTCCATGTGAAGATGGCCCAGTATTATCCTGTCCTGGTTGAGATGACCCAGTATTGTACTGTCCTGGTGAATGTGACCCAGTATTGTTCTGTCCATGTGAAGATGACCCAGTATTGTTCTGTCCTGGTTGAGATGACCCAGTATTGTCCTGTCCTGGTGAAGGTGACCCAGTATTGTTCTGTCCATGTGACGATGACCCAGTGTTGTCGTGTTCTGGTTGAGATGACCCAGTATTGTCCTGTTCTAGAGTAGATGCTGCAGTATTGTTATGCCCTGGAGTAGATGATGCAGTATTGTTTTGTCCTGGGGTAGATGATGCAGTATTGTTATGTCCTGGAGAAGATGATACAGTATTGTCCTGTCTTGTTGTAGATGATCCAGTACTATTATGTCTTGGTAGAGGTAACACAGTGTTGTTATGTCCTGATGGAGATGACCCAGTGTTGTTTTGTCCTGGTGGATATGACCCAGTATTGTTATGTCCTGGTGGAGATAATCCAGTGTTGTTATGTCCTGGTGGAGATAATCCAGTGTTGTTATGTGCTGATTGAGATAACCCAGTATTGTTATGTCCTGGTGGAGATAATCCAGTGTTGTTATGTGCTGATTGAGATGACCTAGTATTGTTATGTCCTGGTGGGTATGACCCATTACTGTTATGTCCTGGTGGAGATGACCCATTACTGTTATGTCCTGGTACAAATGACCCAGTATTGTCCTGTCCTGGTGCAGATGACCAAGTATTGTTCTGTCCTGGTTGAAATGACCCAGTGCTGTTATGTACTGATGGAAATGACCCATTACTGTTGTGTTCCGGTTGAGATGATGTAGTATCGTTATGTTTTGGTGGAGATGACCCATTATTGTTCTGTCCCAGTTGAGATGATGTAGTTTTGCTATGTACTGGTGCAGATGACCCAGTATTGTTCTGTTCTGGTGGGGATGAACCAGTACTATTATGTCCTTGTGTAGAAGACATAGTTCTTTTATGAGTTTGTAGAGATGACCGAGTATTGTTCTGTCCTGGTGGAGATGACCCAGTGTTGTTCTGTCCTGGTGCAGACGACCCAGTATTGTTCTGTCCTGGTGCAGATGACCCGGTATTGTTCTGTCTTGGTGCAGATGAACCAGTATTGTTCTGTCCCGGTGGAAATGTCCCAGTATTGTCCTGTCCTGGTGAAGATGACCCAGTATTGTCCTGTCTTGGAGCCGATGACCCAGTATTGTTCTGTCGTGATGGAGATGACCCATTACTGTTTTGTCCTCGTGAGGATGACACAGTGTTGTTCTGTCCTGATAGAGGAGATTGAATATCGTTATGTCCTCGTGAGGATGACACAGTGTTGTTCTGTCCTGGTAGAGGAGATTGAATATCGTTATGTCCTGGTGCAGATGACCCAGTACTGTTCTGTCTAGGTGGGGATGACCCACTATTGTTATCAATATTATTCTGACCAGGTGGTGATGATTTAGTACTGTCATGTACTGGTGGAGATGATCCAGTATTGTTCTGTCCTGGTAGAAATGACCCGGTAGTGTTCTGTCCTGGTGCAGATGACCCAGTATTGTTCTGTTCTGGTGGGGATGAACCAGTACTATTATGTCCTTGTGTAGAAGACACAGTTCTCTTATGTGTTGGTAGAGATGACCGAGTATTGTTCTGTCCTGGTGGAGATGACCCAATGTTGTTCTGTCCTGGTGCAGACGACCCAGTATTGTTCTGTCCTGGTGTAAATGACCCGGTATTGTTCTGTCTTGGTGCAGATGAACCAGTATTGTTCTGTCCCAGTGGATATGTCCTAGTATTGTCCTGTTCTGGTGAAGATGACCCAGTATTGTCCTGTCTTGGAGCCGATGACCCAGTATTGTCCTGTCTTGGAGCCGATGACCCAGTATTGTTCTGTCGTGATGGAGATGACCCAGTGTTGTTATGTCCTCGTGAAGATGACCAAGTATTGCTCTGTCCTGGTGCAGATGACCCAGTATTGTTTTGTTCTGGCTGAGAGGACCCATGATTGCTGTGTCCTGATGGAGATAACCCATTATTGTTATGCCCTGGTGGAGATGAGGCGGTGCTGTTATGTCCCGGTGAAGTTAACCCAGTACTGTTATGTCCTGGTGGAGATGACCCGGTATTGTTCCGTCCTGTTGGAGATGCTGCAGTATTGTTCTCTCCTTTTGGAAATAAAACATTATTGCCTTGTCTTGTTGGATATGCTGCAGGATTGTTCTGTCCTGCTAGAGATGAGGTAGTATTGTTCTGTTCTGGTGGGTGTGCAGCAGTATTGTTCAGTCCACTAGACGACGCAGAATTGTAAAATTCTGTTGGCGATGAAGCAATATGTGTTACGTTTGGTGGATACGCCGCAGTTTTGTTCCGTCCTGACGTAGATACCACAGGATTATTCAATCCTGTCGGAGATGAAGCAGCATTTGTTACATTTACAGGAAGTGCTGCAGTTTTGTTCCGTCTTAATGGAGATACCGCAGGATTGTTTAATTCTGTCGGAGATGGTCTGTTCAGTTCTGTTGGAGATGCTGTGGTATTGGTTAGTTTGGGTGGTGATACTGTGTCTGCCGTAGATAACACGTCTCCGTCAAGTAAATGATCATATGGAGTCGAAGCAGTGACGTCTTTAGGACGGAACTTTTCAAAGTCGTCTTCATTGATCGTTGCTGCGCGACGTCCCGTGTTTGTTACGTCTGTCGGAGATGAAGCAGTATTGGTTAGTTTTGTTGGAGATACCACAGGATTGTTCAGTTCTGTCGGAGATGAAACCGTATTTGTTACGTCTGTCGGAGATGAAGTATTGGTTGGTGTTGTTGGATATACCACAGGATTGTTCAGTTCTGTCGGAGATGAAACCGTATTTGTTACGTCTGTCGGAGATGAAGAAGTATTGGTTGGTGTTGTTGGATATACCACAGGATTGTCCAGTTCTGTCGGAGATGAAACCGTATTTGTTACGTCTGTTGGAGATCGAGAAGTATTGGTTGGTGTTGTTGGAGATACCACAGGATTGTTCAGTTCTGTCGGAGATGAAACCGTATTTGTTACGTCTGTTGGAGGTCGAGAAGTATTGGTTGGTGTTGTTGGAGATACCACAGGATTGTTCAGTTCTGTCGGAGATGAAACCGTATTTGTTACGTCTGTTGGAGGTCGAGAAGTATTGGTTGGTGTTGTTGGATATACCACAGGATTGTTCAGTTCTGTCGGAGATGAAACCGTATTTGTTACGTCTGTTGGAGGTCGAGAAGTATTGGTTGGTGTTGTTGGATATACCACAGGATTGTTCAGTTCTGTCGGAGATGAAACCGTATTTGTTACGTCTGTTGGAGTTGAAGAAGTATTGGTTGGTGTTGTTGGATATACCACAGGATTGTTCAGTTCTGTAGGAGATGAAACCGTATTTGTTACGTCTGTTGGAGTTGAAGAAGTATTGGTTGGTGTTGTTGGATATACCACAGGATTGTTCAGTTCTGTCGGAGATGAAACCGTATTTGTTACGTCTGTTGGAGTTGAAGAAGTATTGGTTGGTGTTGTTGGATATACCACAGGATTGTTCAGTTCTGTCGGAGATGAAACCGTATTTGTTACGTCTGTTGGAGTTGAAGAAGTATTGGTTGGTGTTGTTGGATATACCACAGGATTGTTCAGTTCTGTCGGAGATGAAACCGTATTTGTTACGTCTGTTGGAGTTGAAGAAGTATTGGTTGGTGTTGTTGGATATACCACAGGATTGTTCAGTTCTGTAGGAGATGAAACCGTATCTGTTACGTCTGTTGGAGATTGAGAAGTATTGGTTGGTGTTGTTGGATATACCACAGGATTGTTCAGTTCTGTCGGAGATGAAACCAATTCTGTTACGTCTGTTGGAGATGAAGAAGTATTGGTTGGTGTTGTTGGAGATACCACAGGATTGTTCAGTTCTGTCGGTGATGAAACCGTATCTGTTACGTCTGTTTGAGATGAAGAAGTATTGGTTGGTGTTGTTGGATATACCACAGGATTGTTCAGTTCTGTCGGTGATGAAACCGTATCTCTTACGTCTGTTTGAGATGAAGAAGTATTGGTTGGTGTTGTTGGAGATATCACAGGATTGTTCAGTTCTGTCGGAGATGAAACCGTATTTGTTACGTCTGTTGGAGATGAAGAAGTATTGGTTGGTGTTGTTGGATATACCACAGGATTTTTCAGTTCTGTCGGAGATGAAACCGTATCTGTTACGTCTGTTGGAGATGAAGAAGTATTGGTTGGTGTTGCTGGAGATACCACAGGATTGTTCAGTTCTGTCGGAGATGAAACCGCATTTGTTACGTCTGTTGCAGATGAAGAAGTATTGGTTGGTGTTGTTGGATATACCACAGGATTGTTCAGTTCTGTCGGAGATGAAATCGGATGTGTTACGTCTGTTGCAGATGGAGAAGTATTGGTTGGTGTTGTTGGATATACCACAGGATTGTTCAGTTCTGTCGGAGATGAAATCGTATCTGTTACGTCTGTTGGAGATGAAGAAGTATTGGTTGGTGTTGTTGGATATACCACAGGATTGGTCAGTTCTGTCGGAGATGAAACCGTATATGTTACGTCTGTTGGAGATGAAGAAGTATTGGTTGGTGTTGTTGGAGATACCACAGGATTGTTCAGTTCTGTCGGAGATGAAACCGTATGTGTTACGTCTGTTGCAGATGAAGAAGTATTGGTTGGTGTTGTTGGAGATACCACAGGATTGTTCAGTTCTGTCGGAGATGAAACCGTATTTGTTACGTCTGTTGGAGGTCGAGAAGTATTGGTTGGTGTTGTTGGAGATACAACAGGATTGTTCAGTTCTGTCGGAGATGAAACCGTATTTGTTACGTCTGTTGGAGTTGAAGAAGTATTGGTTGGTGTTGTTGGATATACCACAGGATTGTTCAGTTCTGTCGGAGATGAAACCGTATTTGTTACGTCTATCGGAGATGAAGAAGTATTGGTTGGTGTTGTTGGATATACCACAGGATTGTTCAGTTCTGTCGGAGATGAAACCAATTCTGTTACGTCTGTTGGAGATGAAGAAGTATTGGTTGGTGTTGTTGGAGATACCACAGGATTGTTCAGTTCTGTCGGTGATGAAACCGTATCTGTTACGTCTGTTTGAGATGAAGAAGTATTGGTTGGTGTTGTTGGATATACCACAGGATTGTTCAGTTCTGTCGGTGATGAAACCGTATCTCTTACGTCTGTTTGAGATGAAGAAGTATTGGTTGGTGTTGTTGGAGATATCACAGGATTGTTCAGTTCTGTTGGAGATGAAACCGTATTTGTTACGTCTGTTGGAGATGAAGAAGTATTGGTTGGTGTTGTTGGAGATACCACAGGATTGTTCAGTTCTGTCGGAGATGAAACCGTATTTGTTACGTCTGTTGCAGATGAAGAAGTATTGGTTGGTGTTGTTGGATATACCACAGGATTGTTCAGTTCTGTCGGAGATGAAATCGGATGTGTTACGTCTGTTGCAGATGGAGAAGTATTGGTTGGTGTTGTTGGATATACCACAGGATTGTTCAGTTCTGTCGGAGATGAAATCGTATGTGTTACGTCTGTTGGAGATGAAGAAGTATTGGTTGGTGTTGTTGGATATACCACAGGATTGTTCAGTTCTGTCGGAGATGAAATCGTATCTGTTACGTCTGTTGGAAATGAAGAAGTATTGGTTGGTGTTGTTGGAGATACCACAGGATTGTTCAGTTCTGTAGGAGATGAAACCGTATCTGTTACGTTTGTCGGAGATGAAGAAGTATTGCTTGGTGTTGTTGGATATACCACAGGATTGTTCAGTTCTGTCGGAGATGAAACCGTATCTGTTACGTCTGTTGGAGATGAAGATGTATCGGTTGGTGTTGTTGGAGATCTCACAGGATTGTTCAGTTCTGTCGGAGATGAAACCGCATTTGTTACGTCTGTTGGAGATGAAGAAGTATTGGTTGGTGTTGTTGGATATACCGCCGGTCTGTTCAGTTCTGTTGGAGATGATGTGGTATTGGTTAGTTTGGGTGGTGATATTGTGTCTGCCGTAGATAACACGTCTCCGTCATATGGAGTCGAAGCAGTGACGTCTTTAGGGCGGAACTTTTCAAAGTCGTCGTCAATGAGCGTTGCTGCGCGACTTCCCGTGTCAACATATGTGGCTTGACCAGACCTGGACAACATGGTCCCATTAAAATAACTCGCCACTGATGCATTAAATTCCCCGCCGTCATTTCCCTCTTTCATTGGCAGTTCCATTTCGTAGTCATCTACTTGAACTAGAGTTGGTGCAACGGGGAGATACGTCGTCGTCAGTCCTTTCGCATGCTTACTGTCGTTGCTTTGAGAGCCGAAGTTTATCGTCGTACGTGTGGGGTTATGTTTGTTGAAACCAGTACTACGACTGTCCGAATCTGCACCGATGATTTTCGATGTTAGTGCAATTGTTGGTATAAAATTATTTTCAATAGTACTAGTGGGATTCAGCTTGGCACGTTTTGTCGGTTTTGCCGACGATGCCGCTTCTAAGTTCGTCCTTTGTGGCGTTGATGTTACGTCTGTAAAGAGCTGTGTCGTTGATAGTTCTTTCCATGGTTGTGTTGGTGACATTGTCAGTGACATTGTTGATTGTGGTTTTAATATCAGTATTGGTGGTTTTGTTAATTGTGTTTTTTGTGGCAGCGTCGGTGACAATGTTATTTGTGGTTTTACTGGTAGTGTCGGTGTCTTTGTTGATTGTGGTTTTTGTGGCAGTGTCAGTGGCAACGTCGATTGTGGTTTTACTGGCAGTGTTGATGACTGTTTTGATTGTGGTTTTTCTGTCAATGTCAGTGGCGTTGTTGATTTTTGATTTAGTGGCAATGTCGGTGATATTGGTGATTGTGGTTTTGCTGGCAGTGTTGATAGCTTTCTTGGTTGTAGTTTTTGTGTCAATGTCAGTGACATTGCCGATTTTTGTTTTGGTGACGCTGTCGGTGGCGTTGTTGATTGTGGTTTTAGAGGCAGTGTCGGTGACATTGGTGATTGTGGTTTTACTGGCAGTGTTGATAGCTTTCTTTGTTGTGGTTTTTGTGTCAGTGACATTGCCGATTGTGGTTTTGGTGGCGGTGTCGGTGGCGTTGTTGATTGTGGTTTTAGTGGCAGTGTCGGTGACATTGGTGATTGTGGTTTTACTGGCAGTGTTGATGGCTTTCTTTGTTGTGGTTTTTGTGTCAATATCAGTGACATTGCCGATTGTGGTTTTGGTGGCGGTGTCGGTGGCGTTGTTGATTGTGGTTTTAGAGGCAGTGTCGGTGACATTGGTGATTGTGGTTTTACTGGCAGTGTTGATGGCTTTCTTTGTTGTGGTTTTTGTGTCAATATCAGTGACATTGCCGATTGTGGTTTTGGTGTCGGTGGCGTTGTTGATTGTGGTTTTAGAGGCAGTGTCGGTGACATTGGTGATTGTGGTTTTACTGGCAGTGTTGATGGCTTTCTTTGTTGTGGTTTTTGTGTCAATATCAGTGACATTGCCGATTGTGGTTTTGGTGGCGGTGTCGGTGGCGTTGTTGATTGTGGTTTTAGAGGCAGTGTCGGTGACATTGGTGATTGTGGTTTTACTGGCAGTGTTGATGGCTTTCTTTGTTGTGGTTTTTGTGTCAATATCAGTGACATTGCCGATTGTGGTTTTGGTGGCGGTGTCGGTGGCATTGTTGATTGTGATTTTAGTGGCAGTGTCGGCGACATTGGTGATTGTGGTTCTTGTGCCAGTGGTAGTGTCGATCGTGGTTTTAGTGGTTGCGTCGGTGACATTGTTGACTGTTGTTTTAGTGACAGAGTCAGTGACATTGTCTTCTGCGGTTTCAATGTCTGCTCAGTTGAGGGTGAAATTGTTGATGATGTTTTCGGAGGCATTGTCGGTGATATTGTCGTCGGTGTTTTTGGCGTCATTGTTTGTGACGTTATCGGTGGCATTGTCGTTGGCATTTTCGGTGTTGTTGTCGGCAGAATTGTTGGTGACATTTTCGGCGGTATTTCTGGTGGTATCGTTGAGGTTGTTTTCCTTGGAATTGTCGGTGGTATCGTCGGTGGAATTATCGGTGGTTTTGTTAGTGGTATTTTTGTCTGTGATGATGTCGATTTTGTTGTCGGTGACATGGTCTGTGTAGTACTCGGCGGTATTGTTGTTGTCGGTAACATTGTCATTGGTGTTGTCGGCGTTGTTGTTGGTGTCGTTGTCAGTGGTATTGTTGGTGTTGTTGTCAATGGTTTTGTCGGTGTCGTCGATAGAACTGTCGCTCGTATAGTCGGAGCTATAAGTGATGTCAGTGGAACTTTTGGTGGTGTTGTCGGCTTTGTTTTTGCTGTTGTTGCCAATAGCATCGGCGGTGATGTTGTAGGTGTTGTCGGTGGATTTGTAGATGGTGTTGTCGATGTTGTTGTTGGTAGAATTGTCGATGCTATTATCGATTGTATTGTCTTCGGCATTTTCGGTGGTATTGTTGTTAGTATAGCCCGTGGTATTGTATGTGGCAATGTTGATGGTGTTTTCGACGGTGATGCCGGCGTTAGTGTCGGTGAAGTTGACGGTGGCTTCATCGCGAGCGTTGTTGCTGCTAGCGTAGTCGGGGACGTTTCCTGTGCGGTTGTCACCGACGTTTTTCTTCTGCCGCGTCGTCGTGGTGTCGTGGGCGGGGTGGTCGCGTTCGGGTCGAATGGTGTCGGACACAGGTAGTCGCAGTCGACGGTCTCGTCCTTGTAGCGACAGTGCTTCGAAACGGGGTCGAATATGTTGCCTGCGGGACAGGGCAGGGAGACGAGGAAGCCGAGGCACAGGAAGTAGCGGTCGCAGTGGTTCCTGTCCGTGTAGACGGCGTACAACTTACACGAGTACCGGGTCCGGGCATCGCACGGCTCTGAAGAGGAAAACAAACATTATATAATTACAGCTTAAATACTTATTTTAACCCGAGAATTGATTTATTTTAACATTCAAACCAATTTATTTAATCTACTGATGCTTACTATTACAGGTGTAATGTCTTTATTTAATTACTGTTATATTATTTTTTTATTTCTATTTATGTGTGTATTAGTCTAATGGAAAGCGCTATGCACGTTGTGGAAATGGCGCTATATAAAATAAACATTATTGCATACAGTCACGGGGCAACAACCATACGCTGCAGTTGTGACCAGTTCATATTTATCTACCTAAACACCTTCCCGCTGATCAGTATTTTTGCCGTCGCCAATGACGACATTTCTAGGCAAACCGAACGTTATATCAGTGGCGCCCTCGGGAGAGTGGCTCACCGTCAAACCATCCACTGTTTCCCGCGTGAGCAGCGAACAAGTAACAAGATACGTCTAAATGGCTACCATTTTTACGACATCACAAATTGGTAGATCGGAGGTCAGTGGTCCAAGGAAGCGAACGATCGCATAAAGAGGCGAGCGAATATCGGCGCCTGGCAGGACATTCTGTCAGACTGTCCCAGAGTTAGCGTATTGATGCATGGACGTTGCTTGTCGGATTGCAATGTTTTAGATGTGGATTAACATTGAAACAGATTTCACGCATTTATTCTCTCAATTATCGGAAGGTACGTGTATAAGAAGCCACCCCGAACTACTTAGATAATAATAAAGCAGCGTGTATTGCGCCAACATCCTTGGAAACCAAGCTTAGAGGCGCAAAGGTATTATTATAATAAAATGCAAAAATAATATTATAGTAAAATGAAAATTAACGAAAATGGTATTGATTCAATGCCGCGTCACACGAACGGTGCCAACAGTTTTAGTCGCGTAGAGGAGCAAGTGTGAGAGGGCGATAGCTGACATTTCCCCTTATTAGAATTAGTTCGCGATTACTTGAGCAACGACTTTATCTTGCTCTGCACCCACACCAAACAAAATGACGGCGATTGATGTCAAATAATTCAGTGATGTACACTATCTGAAATTATGGTATATTCTGTTCATATAAAAATAGCGCTGGTCGTCCGTTTAACGAGAGGCGAGTTAGAGATTTCAAGACGCGGTCCAGACACTGGGAACTGTGTATCCCTCGTTAGTCGAAAATCACGTTAACGTCGGTCTCGTCTGTTTAAACTTGGCACGTAAAAATACCGCTGAGGACAACAAGCTCCCTGGCAACGACCACCCTCAATGCCAGCAGATCAAAGGTCGGTTTGACTATAGTGTTTTACACACAGGCTTACCATTCGAATGAGGCTTCATACCACAATGACATTTTAGTAATCACAATGTGTTAATAGAACTTTGCCGAGTGCTGGAAACATTTGGACAATGTATAAAACGGTTGACCATACTGACGGATGGTAGCTCCTATACCATGTACAAGGGACATGAGCAGTTTTTTCTTTTCAACTATGCTAACAAGTTGTCAGATTAAATAGCAGCTTTTTCTAAGTACCTAGAAACAGCCACACTTCGCAGTAACTTGGTGAGCAAGAACATATGGCCGCATTGTTTTAGAATATGCGCAGCCACCATGCGGCCAAGTCGGCTTTCTCGTCCGAATAAACTAAAACCTTGGGCCGTTGGCATTTTGACACCTACCGGAAGTAGACCCCTGTATCCAGGTAGAATCATCTCTAGCAAACGTCCACATAATGTCACTGGTTACACTTGTATACATGCTGGTAATACGACTGTTTCATGTCAATTCCGGTCTGCGGGTCGCGTGGCCAGCATCGTTGGAACAACGCTACTATGAGATGCAACAACGTGACGTGACATCGACGGAACAACGGGTGATGCAGAGACGATCGCTACTATGAGATGCAACAACGGGACGTGACATCGACCGAACAACGGGTGGTGCAGAGACGATCGCTACTATGAGATGCAACGACGTGACGTGACATCGACGGAACAACGGGTGATGCAGAGACGATCGTTACTATGAGATGCAACGACGTGACGTGACATCGACGGAACAACGGGTGATGCAAAGACGATCGCTACTATGAGATGCAACGACGTGACGTGACATCGACGGAACAACGGGTGAGGCAGAGACGATCGCTACTATGAGATGCAACGACGTGACGTGACATCGACGGAACAACGGGTGAGGCAGAGACGATCGCTACTATGAGATGCAACAACGTGACGTGACATCGACGGAACAGCGGGTGATGCAGAGACGTTCGCTACTATGAGATGCAACAACGTGACCTGACATCGACGGTACAGCGGGTGATGCAGAGACGATCGCTACTATGAGATGCAACAACGTGACGTGACATCGACGAAACAACGGGTGATACAGAGACGATCGCTACTATGGGATGCAACGACGTTACGTGACATATCACTACGGAACAGCGACTGAGGCAGTGATGATCGTTCCCTGAGTATCACAACGTGACGTGACATCTACGGAACGAGAAATCTACGGAAGGAGTGAAACACTTGTGATCGCTCCCTGAGATGCAATAACGTTACGTGACATCTACGGAACAACGAGTGATGCAGTGATGATCACTCCTTGAAATACAACAACGTTAAGGTATATCTACGGAACAGCGTGCGAGGCAGTGATGATCGCAGTGATGATCGTGTAACAACGTGACATGACATCTACAGAACAATGAAAGTGACAATGGTGATCGCTCCTTGAGATATAACAACATCTTCTGACATCTACGAGACAACGAGTGAGGCAGTGATGAGAGCTCCCTGAGATACAACAACGTGATGTCTTCTTCTTCTTGCATATGATTCAGGATGGGTCGTCACGTGTCACACTGGAGATCCTGAAGCCAGGCGCGTGGTGTCCTGACCAGGTTGCCGATGATTTTATGTAGCGGACACTCAGTGGTGATGTTCAAACTCAAAAGCACTGCTAGAACACTTGGACACAAAATAACATGAAAGACGTGTCGATACCGTACAGACAATTGACTTTATCCACTACAGTCGCAAAGCCTGGAGTGTCTTATGGCAGCTCACCGGGGAGAACAAGAACAAACCTCACGTGCTCATAAAAGAAAGCAAGATCGCACATCACTTCGTAAAAAAACGGACGCTATCCTGCAGTAAACCGCGAACTCACCCACGAAGTTAACAAAGAACTCAAGCAGAAATGGCTCGCACACGACACACCACGGTAACAACAGCAGCACTTGGCCAAAAACGTCTGCGTTCTCGACACCCCTTCTCGGAGCACGCACGACGCATCATCAGCGACCCAGCCCGGAAGAGCAGGACTGTGTGGTCAAACGAGGCTGGACAAGAGGATGGCACGCCACGCCTTGTAAACTAAGGGCATTCATCCCAGTCCCATCAACGAAGCCAGTCGGACACGACCTTAGCCGCAACTAACTGGTGTGCCTCAATCGCATACGAACAGGCTACGGCAGGTTCAAGCACAACATGAAGTGACATTTACGGAACACTTAAGTGTGGAAGTGACGATCGCTCATTCACACACGACAGCGTAATGTGACATGGAACGATGAGAGATGCAGTGATGATCAATGCCTGACATACAACAACGTGACGTGACATCGACGGAACAATGAATTAGGCAATGATGATCGCTCACTGAGAAACAACAACGTGACATGATATCTACGAAACAACGAGTGACGCAGTGATGACCGTTTACTAATGAAAACAACGTGACATGACATCTTCGGAGCGAGTGAGCCAATGATGATCGCCCCTTGAGGTACAATTTGACGTGACATCTACGTAACAACAAATGAGACAGCGATTATCGCTCCCCAATATAAAACAACGTCACGTGTCATCTGCGAAACAGCGAGTACGTGAGGCAGTGATGATCGCTCCCTGAGATACAACAACGTGACATGACATCTACGGAACAACGAGTACGTGAGGCAGCGATGATCGCTCCCTGAGATACAACAACGTGACATGACATCTACGGAACAACGATTACATGAGGCAGCGATGATCGCTCCCTGAGATACAACAACGTGACATGACATCTCTGAACAACGAGTACGTGAGGCAGTGATGATCGCTCCCTGAGATACAACAACGTGACATGACATCTACGGAACAACGAGTACGTGAGGCAGTGATGATCGCTCCCTGAGATACAACAACGTGACATGACATCTACGGAACAACGAGTACGTGAGGCAGTGATGATCGCTCCCTGAGATACAACAACGTGACATGACATCTACGGAACAACGAGTACGTGAGGCAGTGATGATCGCTCCCTGAGATACAACAACGTGACATGACATCTACGGAACAACGAGTACGTGAGGCAGTGATGATCGCTCCCTGAGATACAACAACGTGACATGACATCTCGGAACAACGAGTACGTGAGGCAGTGATGACCGCTCCCTGAGATACAACAACGTGACATGACATCTACGGAAAAACGAGTACGTGAGGCAGTGATGATCGCTCCCTGAGATACAACAACGTGACATGACATCTCGGAACAACGAGTACGTGAGGCAGTGATGATCGCTCCCTGAGATACAACAACGTGACATGACATCTCGGAACAACGAGTACTTGAGGCAGTGATGATCGCTCCCTGAGATACAACAACGTGACATGACATCTGCGGAACAACGAGTACGTGAGGCAGTGATGATCGCTCCCTGAGATACAACAACGTGACATGACATCTACGGAACAACGAGTACGTGAGGCAGTGATGATCGCTCCCTGAGATACAACAACGTGACATGACATCTACGGAACAACGAGTACGTGAGGCAGTGATGATCGCTCCCTGAGATACAACAACGTGACATGACATCTACGGAACAACGAGTACGTGAGGCAGTGATGATCGCTCCCTGAGATACAACAACGTGACATGACATCTCGGAACAACGAGTACGTGAGGCAGTGATGACCGCTCCCTGAGATACAACAACGTGACATGACATCTACGGAAAAACGAGTACGTGAGGCAGTGATGATCGCTCCCTGAGATACAACAACGTGACATGACATCTCGGAACAACGAGTACGTGAGGCAGTGATGATCGCTCCCTGAGATACAACAACGTGACATGACATCTCGGAACAACGAGTACTTGAGGCAGTGATGATCGCTCCCTGAGATACAACAACGTGACATGACATCTGCGGAACAACGAGTACGTGAGGCAGTGATGATCGCTCCCTGAGATACAACAACGTGACATGACATCTACGGAACAACGAGTACGTGAGGCAGTGATGATCGCTCCCTGAGATACAACAACGTGACATGACATCTCGGAACAACGAGTACGTGAGGCAGTGATGACCGCTCCCTGAGATACAACAACGTGACATGACATCTACGGAAAAACGAGTACGTGAGGCAGTGATGATCGCTCCCTGAGATACAACAACGTGACATGACATCTCGGAACAACGAGTACGTGAGGCAGTGATGATCGCTCCCTGAGATACAACAACGTGACATGACATCTCGGAACAACGAGTACTTGAGGCAGTGATGATCGCTCCCTGAGATACAACAACGTGACATGACATCTACGGAACAACGAGTACGTGAGGCAGTGATGATCGCTCCCTGAGATACAACAACGTGACATGACATCTCGGAACAACGAGTACTTGAGGCAGTGATGATCGCTCCCTGAGATACAACAACGTGACATGACATCTACGGAACAACGAGTACGTGAGGCAGTGATGATCGCTCCCTGAGATACAACAACGTGACATGACATCTACGGAACAACGAGTTAGACAGTGATGATAGCTTCTTGAAATACAACAACGTGACGTGAAATACAATAACGTGACGTAACATCTGCGGAGCAGCGTGCAAGGCAGTGATGATCGCTCCCTGAGATATAACAACGTCACGTGACATCTATGGTACAACGAGTGTGTTTGGGGTACAACGGCGTCACGTGACCAGCATGTACGGAGACATGCATTGGGAGAGCATTTGTGCGACATAGTGAGACCGTGCTCTACTTTTGGAAGAGGAACAGTAATGGGAGGATGTTTCCCCTCTCTCGGCGCCTGAACAGTAGCGAGCCACTCATTGGCCTCTAGTCGACCCCGACCCACATTTGCTAGGCTGCACGACACATTGATTGGCTGACTGTTTGCTAACATTAATTGAATACTTACTGGTAACACGTAATTGTGTTTGTACATTTACATATGTGTTTCCATTCAGCAGGCATTGTACGTTACATTCAGCGTGCACAGTGGCAATTGTTGTCTTGCCATTTAAATAAATTTGACGAATTGTCCATTTTTAACCTTCACAGTCGTGGTGTTTTTCTCACAAACAGAAAATGGTTTAACAAATATTGTATGGATTCCCTGGTTATCAAGATGCGTACGCAAACGTTGTACGGAAATGCGAAATACATAGGCATGCGTAGTATACGACACGGACTTTACATGCGACCAACCGCCTTGCAAGATCGTAGCGACGAAGGAGTTAGATCGTCCTTACGAGCCAGAGGTGTTGACGACATCAATATACCCCTGGTATATCAACATAACGAAACGTGACTTGATCGACAGACTTCCGATTTCACCATTTTTGGTTTTGGCAAATCGTAATAAACCCACTTTCATACACCGACACAGATATCATTGACGTACAACTGTCTTAATGAAATCTAACCTGCCATCGACCATTTGCCCGCCCGCCCATCCGCCCGTCAACTCAGCTTGCCATAAACCATCTACCCGGCCGCCCGTTTGTCATGACACGATCATGAGCGATGATACATAACAACATATCGACACACCGACGATCACTACGTGTGTCGGACATCCCGAATATTGGCTATCCTTTAGTAAAGATCTTGCTACGAAGGAAGTCGCCGCGCAGGCTCCCAATGACTGTAATAAATGTGTAAGAAATAATGCGTTAATAGTTTGATAATGGCCGCGTGAGTGAGTGAGTGAGTGCGTGCGTGCGTGCGTGCGTGCGTGCGTGCGTGCGTGCGTGCGTGCATGCGTGTATGTATGTTACTGGGAAGTGTAGCTTTTGTTGCCACTGGTTAGTTATACGCAAACACATACGCACTCACACACCCACGCAAGCACGCACGCACGTACTCACACACCCACACATGCACACACCTCAACTGTATTCAGTAAACCTCCACAAATACATGCATATGTATAAACGATACATTAGAAACTACGAATAAGATCATACAACTGCGTTTTTGCAACGTTTGTTTTTGTTCGCCATTAGTCATCCTCCCTCCTATTACCTATGACGGGTCAGGAAGAGGGGCGCGGCGTTAGACTCACTCGAGTGGGCCAAGGTTCGATTCCACACGGTGTTTTTATTTTTTTTATTTAGACGACTTCTTAGCCCCTCCTTTGCCTTTATTTTGGATAAGACATTCAAAAATAGATTTGGTAAAACCAAGAAAAAACTTGAAGATTGCGTATGGACAAGGACGTTATTTAATTGGTCACCTACGCGCGGCTCACCACGATTTGTTAACTATATTTTTGTCGGATATTTGTTGGACCATCAGTCATTTGCTATGAAACGATCATATTACAATAATTTCACGAAGATGCTACCGGACAATCACCAGATACAGTCCGTTAAGCCATCGAAATGGATGCCGAACACGGGAATTAACGTTCGAACATTCCGACGTATATTTTGTTGTTATGTAATTCAGACCCCAAAAGTTGTTTAATATGAAAAAAAAGACATATATTTTTATGACATATATTGTTGCAAACTAACAACAATAAATAAATAAATCCTTAACAAAAACACAATAACTAGATGATGTACAAGATAGCAAATGGTCTAGTGAGTATACCAGCAAACCAATACCTTATTCATGTAAATATAGTCACTAGAAAACAACATTCCTTATCTTACCTTATCCCTCACTCCAGATGCAACTACCACTTGTATTCTTTTTTCCCCAGTACCATTCGACTTTGGAATTCCCTCCCTCAATATATTGTAAATCAAAACAGCCTGGATGCGTTTAAAAACAACATCCAGACTTTGCACTACCCCATGTTTTAGACGTTAACAAGTTCTTCTGCACGTATTTCGGTTTATTTACACGATCATTTGTGTTGTTATATATTGCACTGCAATGCAGCCAAAACTTCTCTGGGTAGAATTCAGCCACGCTGCAATTATTGCGATAAAAATATTCGTACAGAAAAGTCAGCTACTCATTCATACAGCTCAGTGAACAGGGACAACGTAGAGTAAATGAACTTGCCCGTCGTACGAAATGGCAGAAACAGGATTCGAACCCGGTCGATCTCTCGCGATTGAGAGTCCGATGCTCCAACACTAATCAACCGCGCTCCATATTATAATACAACATTCCTTAATTATTTAGTGTGTGGACGTCAGACAATCCAACAACTTTATCTTCAATCGAACAACCTATTAGGCCTATTGTTTTTGCTTTGGTGATGCAAATTAACCTGGCACACGAGTTTTAATTACACCCAATTTTAAGGGTGAAATTACGTAGAAAAAAAGCCAGAAATAAAATAGTATTCGTCATCCCGGAGTCAATGACGTACCTGACGGCAGAGGCTGCAGTGTGATGGACGTGGGCGGAGGCGTGGTCGGACATGGCTGCTCGCACTCGGCGAATTCCTGGTACACGCAGCGAGTCGTGTTCGTGTCGTAGTAGGTTCCGTTGGCACACGCCAAGTTCTCGATGGAGCCGCTCACGCACTGGTAGTAGCGGTGGCAGTCCTCCGGGTCACCGTACCGCTCACCCTGGTTGCAGAACTTCTCGACGTTGCACGGTCCCGCTGCACGCAGATACACGGTCGTTTAAAGTTGATAGAGATTCTTGCTCATCTGATTGTGAGAGTCATACATAAATATAGGCGTCGGAACCGGGGTGCTTGGAAGGATGCTGAGACACCTAATATATTAGCTGGGAGGGGGCAGGGTTTTTGATGATATCAAAATAGCTTTAATCTGTATGTCCGGTTCGTGCACATATTATACTAATACAGTACCACATTTGTATTTACACAATTTTCAAGATAATTACACAACATAACAAATACATCTAACGAGATAACCCGTCAAAGATGAATCGACAACTGATCATGAGGTGGAATCAATTATGTCTTATCATAACGCCGACAATAGTATATATGATGATTAAATATTAATGATTAACTATCTCAACAACGTGCTCGACTTTAGTCCAAGTATTCTATGACAAAATAAAGGAAAAGCTCTCACAAATTGCAACAAAATATATTTTTATTGACACCTACCCAAAATATTTTCTAAGCTACTGCTAAAGAGGAGTTTTTCGACCACACACAATAAAGCATACAATTATTATATATACTAGGCAAGGTCGACTTTGAAAGCGCATAGCTCAGGACCTTACGAACTGTGTGATTTTCTGGTAACACTATATGCCTATCTTTGCATCCGACGAGACGCATTTGAAACAGGAGAGCTAGACAGTATTTTGTCAATCACGCCCTGACAGTGTTGCCTTTTTATGTTAATGACGACTTTAATTGACCTGTTATGATACGCTGTAGCAATACAATAATGTGAATATGATAATCTTTGAAATCTGACACGAATAAAACTTCTGAAACCTATATAGGGAATTGGATAATAAGCATCGGTTATTAGTAGTAGGTTGTGTTTCTTTCCAGTGGCGTAATACACCGCCGAAAGCCCATTCGTGTCCACACAAGGACACTGCATAACTACAACAACGACAACTGTACATTGTCTGTGATTAAAATGTGATTTTGGTTATTTAAATATTTGCCAATGCGATTATGCGACGATGGTAACATAATATTATATTACCAGCAGTGTTTGTTTTAACTTCGAAACCAGTCTATCAGCAATCAGAGAGATGAGGTATTGTCACGAGAAGCCCAGTGACATAATGTTCTTGGTATTACGTAACGAAACAGCAACACGCTCTTGTACACTGAAGTTGTCTTTATGATTTGCCATCACTTGCTAAATCGTATCACTTGTAACTTACCTGCGGAGCTCAGATCCAAGCAGCTCGCCGCAATCAGTAACACGAAGACAGTGACGACTCGCGTGACTAGCTGAGATGTTGAACCGTGTCTCCGCATGGTCCTACCACAACAGAGGCGACCACCTGGTCAAGTCTTCTGCCCTCGGGTTGTGAGTCCGTTACCGGGGACACTACAAAGTCACTTTACGCGTCACGTAAGTTCCAGTTCAATAATTGTCGTTCGTGTGTTACGTAGAATATAAACACAACCAATAAAACACAGCTCATTAAATCAACGCATTATATTCGACATCCGCCGGCTGTGAAAACTGACAATATCCGAGACGAGCGGGCGTCATTGAATCACCATGCGTCGTTAGTAACCGATGTTCCCGGTTCTTTCTGAACATGTCGACATGTACAATATGCAGACTATACTCTGCTTGTGCGAACGCCAACCATCCATCATTAGACTGCGTGAGTTGGTCAACGATTACGCAGCGACCTTATCACACTCTGCACAAGGACTTCTCCGATTAAAAACTGCGTCGCTACGACACACGTGACTGATTTCAAGTCGACACGCGTGGCTGCACATGCGTGGATTTCCTCATCCTGGCTATGTAAAGTCGTATTGACATTTGCTGTTGACGCCGAGGATTGTAGGGGACCTGCGAGGTACATTTGGCTGCACTGTCTGAGTAATTCCCAATCACACAGCCTCCGTCGCCTCACGATTATACCGACAACGCCCTTGGAGGCGTCGACGAAACTGATACCTGCCGTGGTGTCTGCTTCTGTGATGGATGATGCTGACTCGCCAGCTCGTCATACGACACCACCATCGATGTCTCGGCTGGTCGTGAACTACCAACAATGAACCCACATCACAGCTGTATAATAAAACACATCAATTTAGGTTTTCATTGACCGTGGACTTTACTATATTTTAACGTTTATAATGTTGCATATATTCTGTTCTTTCCTCATAAACTCAAATAAAATAATACGACGAGTGGTCTCCTATGGCAGCGACTTTTAACAAGTCTTACTGGGAGTCTACACGACCCTCTATGTGCGCTGTAACATTTTATAACATGCATAATTTTATATACATACATATTATTGTTATTATTATTAAACGCGTGTACAGTTTGAATAAATCAATATACTTCTGTTTTGTTTTGTTTTGTTCTGTTCTGTTCTGTTCTGTTCTGTTCTGTTCTGTTCTGTTCTGTTCTGTTCTGTTCTGTTCTGTTCTTTTATTTTCCATTATGTTCTCTTGTGGAATGCCTAACCAATCCTTTCCATCCTCCTGGGAACTTCCTGTGTTCCCAATCTCTCGTACGAGCAACACCTAGTGGCGCCACATTGCGGAACCTGAATAATCGACGACAGTGAGCGACGATTTTCGTCGTCGAATTTGCTTTGTCGCTGTAACTTCAAAAAAATGTTACGCTCGCATGATGCATGGTGCATGGTGCATGGTGCATGGTGCATGGTGTGGCAATACAAGACTTGTTCGTCCCTACACGAGGGTAACTCAGGTTGTGAATCGAAGGGAATAGGAGAAACCAATACCTATATGAACTCTCGCATTCATATACAAAACGAGAATGCAACCCGTCAAAGACGGCGTCACAGGTTGGCGCTTCTTGGTATATCTATATATATATACATATATATATATATATATATATATATATATATATATATATATATATATATATATATATATATATGTGTGGGTGTGTGTGTGTAATCAATATATATATATATATATATATATATATATATGTAATCAAAATGATCAGGGTAGATAATTCAAACTTCACCACTGTATATATATACATATACGTAGTAGTAATATTGATTTGTATAATATTCAATTGTATTATACATGTGTTTGACCATATTTCCAACACTTAAGGTAATATCTCAATGGTAGATATTTATTATACAAAGCCGCGTTGTGATTCCGATGATATACCGTTTTGTTTTCACCTTGACCTACATTTTAGAAAAGGAATATAATATTTGCACAGCTATTATAATGACCCAAGTAGAGAGCGACACACGACTCATACGTTAAACGATTCTAAGCACACAAACACATACGCGCTCATACACGCACGCACGCACGCACACACGCACAGACAAACACACACCCAAACGCACGCACGCACGCACACACACGCACGCGCGCACGCACGCACGCACAATACAATAAGTAGAATATATTTTCCTACAGAAATCACTCTTGGTGTGACTTTATTATTTGATATACCTTCGTGATGCATGCTGTTTGCTATAAGTTATTTATTCATACATACAATATTCGTAACATTTAGCATAGTTGTAAGCGTAAGGCCGCTTTAACTAGCGCAGGCAATGAACGACCTATCTAACGCTTAGCGCCGAATAGGAGCCGACTTCTGTACTGTTGTGATTAAATTACTGCACTGACCGACGAAGTGGATTGAATACCGTTACCGTCGACTTAATTAAAGGTAGAGTCACATCAGATGCTGAATTGGGACTGACAGGATATGTAATGTTTAGAAAAGATAGAATAGGAAGAAAGGGAGGTGGAGTTATTTTATATATTAAAGAATCTATTCAGGCTTATGAAATAAAATTAGAAAGAGAAGCAGATTGCGAAGAAGCTGTTTGGTGTAACATAGTTACAGGAAACTCAACGTTAACAGTTGGGTTAGTTTATCGAAGTCCAAACATAAGCATAGAAGAGAATGAAAAAATACAAAACGCTATAAGGGAAGTAAGCAAACGGGACTGTATTATTATGGGGGATTTTAACCATGGGCATATACAATGGAAATCTCTACAGAGTATGGGGAGAGAGGACCACAAGTTTTTAGTTTTAGTTCAAGATACATTCCTTTCTCAACATGTGCTAGAACCAACCAGGGGTGAGAATGTATTAGACATAGTTTTGTCCTCACAGAATGAATTAGTTGACAATGTCAAGATATGTGAGCCACTGGGGAGTAGCGATCACAACCAGATACATTTTACCATCAAAGTAAAATCAGAAAGGAATAGCAAAAAGCAGTACAGGAGAAATTTCCACAAAGGAAGGTATAAGGACATGAGGATATTTAGCAAAGATAGACTGGAATAAGACACTGAAAAATAAGACGGCAACAGAATGCTGGAATATATTAAAGAGTGAAATTAAGTGCATAATCGATAAATTTGTACCCTTCAAAAAACAAGGAAAACGGTCCAAAAAGAAACACTTATCGAAAGAAGCCATTAGAAAAATTAAGTATAAACAAATGATGTGGAAGTCATAGAGATGTACTGGAAATGATGAAGACTACAACAATTATAAAGAAGCACTTAACCAAGCTACAGCTGAAATTAGAAATTCAAAGAGAAGCTATGAACAACAATTAGCTAGTAATATAAAACATGACAGCAAGAGTTTTTATGCGTATGTTCGAAGCAAACAGAAAGTTCAAGATAAGGTCGGTCCTCTAGAAGATAGTGCTGGAAATATGATATCAGAGGGATTCATAATGGCAGAAGACCTGAATGAGTACTTTAGTTCAGTGTTTACCAGGGAAGATATTAGTTCACTGCCAATACCAGAGGCTAAGTTCAAGGGGGCAGATTCAGACTATTTAGGACAATTAATTGTAACCCCGGAAATGGTAGCTAAGAAAATAAGGGCTATGAAGGAGAATAAATCACCTGGAGTGGATGCTATTCCACCCAAACTACTATTGTAAATTGTAGAACAAATTAGCATACCACTTGCAACAGTTTTCAACTTGTCATTAGAAGAGGGAGTGGTTCCTTTAGAATGGAAAGAAGCAAACATTATACCGTTATTCAAAAAAGGTTCGAGAAACAAGTCAGAGAACTATAGACCAGTGAGTTTAACATCAGTGATTTGTAAATTATTAGAAAGACTAATTAAAGATCACATGGTGGATTTTCTTGGTAAACAAAACTTGATAAACCCATCTCAACATGGTTTTTTTAAAGCGAGGTCATGCTTAACAAATATGTTATGTTTTTTGGAAGACATCACTAAGTGGGTAGATGAGGGAACACCAGTAGATATCGTCTACTTAGATTTTCAAAAAGCTTTTGACAAAGTACCACATCAAAGATTACTGCTTAAACTAAAGGCCCATGGCATAGGAAATGGTATAATAAACTGGATAGAACAATGGCTGATTGACAGAAGACAACGTGTAGTAGTTGATGGGGAGGCTTCAAACTGGAAATCGGTATTGAGTGGGGTACCACAGGGATCAGTATTAGGTCCTATATTATTCTTAATATACATCAACGATTTGGATGATGAAATAACAAGCAAGGTGTTGAAATTTGCGGATGATACAAAAGTGTTTAGAAGGATTAAAAGTGATGGAGATAGACAGCATTTACAAGATGATCTTGACAGGTTGATGAAATGGTCTGAAAAATGGCAAATGATGTTCAATTTTGGGAAATGTAAATGCCTCCACATAGGACATGGGAACGAAGAGGTAGAATATACAATGGGGGGTACTGTACTAAGTACTACTGTTAAAGAAAAGGACTTAGGGTTAACCGTTAGTGCTGATATGAAGATTTCAGAGCAGTGCGGAATTGCAGCTTCAAAAGGAAATCAAATCCTTGAATTAATTAGGCGAAACATAACGTATAAGGAAAAAGAGCTAATAATACCGCTGTACAAAACAATAGTTAGGCCTCATTTAGAATATTGTATTCAAGCGTGGAGGCCATATCGCAGGAAGGACATAGATATGCTAGAAAGAGTGCAGAGGAGAGCAACTAAAATGATACAAAATCTGAGGGATCTTAGTTATGAAATACGCCTAAAAAAATGCGGTTTAACAACACTAGAGACCAGGAGATTGAGAGGAGATCAGATAGAAGTGTTTAAAATATTGAAGGGTTATGAAAATATTGATAGAAATATGTTTTTCTCAGTTAAGAAAGATAGAAGGACTAGAGGACATGATCTTGCATTAGCAAAGGAGCAGAGTAGATTGGATATAAGAAAGTTTTCATTTTCACAAAGGACTGTAAATGAATGGAACAGATTACCTGCTGATTGTGTGGGTGCTAGTAGCGTGAATATGTTTAAAAATAAAATCGACACATACCTCAGACGGGCGGGATACACATAGATAAAAAGGTCGGACTCTCGAAAAGCCAAGGGCTTCCTTGTCCACCTGCTACCTAGAGTTAATTCTCTGGGTGGCAATCTTGTTAA
Organism: Escarpia spicata; assembly: GCA_963995525.1. NCBI lineage: Eukaryota > Metazoa > Annelida > Polychaeta > Sabellida > Siboglinidae > Escarpia > Escarpia spicata. The sequence goes on from OZ023205.1 coordinate 659,498, forward strand.
ATCTTGTTTTGTTGGTGATTCAATGACGCCGATTTGTTGGATTCGCATGCCTGGACGAACTGCATGTAGCCTACAAAAGGTGCCGTCAGACGATGCAACTTAGTCGCATGCAAAGGTTGCGCGCAGTCTAGTCTCGCCGTATGTTGGTATCATTGCATGCAATACTGTGCACGCAATTATGTTACACGCAGGTTGCATGTTTAGAACATGTCCTACAATATGCAACTTAGTTGCATACAATGACCAATCAGAACCCTGGGGATCATCAGCGGCAACAATGGCGCCGAAAATAAATAACGTCATCCTTAATGAGGATGGAACACAACAGTTAATAGAGTTATTTCAGGGGCATGCGTGCCTCTGGTACACGACATGTGGACATTACCACCGTCGAGAACATCGGGCGACGGCTATGACATCAATAACGTTAGGGATGATAGCTTCCACTGGTCGAAGCTTCAGTAGTGAGTGCACTGTTTCCTTTCGCATAGCAGCTCTTTAGCGGCATCAATCGTGCGTCCAATCGCTTTTGCTATTTGCTATTTAACAAAAACTTTTTCAAATTCTTCCATAAGATATGTGTGTGGCGCCTAAAGTTAGAAACAGCAGCTCTTCGTTGCTGTCAGACTAGTCTCGATTACACAGGCGCCGTGAGGTGGCAGCATTTCTTCGCTCCTCACTACGGCCTGGAATATACAGGCCTTGTCAATGTTACCTCTAGGGGGCTTTACCCCAGATTCGGGTAGAGACGAAGATTGGCTCTCAGGCCAACTATGAAATAACAAATGATATAAATACCAAACAAGAACAAATTTAACTAAACAAAGTGCAATCGATGTCGCGCGCAACGATCGGACTGATAATTAATATATGTAGACACCAAAGCACAGCCAAAGAGTGCTGATCTTGATGGCTAAGTCGGTAGCGTGTCGAGTCCTTATTTTAGGGTCCTCGGTTCGAATCCCGTAGATTATTCGAAACTTTTGTTAGTGTTCATTTAGTTTAAGATTCATTTTAATTTATATAGTACTATTTCGGGCACTATTTCGAGATTTCATTTCGTTATCGAAAACATTATGAATTATAGACGTGCTAACTGGCAGTGAGTAGTCAACACGCGATTCTGAGCCAAACTATCTTCCCGGCGAAGTCACGCCGCCGGGCGAGAGTCGGGTAAGCGAGACGACTGTCAGACGACATGGCGGCAGCCATATTGCCAGTGACGTCAGATATTGCCAGTGACGTCGGATATTGCGACCAGGTCTGAACAGATGTGAACAGACATGTTGCAAGCGAGTTGCAGCACAAGCGAAGCTGCAACCTAGCTGCAACCGTTGCAGATACAAAATCAACAAAAACCTGTTGTGGGACCTTTAGTGCATGGTTACCTCCTACTTCCTCTGATCTAATAAAGATATTAAATGATACGTCGTGCGTAGTACAAAGCGGCAACAACAACAATAGTAACAACAAACAAACAGTCTGTCTTCTCTGAAGAAAATAAACATCACCTCTGAATACAGTAGATTATCCAACAGTGTGACAAGATAAAACAACGGATGCGTGAAATGTTACTTCCGGTGGTGTAGGATATGAACCGATTTCATGAAGTATCCGTAACGTAGGCTACAAAACGTTTAACTGTCTTTAACGAAGCAAACATACCTCGCAATAACCAAAAACGAACAACATATATCATTGGCATTCATGCAGTACGAACTACAACGATTTCGATTATATATTCACCTACTAGAATCTTTGTACAAATGCTTCTTGAAACAGGCGCTTGGTTTGCTATTGTTCCATTAGGGTCCGCTTCTGTCGGCTAGGGGAACGCCATGACACATCTACATGATACGGTATATATAATGACAGCTGTGAAATCATGTCATTGTCAGCACTATCTACTGCCAATCGGCCATATCTATATTCGAAAAAATCCATCAATTTGATGGAATTTAAAATAAAATCAATTATTCATATATTTCTACCACATTGCAGATTTGGAGATAATGTGACAATGCAGTTCCATCATCGAACAAAACACAGACGAACATTACACAGTTGATGAATAACACGGCAGACATACGTCTGTTCGTTTGGCGGATGAGTGAACTAGTATCTGAGCAGGGGTCGGGCTGTCTCACTTGTACTTCATGATCTTCAGGAAGTTGTACGGCTCCGACGTGGACACGACGAGATTCTCGTGCACGTTCACGGCGACCGCCTTCGGTCCGTAGACGTCACTGGTGACGATGCGTTGGAACTGGCCGTCGGGCGTGAACATCTGCACGCGGTTGTTGTCGTGGTCGGCGACGACGACGTTGGCGCGCCGGTCGACGCACACGCCGAACGGCTGCCGGAACTTGCTCTCAAACGTGCCGTACTCGCCGAAGCGGCCGATGAAGTCGCCGTTGCGGTCGAACATCATGACGCAGTGGGCGTGAGCGTCGGTCACGTAACATCGACCGTGCTCATCCATGGCGATGTCGATGGGTTTAAGGAAGGGGAGAGAGGCGTGGGGACGGAACTCGCCGAAGCAGCGGCCGTCCTTGATGTCGTGCATCGTTACTCGTCGCTTTAACTAGCGCAGGCAATGAACGACCTATCTAACGCTTAGCGCCGAATAGGAGCCGACTTCTGTACTGTTGTGATTAAATTACTGCACTGACCGACGAAGTGGATTGAATACCGTTACCGTCGACTTAATTAAAGGTAGAGTCACATCTTTTGTTGGTGATTCAATGACGCCGATTTGTTGGATTCGCATGCCTGGACGAACTGCATGTAGCCTACAAAAGGTGCCGTCAGACGATGCAACTTAGTCGCATGCAAAGGTTGCGCGCAGTCTAGTCTCGCCGTATGTTGGTATCATTGCATGCAATACTGTGCACGCAATTATGTTACACGCAGGTTGTATGTTTAGAACATGTCCTACAATATGCAACTTAGTTGCATACAATGACCAATCAGAACCCTGGGGATCATCAGCGGCAACAATGGCGCCGAAAATAAATAACGTCATCCTTAATGAGGATGGAACACAACAGTTAATAGAGTTATTTCAGGGGCATGCGTGCCTCTGGTGCACGACATGTGGACATTACCACCGTCGAGAACATCGGGCGACGGCTATGACATCAATAACGTTAGGGATGATAGCTTCCACTGGTCGAAGCTTCAGTAGTGAGTGCACTGTTTCCTTTCGCATAGCAGCTCTTTAGCGGCATCAATCGTGCGTCCAATCGCTTTTGCTATTTGCTATTTAACAAAAACTTTTTCAAATTCTTCCATAAGATATGTGTGTGGCGCCTAAAGTTAGAAACAGCAGCTCTTCGTTGCTGTCAGACTAGTCTCGATTACACAGGCGCCGTGAGGTGGCAGCATTTCTTCGCTCCTCACTACGGCCTGGAATATACAGGCCTTGTCAATGTTACCTCTAGGGGGCTTTACCCCAGAGACGAAGATTGGCTCTCAGGCCAACTATGAAATAACAAATGATATAAATACCAAACAAGAACAAATTTAACTAAACAAAGTGCAATCGATGTCGCGCGCAACGATCGGACTGATAATTAATATATGTAGTCCGCCAAAGCACAACCAAAGCGTGCTGATCTTGGTGGCTAAGTCGGTAGCGTGTCGAGTCCCTATTTTAGGGTCCTCGGTTCGAATCCCGTAGATTATTCGAAACTTTTGTTAGTGTTCATTTAGTTTAAGATTCATTTTAATTTATATAGTACTATTTCGGGCACTATTTCGAGATATCATTTCGTTATCGAAAATATACATAATATATAAACATTATGAATTATAGACGTGCTAACTGGCAGTGAGTAGTCAACACGCGATTCTGAGCCAAACTATCTTCCCGGCGAAGTCACGCCGCCGGGCGAGAGTCAGGTAAGCGAGACGACTGTCAGACGACATGGCGGCAGCCATATTGCCAGTGACGTCAGATATTGCCAGTGACGTCGGATATTGCGACCAGGTCTGAACAGATGTGAACAGACATGTTGCAAGCGAGTTGCAGCACAAGCGAAGCTGCAACCTAGCTGCAACCGTTGCAGATACAAAATCAAAAAAAAACTATTGTGGGACCTTTAGTGCATGGTTACCTCCTACTTCCTCTGATCTAATAAAGATATTAAATGATACGTCGTGCGTAGTACAAAGCGGCAACAACAACAATAGTAACAACAAACAAACAGTCTGTCTTCTCTGAAGAAAATAAACATCACCTCTGAATACAGTAGATTATCCAACAGTGTGACAAGATAAAACAACGGATGCGTGAAATGTTACTTCCGGTGGTGTAGGCTATGAACCGATTTCATGAAGTATCCGTAACGTAGGCTACAAAACGTTTAACTGTCTTTAACGAAGCAAACATACCTCGCAATAACCAAAAACGAACAACATATATCATTGGCATTCATGCAGTACGAACTACAACGATTTCGATTATATATTCACCTACTAGAATCTTTGTACAAATGCTTCTTGAAACAGGCGCTTGGTTTGCTATTGTTCTATTAGGGTCCGCTTCTGTCAGCTAGGGGAACGCCATGACACATCTACATGATACGGTATATATAATGACAGCTGTGAAATCATGTCATTGTCAACATTATCTACTGCCAATCGGCCATATCTATATTCGAAAAAAATCCATCAATTTGATGGAATTTAAAATAAAATCAATTATTCATATATTTCTACCACATTGCAGATTTGGAGATAATGTGACAATGCAGTTCCATCTTCGAACAAAACACAGACGAACATTACACAGTTGATGAATAACACGGCAGACATACGTCTGTTCGTTTGGCGGATGAGTGAACTAGTATCTGAGCAGGGGTCGGGCTGTCTCACTTGTACTTCATGATCTTCAGGAAGTTGTACGGCTCCGACGTGGACACGACGAGATTCTCGTGCACGTTCACGGCGACCGCCTTCGGTCCGTAGACGTCACTGGTGACGATGCGTTGGAACTGGCCGTCGGGCGTGAACATCTGCACGCGGTTGTTGTCGTGGTCGGCGACGACGACGTTGGCGCGCCGGTCGACGCACACGCCGAACGGCTGCCGGAACTTGCTCTCAAACGTGCCGTACTCGCCGAAGCGGCCGATGAAGTCGCCGTTGCGGTCGAACATCATGACGCAGTGGGCGTGAGCGTCGGTCACGTAACATCGACCGTGCTCATCCATGGCGATGTCGATGGGTTTAAGGAAGGGGAGAGAGGCGTGGGGACGGAACTCGCCGAAGCAGCGGCCGTCCTTGATGTCGTGCATCGTTACTCGTCGAGCCGTCTCGTCCACCACGATCACCCCCGGCCGCTTGAAGTCGTACGCGATGCCCATCGGCTTGCTGAACACCTGCACGGTGAAAGTGGAACAACATGTTAAAGGAAAAAAGGATCTTTTAGGGTTTGTGCATATAAAAGAGCTAATAAAAACTAACCATTACCAAATACTTTCAAGAATGTTATGCCAGCAGGTTACTAGAATAACCTTGTTGAATACACATAATTTTAATTGCCCGGACAACGCCATTGTGATAGAAACCCTGACGTCATCAATGCCTACTCTTCCCAATCCACCAGTCGCCAAACTAAGAATATTACTCAAGTTTGCTGTTACTACTAATATGTTACGTCAGCATGATGCGTTGTATGATATTATAGCAGTTGTTACAAGTGTAACTCTGGTTCAATTGGAATACGAGAAACCAACACATGACCTGGAATATTCATACATAATAATCATGTCGAAGAAACAGGGGCATTCGACGTGTCTCCCACTTTTAAAATTAATTCTGAGTAAACCACAGGCGTGATGTTGACTGTAGTTGCAAATGGTTAGATTACATTAAGACGTTTAGGTGCATAGGCCGACACAATTGCCTTCTGTTTCCCTTTAACTTACGTTACAGTGAACTCTCGCTGAACAATACGTAGTTACATAATATGCTATGATATGTTTACGGCCGTTATTTCGTGCCTGGCAGAACTCAGTAGCACGCTGGGACTTGGTCAAACTGTTAGATGTTCGATATATCCACGGATACATCAGTGACGGTGATTTTAAAGTTGTCACTTTTACACAGACATTCCTTGCTATCGTTATAGCGGTAGTCCACTGCATTTCCATATGTGCGTATTTATGTGTGTGCGTATGTGCGTGCGTGCGTGCGTGCGTGCGTGCGTACGTGCGTGCGTGTCTCCAGCCGGTACACCGATGTCACCCAGTGACCAGTCTGTAAGTTCACCACATACACTCCGTGATTTAGACTCGAATGTATCAGCACAACTACTAGAAGCAATTACAATGGACGTGGAGGAATCAAAAAGCGACAACGGTCCGTCAGCTGACTACGTGACAATCAAATGTTATAAGAGCTTTAATTGTTTAGCTCTGTACTACTCATCCAGATGTTTTCTCAGTCTTTGTTATTCAAGTGTGTTGGAGACTTAGGAAATCAAATACATGGTTGCAGAGCACAATTTTCTGATGGAAGAAACTATTGAGATAACATTCCTAGCAGTCGAACTCTAGAAAACATAACATAAGTGGTAGCCGAACTCTGGGAAACAGAACCTATACCTGTCTACCGAACTCTACGAAAGAGAACCCACCTGGTTACCGAACTCGAGGTGCTGTTCGAAGAAGCCGTGGCCGTGCTGGTCGCTGATCGTGCCGAGGAAGACGACCCGCCGGTTGCCGGTGTCGGCGACAATGACGTTAGCCCCGGTAATGGGAGTCGTGACGACTCCACCAGGAAACAGGAACTCGTTCCTGCTGTTGCCTCGTCGGCCGAACGGCTCGAATCGTGTCTCCTCGCCAACACAACTGAAGATCTGCAGGCGATGACTGTCGCGTTCTGACACAACGATGTCGCCTGATTTCGCGTCGATGAACTCTGGGTAGTTGACGAGACTGCGTCGGTAGCCTGTCGGGGCCCACTCGTGCTGTGAGCGAAACAGAGACACGACAGCATGTTTACTAGTCGTAATTTGCATTGTGGATGAATAGTTTCTGTACTGTCTCTTTTAATAATCATATAATAATTTTTTTTAGGGTTGATGTACAATTCACGTAAATGTGTGTAATTTTAACATAAAGGTATGTATTGACCATATCACGTAAGCAATTATCGATTTATATGTATTCAACCTGCATGCATACATATACATACATACACACACACACACACACACACACACACACACACACACACACACACACACACACACACACACACACACACACACACACACACACACACACACACACACACACACACACACACACACACACACACACACACACACACACACATGCATACATGCATACATGCGTACATGCATGCGTACATGCGTACATGCGTACATGCGTACATGCGTACATGCGTACATGCGTACGCACGTACGTACGTACGTACGTACATACGTACATACGTACATACGTACATACATACATATATACTTACATACATACATACCCCACACACACACACATACATACATACATACATACGTACGTACGTACGTACGTACGCACACACGCACGCACACACGCACACACGCACACACGCACACACGCACACACGCACACACGCACACACGCACACACGCACACACGCACACACGCACACACGCACGCACGCATATGAACTGCGTCCGAGGAAAGGTTGACTAGTTGAAAAACAACAGCCCGATGACATAGCACGGAGCCTTGGTCCGCAACTAGTACATTGCTCGTCAGTCAGCACTTTAAGTTAACCTTTTTGTCTTGGAGCCAACTGGCTCCTACCTACATTTTAGGAGCCAAATTAAAAAAGTAGGAGCCGAGTAATTGTGTGTGCATATGTAGGTAATTGTGTTTTCAGTACCAATTTAATCCAAATTAACCACAGACGTCCGTTTGAAATATAAATAAATTAAAAACATGTATGAATATGTGACCAGATACTAACTTCATGCATTATAAAACGGTACACTGGCAAATTAATAAGTCATGTGGAATCCCTGAAATTACCAATAATTAACAGTAAATATACATGTATGTATGTATGGAATATTCAAAATATCACAATGTTAAGATCTATGCATCTATATAATACTGTTTTACTGTGTGGTTAAATTTTCTAACAACATTTATTTGTGCAATATTTGCAACACAGTAACAACCGTACATAATAAATTTAGATAATATAATAAATCCTCTCACACAATAAAAACACTGGTTGTTTCTAATGCATTTATATAAGTTGTTTCTGATGCATATATATATATATATATATATATATTTATATGTGCGTTAACAAATGTAAATTACACAAACAGTCATATTAACAGTTATGAATGTTTAAATCACTGATACTGTTTCAGTAGCAATTTTGTTCAACTATTATGACGCCATCCAACGGAATTTGTGAGAACTACGAAACGCGGACCATATTATCACTTTGAGCCAGCGTAACCTATTCTGTTGTTATTCCTTTGAGTTATGTATTCGAAACCGAAATATGTACAGTTATGTGTGTTCTAACGATGTGATAATTACATTTAATTTGCAACACGTCTTCAATGCGCTTAGCAGACAGCCAGACAACGATCGCGAAACGGTTTACGTTAGCGCCTTCCGCTCGCGTCCCCGTTTACGTCAGTTGACACGAGGTACCACGGGCGCCATGACACATCGTAGCAATTTATATTGCGCGTTTTAAAAACCCTGTGTCAGAAATCCACCAAAATAAACGAATACCGTTGTAGAGTAATCGTGTTCGTCAGTAAAGTCAGTATTGTTTACGGTGTTTCTGAGAAACAGTGGCGTAGGCAGGATTTTGTATTGGAGGGGGCCATCCGGCATTCAAGCAAGCAATGAGTAGCGGGATATGACACACGCACGCACGCACGCACGCACGCACACACGCATATATATATGTGAGCTTCACAAAAATGTCCCTGCCATGTGTAACGTTGTCGCTTATTAAAATGAATAAATTCACAATATGAAGTTCCGATTACCCAGTGGAAAATCGACTAGATAAATTGCTTTGGCCGCAACGTGCAACTTGATATTTAGTCCAGTAACTAATCATCTTGGCGAGTAACTATCATTTTGCATCCTTGTGTTTATATATTAATAGGCATTAGCATCAAGCACATTAGCATCAAGCACATCGTTGCCCTGTCACCTCTTGGGCTGCAACCTGCTGGATGCGTATCGCCTACGGCAGAAGCGGCGGATTCCTCCACTTCGGGTAACTCAATCCCATTTGAATGATGACAACTTTCTTTGCCAAAGACTTGGAAGTCCTACACAGGCACCTCTATAACCTCTGCACCTTGTCACTCTATAAATCAAGCAACTAGTTATATGTCCTCAGTCCCCTACCCTCCTAATTATCCTGGATTGCCCTCCCCCCTCTGGCTACGCCACTGCTGAGAAACGACAACACGTGGTTTATGAAACGGTAAATGACAACGCATGATCTGTTATTACAGACCGTACATAATGTGTCAGTCGCCAAACAGAAAAAACAGTCGCATATGCGATCAATTCCGTCGCAACTTAGAGGGCTGCTCGTCATTAGTGTTATAATACAGTAAGATACATTGTCTTCTGGCGCACATATCCTCCGCTGTGAATTAGCGATGGCTGTGCATGATTAGCAAATGATCAGTTTAATGCAATGCAGTGGCATATGACTGTCAAACTAAATCAACGATTGGCATATTTGTTATCCTTTGTTTCGAATACAGCGGGCTAAGTTCCGTATTCTCAATAGTGCATGGCGTATTCGTCCACATCTGATTACGACGTCTGCATTCGATACAAAACTGCACAATATATAATTATATCCGCAGATATCCAAGCCGCGTTTGAAACCTCTGCAAATTACCTTTTTTGTATCAGTATGATACGTCAATGTGACTGCGACTGTGCACAAAACAGGCCCTATGCATTGGCCTACATATACACGCACGTATATCAGCGTGTGATAAACTTTGACTTGGTCTCGCAGGCTTCTCTTTCGGCGGCCCACGGCTCGTACACCCGTGTAATAATTACCAGATTATGCAACCACCATGTATTGATTAGCATTATATAATATGTTTATATTTAATTAGTTTGCGCGATTAAGCCGTATGTATAACCTGCATCAACATATTATTAATGTGACAAGAAATGTAAAATAATGGCTGATTTGCAGGCCTACTCAGCGAGTCGTTAATACGACATGCCTGAGGCTACATAATTATATACATGTCTACACAATCACAGTAATCTTATAAGACGTGTCTGCTCGGTCAATATCTGACCGTCCACCAACCAAACAGCCTGCAGTGGATCGTGTAGACCAAACAAACAAGTGTCTTGTGGATCATGATAATCTTGCTATGCTATGTTCTTTTTCCGATGTAAGTTTGATGTGGTAATAACGTCCACATAGAATGAACATGCAAAGGAAAGTGGGACAACTTAGAACTGGCGTGGTGTAACGAAATAATGAAGATAGTTACCGCGTGTAAGCGTGTAGAATAGTAGGCCAACTTCTGAAGTTACCTGTTAGTGTCTGACAATTGATAACCATAAACCACAGTAGTGTTCACGGTGCTTATGTGTTTGTTGTACCAGATTAATTAATGTACGCGGATCAGTTCATCGCGGGTAAAAGTAAACTACATTGTTGGAAAGCTACATTTCCCAATGTTAGCCGGAGGACATGCTAATGAATGTCGAACAAGCGAGCCCTCAATCATGATTTCCAAAATATATGGTTTGAATCAGTTTTAGGCATAATATTTATATATTCAGAAGATATGCATAGACGTTGCATACTTCAAGAGGTACAACATTATATATAATAAGGTGTTCGCGTTTCAAACGATGTCAGATTCGCTTATGCCCTTTCACCGATCTGCAGCAGCTCGTGTCATTCGTCGCAGTTGAGAGCACGTCACTTTCTCATGTCCCCGGAACTGCGCAGTTGTTCAAGTCCCTGTTGGCAATGTCACCCGAGGTCGCCCACGAAAGCCGCCCTTGTCCGGCTTGAATTATTCTTCAATGGCAAGCTGGGCAGGGACGTTCGTTGGCAAACGTAGCGCGTGTCCGAAGAGTCGCCACCGGGCTTTTGGTACAACATCAGAAGTAACTTATTGGTGGATCTGAGAATGCCGACACTCTACTTCATCATGAGACAGTGTTGTTCCACAAGTAAGGGTGGTCACACCATGTTAAGCATAGATTATCGACACGGGTCCACTACTGGAAACCATACCGTGTCCGTACGAGTGCGCTCGCCACAACAAGGCGCTGTTCTACATAGGAACGAGTCTTGAACGGCAGAAGACGCCGACCCGCGCTTTGCTAATGGTGAACCTGCTATCTGCAGTAGCATATAATGTGCTCACTGTTAAAGGAAGCCAGTCAGTTCCTCTACTCGGAATTAGCGGGCGTAGTAAGTTGTAACAGTCAGGCTGCTGTGTTGAACGTGGGAAAATGGGACATCGTTGAACACCAAAGGCAAAGGCTAATGTAGTTAACTCAGCCTGACTCGGCCGTATTGCCAAAGAAGCTTGTTTTGAAACTTGATGTTTTGCTTACTATTTGAACATACTCCGGCGTCGTACCTTCCAAATTCCGAACGTTGTTACCGTTTACGGGTTTACTAAACGTACTTTAGCGGGTAGTAAGTATACCTTCAACATAGTTAGAATAGTCAACACTAGATACATTAATTAATAAATGAAAAACTAGGAACAGACTACCCACAAACACCGTTAGGCAGAGTGTATCGGTATTGCCTCAAAACGAAGCCAGCGTTAGTGTGGAGGGAAGCGTACCTGGAAGATGGTCCGGTTGGTGGGGTAGAGCACCGCCGTGTACGGGTTCCCGTAGTCCCGCTGCGGTCTGATCAACCTCTTGTCGTAGCCACTATGGTCCATGGCGGCAACCCACAGACTAGACGGCTGTCTCCACGGCAGGCAAAATTTAGTACTATCAATTAGTTTCTAGGGCCGACATTCACTGACAGCAGTCACCGCTGAAACACGCTGCGATTGTTCTTGTGCGCGTGCATGGTCCGGACGTGTAATGGGCGCGAAACGTCTGGGTTGCGGTTTGCGGTAACTAAGGTATAAATCGCCTGGCAATTCCTCGGACAATGCCCGGCGGCAGCTATATGGCGAGACGAGGTGTCGTTTCAATGATTTCGTGCGTACAGGCATCGATGTAATACAGGCTGCGCGCGTAATAATCCGCTTGAGCGTTAGCAACGGTAAAACAATGGAGCGCGTCGGTGGCGACATAGCTCGAGTTGCTGTTTGGATTAAGGCTAAAATGGCGACACCTAGCGGATCGTGTATTAAATACAAATTGATGGTAAGCGTAGCCGTTGTAAGTTGTCCACTGTAGCTATCTATGACTATAGCGCACACTTTAATGTATTGGGAACTGAACTCCATGTGCGACGCCATTCACATTTATTCACAGTGTGTGTGTGTGTGTGTGTGTGTGTGTGTGTGTGTGTGTGTGTGTGTGTGTGTGTGTGTGTGTGTGTGTGTGTGTGTGTGTGTGTGTGTGTGTGTGTGTGTGTGTGTGTGTGTGTGTGTGTGTGTGTGTGTGTGTGTGTGTGTGTGTGTGTGTGTGTGTGTGTGTGTGTGTACATTTATGCGTGCGTGCGTGCGTGCACGTACGCATGTGGGTGTGCGTGTGTGCGTGTGTGCGTGTGTGCGTGTGTGCGTGTGTGCGTGCGTGTGTGCACGAGTGCGTGTTCTGTTGTGTATGGGGTAAAGGTATTGAATTGAAGCTCTACGTCTTGAATACCTAAACAGAACGTATTAGTTTCGCCCAAATCGAAACTAGATTACTTATTGACTTGAGACAGTTTCCCATTATCAACAAGCAATTGACTGTATAATTGTGTGAACGAACTCCTAAAATAAATCATTATAGCCAATGCTGTAGGTCCACCATCACCCGGATGACTAGAACAGGCCAATGCCTTTGTCGATT
>OZ023205.1:677525-808653 GCA_963995525.1 Escarpia spicata
TATACACCATCAAATCCGGGACTAATGACCCCCGTTCACGGGTGTTTACAAATTGCCAATCATATAAGAAGCATAAAAACACTTTTAAGAGAACAAATAAGAAAATAAATTAAATTAGCAAACAATATCCTAGTATATAGTGTATGCATATATATATATAAGCCTAAGTATAGTAAAATTACGGGTAAATGCAATGATCAAATAAACGATTAGCAAAAGTGCTGAACAGCTGAACCTACTGGAAAAAATATATATATAATAAAAATATATATATAAATAAATACAAAATAAATAAAATAAAAGCCTAATTTGCATTACATAATTTGATTAGATACTAAAATGTGACCCTGAGATAAATAAGACTAAAAATGTATTAAAACTATATGCATGAATAAAGCAAAGGTTAAATGATGTCTGGCCATATTAGTTTGAGAACAGAAATGTCTTCAATAATTTTCCAAACTGTCTAGTGTTCTCAATCGCGCGTAGTTCCAGAGGCAGAGAGTTCCACAATGTCGGCCCAGCACATGCAAATGCCCGGCGACCATAACGTTCTAGGGTTACGCGTGGAACATTCAAAAGCAGACCACCTCCAGAGCGTAGGGTCCTGCGTGGTGCGTAACCATGTAGCAGTGACGCGAGATACATTGGCGTGCCTGCATACTTGTACACATAGGTACAATCCGTCGAATCCCGTGTGCGCCTATGTCCTTCTAAACAGTTTCTCCTCTTTGTGTCTTCCGTTCCTTAAGTGACGTACACTTGTATTTTCGTACAATGACCTATATTGCTATCAGTTTGTTTTTCAATTGACTGTCATTGACGTATTCTGTTGTTTCTCTATATGAAACAGTCTACTTTTACTTGTTCTTCCGTGCACGGGTTGCCAAATGGTGGACTAGGATGTCATTTCATCTTTATGTCTGCGTCAACCAGAACCCCTCCCCCGTATGCCCTCGAAGGACTATGGGTAACAAATATAGTTTTACTCTGCGATTTCATTAACGATGCAAATACAGGCGTACCGAGCGTTAAATCTTATTGATTTTAGCCAAACAAAAAGCATTGATGAAACTCATGAAATTTGTTTAGATTATGCTTGAATCAAAGCACATTTTATATTTGAGGGTTTACACCTACTTTGTATATATATATATATATATATACAGTGTATACACGATTTGGCTCCTTTATATATATATATATATATATATATATTATATATGTATATATATATATAATTATATATATATATATATATATACGATTTGGCTCCTTGATATATATATATATATATATATATATATATATATATATATATATATCAAATCGTATATGGATACTTCTATATACCTGCCAACTATTTTTTTTGAAATCCGAGTGATTCATCAACGGTTCAGCACGTCTCCCGTGATGTCACGATGTCTCGAAGATGGGGTGGGATAGATGCTGTTGGAGATTTTTAGTGGGAATCCGGGAGATTTACCTGTATTCCGGGAGATCGGGAGATACACAAAAATCCGGGAGACTCCCAGATTTTCAGGGAGACTTGGCAGGTACATATAGCTGAGTAGGGATCGTCCCTGTTCCGACACCTATGTATAATAATTATAGGCACACACGCACGCCCGCGCTCGCACACACGCACGCACGCACACACGATTTTGAAATAAATAATACATAATAATATAACAAATATATTTGTTATTTTATGCTGGAAACAGTGATAACAGAAACAAAAATTCGTTGATTTAAGACCACGAGAATAATTAATTAATTATAAAATGAAAAGATAGGCCCCGACGAGATTTGAACTCGTGATCTCCTGTTTACTAGACAGGCGCTTTGCCAACTAAGCCACGGAGCCAGGACGATTAACGTTTCAGTCGTGTGAGTATAAAATAGAACCTTGAAAAGCAGACAACTACAAATACGTTTTCTTATGTTTGTTCGAGCGTAGATTCACAAGAAGCGATCGAAACTATGTGGCCATAGTTGGGGAATGTTGGACACGTGATTTGTAGTTTGCCGGTGAATCATTGATATGATTATAACACTGAGGAGGCGGCCATAGGATTAGGGTTGAATTTAGGCAAATAAGCAATAAATGCAAAATCATAAGATTTATTGCAGTCGCATAGGTCTTAAGCCCCGAGAAACTAAATGGAATTTAAAATCACTGGGGAAATACTACTATATTTCGAGATTATGGTTACAATAAAACACTGATATCGTGGCGGTCATGTTGGATTTATGCAAATTACAAAAAAATCCAATCATCATTTATTTTACTGTGATCGATGCCTCGAGCTCCAACAACTAAAATAGCATTTAGAATCAATGTGGAATTCCAACCATAATTATATATATGTTATAATCAAAACTCTGACGGCCAAGTTGGATTTATGAAAATAAAAAAATGCCCGATCAGGAGCGGATCCAGCGATGGCAGTCTAGGAGAATACAAAACCTCAAATTGCACCTCCCTTGAGGCTCCGCCAATAGTCTTACACTGGCGGACGAACCAAATGCAATATGTCGTAATTAACTTAATAAAAAGTTAAACGAAAGGCCCCGACGAGATTTGAACTCGTGATCTCCTGTTTACTAGACAGGCGCTTTGCCAACTAAGCCACGGAGCCAGGACGGTGTATACACTGGCCGTGTGAGTATGAAATCGAACATTGAAAAGCAGTGCATACAGAGTCTTGTTATGTTTGCTGGAGTGTGGATTCACAATGCCTGCTAAGCGATTAGAATAACGCGGCCGTAGTTGAGTAACCTGGCACCCGTGGATTGCAGTTAGCCGGTGTCACGGGCTGAGTGTATACCCGGGCCACGAGTAGGTTCCTACGTCGCCGTCTCAAAACTTGGCGTTGTTTTAATGGCGGTTTGCTCTAAAATGCGTTTAAGTTTAACGTTTTACTTGTTATAATACATATTATAAACATAAGTAATACCTTGTACAATTATGTGCTGATAGTGCTGGAAATATAATATCGGAGGAATTCTTAAAGGAAATAAAAACAAAGCATTAGCTAAATTCCGTTTTCCATGTGTACACAAAGTTTAACATTGTATGTAACATTCGAGAACATTAAAAAATACAGAAAAATACATTTGTAACATAAATTCGATTTTAAACCCGTCTGTGTAGCAATCCCGCGAAAAAAATTAATGAGCTATGCGATCACGTGGTATCGTAACGTCACATATGACCCACACTCGCATCAGGCCGATTCTTTCCATGCATTCAGAGCATGTTTACAAGGATCGCTTTTGGGTCGAAACGAGCGTCAGAATGAGTTATTGTGCAATATTCCGATGTAATACAAACACTAGTCATCATAGAGGAACAAGCAGTTATCTTACGGTTCCACATGAATCCAATTTGATTCAAAACAATGAATGCGAATGGGCTTACAAGTCGACTATGTTTCGCCGAGCTTGGGCTCGTTTTCAGAATAATTATATCGAATGCAACCAACGGGAGATAATGTACACCAGTATACATACACAGCAAACATATATTGTATCCAGCTACAGAAAGTAACGTGTATAATATCATAATATCACTAGAATATCGTTGTACAATTTATTATAATAACTTAAATCAGTCAGCTAATTTCCGTTGGTTTGTTTTCTTGTCGTTTAATTTGCAATCGGGCGACGCCGGTTCAATCCTGACACCAAACCATTGATTTTCTTTATACTTTTTTGTTCATGTTTTCACGAAGTAATTTTTTGGAAGATATCACTAAGTGGGTAGACGAGGGATCACCAGTAGATATCATCTATTTAGATTTTCAGAAAGCTTTCGACAAAGTGCCACATCAAAGATTACTGCTTAAGCTAAAGGCCCATGGCATAGGAAATGGTTTAATTAACTGGACAGAAAAGTGGCTAATTGACAGAAGACAACGGGTAATAGTTGATGGGGAGGCTTCAAACTGGAAATCAGTTTTGAGTGGGGTACCACAGGGATCAGTACTGGGACCTATACTATTCTTAATGTATGTCAACGATTTGGACGATGATATAACAAGCAAGGTGTTGAAATTTGCGGATGACGGATCTTAGTTACGAAATACGCCTAAAAGAATGTGGTTTAACAATACTAGAGACCAGGGTATTGAGAGGATATCAGATAGAAGTGTTTAAAATATTGAATGGTTATGAAAATATTTACAGAAATATTTTTTCTCAGTTAAAAAAGATATCAGTGTAGATTAGATATAAGAAAGTTTTCATTCTCACAAAGGACTGTAAATGAATGGAACAGATTATCTTCTGATTGTGTTGGTGCTAGTAGCGTGAATATGTTTAACAATAAAATCGACACATACCTTAAAAGGGCGGGATACACGTAGATACAAAAGTATTGGACTCTCGATAAGCCAAAAGGCTCCCTTGTCCACTTGCCATCTAGAATTAATTTTCTGGACGGCAATCTTGTTAAATCTTGTTAAATTTGCAGGAATAACGTAATAAGAATGAGAAAACACAGAAACTGCTAAGTTGTTCACTGCGCTTGCGCGCGCATGCGCATTACGCAAACGTCGACTCCTGGCACGGTGATATTCTCGGCCCGTCATATCGGTTTACACAAGTCATTAGTCGGACACCCACGAGGGTCTAAGGTGTCGGAACCGAGGGAGGGGGGGCATGAGAGTTGAACCCCTCAATAGGATTAGCCCCCCTATATTTAGGGAAGGGGTTCATTAGAGGTGTTTTGTTTGGGAGTACAAAATTATTCTGAATGTTTTAGTTGTTGGGGCTCCAGACATCGATCACAGTGAAATAAATGATGATTGGAATTGTTTGTAATTGGCATACATCCAAAATGGCCGCCATCATATCAGTGTTTTATTATAACCATAATCTCCAAATATAGTTGCATTTTCCCAGTCGTATTAAATTCCATTTAGTTTCTCAGTGCCTAAGACCTATGCGACTGCAACAAATCGTATGATTTGGCATTTATTTATTTTGTGCATCCAATACGCCATGGCCGCCTCCTCAGTGTTATGATCATATCAATGAATCACCGGCAAACCACAAACCACGTGCCTAACATTCACCAAATATGTCCGCATAATTCCATTCGCTTCTCAACCAGTGTGAATCCACGCTCCAACAAACACAACAAGACGTCTTTACGCACTTAGTCTGCTTTTCAATGTTCGATTTCACACTCACACGGCCATAATATTTATCGTCCTGGCTCCGTGGCTTAGTTGGCAAAGCGCCTGTCTAGTAAACAGGAGATCATTAGTTCAAATCTCGTCGGGGCCTTTAACATTTTTCCTTTTAATTAACTAATCACTTTATTGCTTCTTCGTTTAAATCACATGGAATTTTATTTCTGTTATAACCGTTTCCACCATACATTATAAATCGTATGTGCTATTGTTAAAGTGCCTTATGTTTGTCCACAGTTTGATTATACGTACGCTGTACATACTTTTAAACGAGTGCTCCTTAATTTAGTACAATTCTATATGATTTGCTACGGACGTAAAATACGATTAATCTTACTGTGTGGTATATTTCAATATATTTTTAATTATCCACTTTATATTATTAAATTATTATTATAATATTAAATTATTATTATTTAAATATTACGTGTGGTCACCCGGATTCGGTGCTACTGAATATTAGATACCCTTTCCATTAGCATAAGAACGTGGTGAATATTTGAGGGGCTGTGGCTCACATGAAACCTCCGATTGCATTCCCCTTGGGAACTCCAAATAACCACTTTTAGGCTCTTCCAAATCTCCATCTGCGCACCTTTCTTGAGACCCGCCAAAAACCCACCTCGTTGATCCCCAACAATCTCCGATTGCACCACCCGAGTCTCACCAAAACACCTTGAGGCTCTAAAAAAACTTGCGATCGCACCCCCCCCCCCCCCCCCCCGACGGCCTGAAGTTCACCAAAACCCACAGTGAAGCTCTCCAAAAAGCACAAATTGTACCCCAAAATCAACCCCTTCCCTAAATATTGGTGGCTAATCCTATATACAGTCCTCCCACCTACGTTATTGGGATGGGCTCACCCCAATACCACCATTCCGACGCCTATGATAACAAAAATTACGCTTTTGGAGGAGGTTCGAAAAACGGAGCTAGTTCAAACTCCCTTCCCGTTTGAAGCCCTTTTTCACGATCTTGTTCTGCTAAAGCGAAGCCCTCCCGACCATGTCACAACTGTTACCTAGTACTTTTATGGTAGTGTATTAACTGTCCGTGTATTGTTACTGATTGCACGCTGTATCTACAATAATCAGTCTACCATTATCAACGGTTGGCAGCGACCAGTTATTCAGCTTATTTTTGTTTATTGAACCAATGTATATGCATGTGGCTCTACGGCCTATCAGTAATTGTACATATTGCATATTCTTCGTTATTCATAACATTTTATGTTATGTATTATTTAATTCCGAAATATAAAATCAAAATCAAAAATCAAACTCCCTACACGTTTTGTCTGAACCAGCAACATGAACTCGTATCAACTAAGTAATACCAGCGCAAGCTGAAAAGTAAAAATTGCACCGAATTCGTGTTATAAAGTTTGACAATTATATCATGTTCGCGCGAGAGGGGGCGCTGCTGATTACATCCGTCTAAGGCCCCTTTACACCAGTCTTGGTGTACGTAATCTCACCCCTGGCTTGATCAATTATATAATATTGCTGACAATCTACCTTTATTCTCCGCCAACTAATATACTGGGTTCATTTAAAGGGAAGCAAAGGGCAGATGTTTGGTGTTATGCACCTAAAAGAGTTGGTACAAATTAACCATTTGCACCTACAATCAAAATGTTCACGTCAGTGGTTTTCTCAAATTTTTATCTGCACGTACGCCTAGTCGCCTACCCATCTAATCTGTGTGTATTCCTACCCATCTAATCTGCGTGTACGCCTACCCGTCTAATCTACGTGTGCGCCAACCCGTCTAACCTGCATGTGCGCCTGCCCGTCTAATCTGCGTGTGCACTCACACGTCTGATCTGCATGTACGTCTGTCAACGTGGTGCGGTAGTGTAGGCTGCGTGCATGTCTAATATGAGTGTATTCGCACTCGTCTAATGTGTATGTGCTTCTGCCCGGTCAATCTGCGTGTAGAAACACAAGAAGGTTATACGTCTACCCGTCTTATTTGGTTGTGTTGTCCTGTATAATGTGCATGTGCGCCTACCCGTTTAATCATCGGGGCACATGTCGGACTGCCCGATCTTAATTCTGTTACATAGATGTGCTTTCATTCTGTTATGTCCTGTTCGGAGTCTGAATAGAATGACCTGGTCAGCTCTGCTAGTCTGAATAGAATGACCTGGTCAGCTCTGCTGAAATGTTAGTAGCTGTCAATCTTGTTGTGTTTGGTGTGCTGTTGGCGCCATTTTCTCTCTGCCGCTACATATGACGGATAACACTGCGTGTGTGTCTATCAGTGTAGTATGCGTGTATGTCTAGTTTTGTCTACCCGTCTAATCTGCATATAAAGCACATGCAGATTAGACGTCAAGTAATTTGATCTACTATAGACCATATCCGTCTAAACCGGATGGGTGGTCTTGTTGACATAAACCAGAGGGGAAAACCATTCAGTCTACCCGACTCACACGAGGCCAGCCCTCCAAACTCATCACCCCCCCCCCCCCCCACCACCAACACTCTAGAACCGACACACACGTGCACTCCTTCTTTCCCTCTGCCATCCGCGTCTGGAACTCCATCCCACCAGAAGCCACACTCGCAGACTCCCCAGCTGCATTTAGAACCACCCCTGAAGGGTAGCTCCGGGCAACCCCTCCCTGTAAATACCCCCACCTCTAAATACCCCTCGTTTTTAACTAGATTTTTATCCCATTTGATCTTATTTGCCAGCCAGCAAACACCCCCCGCTGTGGGATATCGCCCGGAAGTTGGCTTATCACAATATTTAGATAGAAAGAAAGAAGAGAGAAACCCGGTGTGCGCCATCCTTGTAACTAGTTCGTCCTCTCAGAGACTCTGTCCGGTGGTGGGTAGTCCCTATTTCTTCCATCCGCGTTTCCTTCTCCACATTCTCCCCCAGTACCCTCGTACGTCCGATCCCCATTCTTACCACTCTACTCCTGGTCGTCCGACTTGGATTAGCGCAACCAAAAATGAACACTGACAAACCGATCAAATCAACTAAACCAAGTGGTTAGCAAACCAAACATCAGTGTTGTCAACCAAACTCTCACCCAACCAATCAACCAACTGTGCAACCAGCCAAACAGTCAAGGAACCAGCCAATCAAAAATACTATAATGTACTATACAATCAGCCAACCAACCAACCAACCGACCGACCAACCAACCAACCAACCGACCGACCGACCAACCAACCAACCAACCAACCAACCGACCGACCGACCAACCAACCAACCCACCCACCCACCCACCAACCAACCAACCAACCAAACAACCAACCAACCTACCTACCAACCAACCAACCATACAGCCAACCATCCAAGCAAACAAACAACCGACCAACCAACTAGCCAAATATTAGCCAACAATCTATCTTATGAGCCAATCAACCATCCAACCAAATATTGAAATAAACCAAACCAAAGGCTTTTTATGCACAAAAAATCCGTGACCAAACCAAAACCATATCAACCAACAAACCAATTAACGAACGAACCAACCAAAGAAAACACCAACGCACAACAAAACACACAATTCCATGACTTGACGCCGTAGTTTGAGACCGTCCCCGCCGAGTATATACGCTCCTCGACCCGTGCTCCGACGGTGCGATGACAGCCGGAGACCTGTTGGTGAACATACCTACTCGGTCCCTGACGGCCTCGCTCTGCGGGCCACGCACCACCGCCGCCGCCGCCGCCGCCGCCTCGCCTATTGGATTATTGCGAGCGGATCTCGCACGGTCGCTAATCACATTTCGACGGCAGTAACGGAATCTTCGCGCTGGCCTATCGCAGTATGCCCCATGAAATGCGTCCGTCCGACAGCGGAAGTCTGCCAAACTTGTGTTCGTTTGGACTCGTCTATCACGATTATGTCCACCGAGACGTGTTAAAATATAACAGATAATCGCAGGTACGCAAAGTGACTTCGCGTGCGTGTGCGTGCACGAGCGTGTGTGTGCTCACGCGACGGGCGGAAGTAAGTTTACTTTGCGTATCGTCCGTCGACACTTGTTGAACTCGTGGACAGTTGACGCTGTTGCCGGGTGAGACTTGGTGACGCGGGCGCCGATATAAACAAACGACACCGGGCTGTCATGGCGGAACACGCGGGCGTGGAACGCTACCTGCAGACCCTGGAGAAGGCGAAGGAAGAGGAACAGGATGAAGCCTCCCAGGTAAGAGAGCACATGAGGGGGTTCTCCCGCGGGATCACGTGATCTCGCTTTCCCCGTTTTGCAGCTGCAGTTGGTTGTCATACCTTCAGAAAAGTGCGTCTGTCTATCTGTCTGTCTGTCTTCACTGGATTTGGGTGTGAATTTAGACAGAGATAATTAGTGGATTGACTATTTTTCCATTCTGGAGTTGTATCTGTTTCCACCAGCTAGTTTCTTATATCGAATATAATTATGTCCGGCTGTTTTATGAAAGTCCCCCCGTGTTGCAAGCAATCTATATGGATTTCGGTAAAGTGACGTGGGAGTATGATGTAAGCCCAAAACATGCTGGTATTAATGAGATACGAGTTATTTCGCACAAATGGGAGACGTGAAACAAATTGAATAAATGTTGAACAAAATAGACTTCCCATAGGGAATGGGTCGGTATCCGACTATCATCAACACTATCGATTTGTATCAGTACATTAAGAGTGGGAGGGGCGTGTACTCGCGCCAGACACGTCCACGGCCAAATATAATAACCGTAGGAAAATACTTCCTAGCCACCGCGTATGGCCACCGAGATGCTTTGGTCCAGTGATCAAGAGCGGCCTGATACTTCGTTTTCTTCTTCCACTTGGCAGCAAGGATCGGGGCCACATCACGCGGTCCTCTCTGCCCTCTCGACAATACTTCTCCACCCTCCCCGTCTTCTGCATCTCTCTCCCAGTCTCAGCTAGTCGTCATTGCTCTTTTGATATATCTCTTCAGTGTTGCTCTCCACCCTGCCCCCTGCTGTACAGGGGTGATGCTCTCCCCCTTGCCCACTGCTGTACAGGGGTGATGCTCTCCCCCTTACCCCCTGCGGTACAGGGGTTATACTCTCCTCCTTGCCCCTGCTGTACAGGGGTGATGCTCTCCTCCTTGCCCACTGCTGCACAGGGGTGATGCTCTCCTCTTTTTCCCCCTGTTGTACAGGGGTGATGCTCCCCCCTTGCCCCCTGCTGTACAGAGGTTATGCTCTCCTCCTTGCCCCTTGCTATACAGGGGTGATGCTCTCCCCTTTGCCCCCTGCTGTACATGGGGTGATGATCTCCCCATTGCCCTCTGCTGTACAGGGGTTATGCTCTCCTCCTTGCCCCCTGCTGTACAGGGGTGATGCTCTCCCCTTTGCCTCCTGCTGTACAGGGGTGATGATCTCCCCCTTGCCCCCTGCTGTACAGGTGTTATGCTCTCCTCCTTGCCCCCTGCTGTACAGGGGTAATGCTCTCCTCCTTGCCTCCTGCTGTACAGGGGTGATGCTCTCCTCCTTGCCCCCTGCTGTACAGGGGTGATGCTCTCCTCCTTACCCCCTGTTGTACAGGGGTGTGGGTCGGGTATAGTATTGCCGAACCACTCGCTGTGTTCTTTCTTTCCAAAGTCTTCTATTCATAGCCACCTCTCGCCATCGGGCATCCTCCCCCGATCTTCTCATGTTCCTCTTCACGCAGTCTTCCCATCTCATCTTTAATGTTTTCCGTGTCTGCTGTCTTTACTACTAGTTTTCCTGCAGTCATCCTTATCAAGTGGCCTGCCGATATCATCCGGCTTCTCACCAATCCACCTGCATTCCAAATTCTTTCCTCGGGTCGTTCGTTCTTCTTCTGCATGTCTTCTCTCTTTGTTCTTGCCAAAACCACTGTCTCCAGACCAAATATAATATCTAGACATGTCCCTCAACCTTAATGTTGGTTTTCCTTTTCTTATTCTGCCACTTTATTCTGTGTCTGCTCTGTCTCTGTCAATCTTTCCTCGCTCGTTCTTCCCACGTGTTCTGTCCATCCCATTCTGTTCATAGCTACATGCACTTTTATTTTCCGGTGTTTCTTCGCGCCAATCTCATTTCTCAATTCCCCGGACTATGTTGAATGATAACTTATTGTTACCATTGCCTTCAATACCTAATCATTATATCTGTGAAATTGAAACTAACATAGTATACATCATTTCGGTTCTGCGGTTTTGTAGAAGACGTCCATTTAACGTGCGTTGATAAGTTTTCTAGTGTGATTAATCAGTTTTGTCCGGTGTCAGTATGGTGTCCGTTTTGTCTCAGGTTGGCACATCCCTCGTTTCCCAACAACCGGTGCCTTTTTCTCATCGCCGTATAGCCCTGCTTCCCCCTGTCCTTCGCGTTTTGTCCCATCTCTGAACAGCCCTACTCTCTCCGAGACCGGTGCGTGTTGCTCCATCTCTCTTCTTCCCCTGCTCATCCTGCTCATTTGATTGGTTCCACCACCGTACAGACCGTACTATTCCGGTGTAGAATTTCACAAATAAGAAAATATATATGTAAGTTGGTTAATAGTTGTCATAAAGCAGCATATATATTCCGCAGATATTCTAATCAACTGAAGTAACTTTATACATATAACCTTCGGAATTAATCAAGATGAGCGAAAAAAAACCAGAAGCTCTAGTCACAAGGCACTGTGATTCCTAATCCCATACTGACACGGCAACAGAGGGGGAGATGTCCAGGATGGGGGAAGACACCCCAGGGTATTTACCCCCACCCCCTGGAAGATATCCATGGGGTAAAACAGATAGTTACACCGGGACCCGGTTGTTTTGTTGCAATCTTCTACATCCCCGTGCCTGTCTCGGGGCCTGGGAGTTTTGTCCAGTCGCCGGAAAATTGCCACAGCGACGGATGAACGTGACTCGTCTGGAAACGCTCTTCTCGGATCCATGGCACGTCTGTCAACAGAGCGCTGAAATAGACACCACCGCTCGATCCCTTCAACGTCCCCACCCCTGTCGATAGCACTGCTGCGTGTACACAGGGTTCAGCTCAATTCGCGTATACCTGATCTCTCTCAATTTTGCCGGAAATGAATTATATTTCAGGCACGACGCGGTTCTCGGCGAAATCGAGAACTGGGAGTTTTTGCTATATAGTTTTCTGACAACTGCGCGGTGCAGTTTTTATCCAAATCTAGCTTGAACTTGGTATTTGTTCGGCGCCGGATAGTTCCTGTTTTTCTCTCCTGTTTCAGGAAGATCTTTTTTAAATGCTGAACTGTCAATCACGCCTTTTAAAAGAATTCATATCTTAGCTTTACAAGGAGTTGTAAGATGTACAGGCTTGTAGGATGGTTCATTGTTCGATCTGCGACTGCAGGTTCAAAAAACCTTCAACTGCACCCCCTTTCGGAACTCCAACTGTGCCCCCTTCGCAGGCCTGCAGGCAATGTCGACTGGGTGCAATGGCTGCGTCCGCACCCCCGTTGAGGCAAGAGTTAGGCTTGGGGCCTGTTTGAGGCTTCCAAACAACTCCCAGGGCATCCCTTCAGACCTACAACTGCTCTGAGTTTCCTACATTGAAACTCCCAAAATATACCCAAGTGGATCCCTCCTTCAGAACTCCAAATACACTTCTCCAGGCTCCAAAAAACCTCAAACTGCACTGCGCGCCCTCTTTATGTTATATTCAAGCAGAACTTAGTTTTTCTCGCAAGCAAAACTCGTACTTCGGCGGTGCGGTGGGGTGCGTTCGCACCCTTCCCATCTAACAGCCTACGGGTCTGATGTAATTGTTGTAATTAAAGACATGTAATAAAATATAATGTCCTTTGCCTGGAGAGTTTCGTTTATGTGGATCGCGTAAACTGTTGCCCTTTTTTTCCACGTATGATATGATGGCACGTTCGTTGACAATTCCTTCCGTCGACGTGAGAAAAGTTGTATGATGTTCATTTCTAACCTCCGCCCATCGACACCATACACAACAGCGGCTGAGCATGGGTAAATAACGCCTACAGGTATTTACGACCCACTTGGTTCCAAGCGAGGAGTTGGACCGGAAGTAATATAGTTCGAATTGTTGGGCTCGTTAACACACCGGGGTCGTTTCTAAACTGCGGGATGCACGTGACACCAGACATGCCACCATTGTTTGTTGAAATCCGTAGTTTTAACCTTAAATTCCGCATTACTCCACATAAATTCGTCGAACACTCTGACAAGGACTCCGGTTCCTCGTAGGGAGATCGCTGTACGCCTCAGATCCTCAAGAAGGTCAAGAATCTTTTCCTTTACTGGTGTTTCTGTTGGCGCTTTGGCGTGCAAGACAATCTTGCAGGATATACTACTGTGTCATTACATTGTGCCTTGGTTAGTCGGTCAATATACATAATTGATACTTCGATTCGATCGTGCGACGCTGCAATATATATATATATATATATATATATATATATATATATATATATATATATATATATATATATATATTAAGCAATGCGCGCGCCAATAATTATTGGCAGTACCTACTTTGGGTTCGTTTTCGTCACATGCGTTCAAACTATTTAAAGTGCAGAGGAAACGAATCGAACACTCGTGGTCAAAATGTCCGCAATGTACCGCCAAGAACATTTGGGGCACTCGGGTAAACGATTCTCCTGGGTATTTTTCATACATTATATAGATAGCACTACACCCCTAGTTTGGGAAATGTCCCGATAATAATGCCCCAAGTTGGGCGTTGGACTATGCCTAGTCTTGTGGAGTGCAGTAGCGCAGCGGCAAAAGCTTCGGACTCTCGGCTGAGAGAACCCAGGTTCGAATCCTGTGCGGCGGTGTCGAACCTTTGGGCAAGTTTGTTTACTCTACATTGCTTCAGTTCACTCAGCTGTATGAATGAGTACCTGGCTATAGATAGTGATGGGTATTTGTATACGAATAGTCTTCGCGCATTAATTGCAGCGTGGCTAAATGCTTCCAAGAGAAGTCGAGAT
Organism: Escarpia spicata; assembly: GCA_963995525.1. NCBI lineage: Eukaryota > Metazoa > Annelida > Polychaeta > Sabellida > Siboglinidae > Escarpia > Escarpia spicata. The sequence continues at coordinate 691,662 of OZ023205.1, forward strand.
GGTGTTCGATTGAACAGGTCTGCCAGGGAGTAAAGTGTAAAGCACTTTGAACAGCTAGATACTGCGCCGTATATAAGAACTTACCTTTACTTTAACCTACGCCTACACAAACCTACGACATCCGCTGTTATATGTGTTGTCGAGATCTCTGGAATGTGCCTAATAACAAATGTAATTCGTCTTCGAACGCTGTTAATTCGTCAGTCAATGTTGTAAGTGCGTGTGGATATAAAAATATACGTATGTACTTAATAGCGACTTTTCCATTTGAATCAAATCCATATTAAAAGGGGAAACTCCACATTGTATCGTGAAATCCGTACGATATGATTTAGATCTGACTCCCCTCCTCTCGAGCAGGGTGATGTTTAATACCATGTCCCGTAATTCAACTCCAAAATTGTCCAACATCCCATACTCAAGCCACCGCCTCAGTGACTACTGTTACACAAAAGGGATAATGATTTGGGAAAATAAATTCCATCTTTTTCACATTAAAGTTTAGGTTCCTCTGGTTTTTACAGCCTGTGGTGAAAAGAGTACACTTTTAAGCGCACAGCAGGGGTTAAATGGCAGAAAATTGCTCAATTAAATATTTGTTACGTATGCCATTTCGAGTAAGTGCTGGCGGCGATGTAAACATCCTGGAATCAAATCACACAGCAATACATGCGTTTACACGACGTATTATCGCTATTACTCAGGTACGGCTCGCGTAAATTGGCTCTGCGCGGCTCCACATCAAAGGCGCGGCCGCTGATCGATCCGATTGAATATCATACGTCATAATTGGGGACGTGTGCGGCTGCCAATGACAATATTAATTTACGCGCCCTTAATGATTTAATGGGCGGCTGCGAACGTGCATGTGTACCGGAATGTGCTCGCGTAACTTCATTATCTTTGGCTTGCTACGGCTAACTAGCGCACCGGCGTTCTGTCGAGTCAACAGACGACATCGCTGACCCCGCAGTAGCGGTTAACGTCGCAAATATATAGGGATGTGCAAAATATGTCACAAACATGCGATATTTGTTTTGTTTACTAGCTCCTCGTCGGTCTGCGTTGAGCACATGGCCGATACAACGTTTCTTTGTTTCATTCTAAGTGGTTCCCTGCTTCTTTATTTCTTCGGCTGTCGATCTTCTCCTCAAGCTGTTTTTCGGTGTACCTATTTTTTTCTTGTGAATTTCATAATAATGCTTGTCTTTAAGTCTTTTTGAAGTATGTGTCCAATCCATGCATGTGCATGTTCTTTTTTGAAAGTGCCACATGCCATATTTGCATGGTTGAAATCCATAGTTTGTGACTTGGTATTGAACAGCGTAAATTCGCATAATACTATACTTGGTTAGCCTCTCCTATTGCGATCGCCATATACCATCAATACGCATAAATAATATTTACAAATATCAACGGGTGGCATCCTGTTCCTCTACCCGGAAGGCAGTAGGATATATTTTGCAGAAGAAAGGCTGCAGTGTTGAACATGGGAAAATTAGAAATCATTGAACATCAAAGAGCATTGGAGTTAACTCAGTCCGACTTGGCCGTATTGCCAATAAAGCTTGTTTTGAAACTGGATGTTTTGTTTACTATTTGAACATGCTTCGGGTTGGATACTTTCAAACTGCAAACACTTTACGGGCTTACTAAACACAATTTGGAAGGCAGTGTACCTTCAATAAAGAACATTATATTAATTCATGAATTAATAAAAAAAGGAAATGACTGTCCCATTTAAACAAAATCCGCCGAGTTATGTTTGAAATCTGCCTAGTATTAGGAATATAGGCACTTAGTGCAATTCCATTTAGAGATATTGGACATTTTAGTCGTGTTAAAACATTCAGTTCCCGGAGAGATGTCTGTTTTGCAGTATATCTGTAATGTTCCAGACTAGTGATTAGTGAATGATTCTTCAGCAATCGTTTTTTTTAATTGGCTGCCTTTATTTTGATAATTTTGTCTTTCAACATCCGCTGCTGCGTTCGTTTGTCTGTTTTTAGTATTATCCTGTTTGTATTATGTCTCATCGGCTGACGCAACAACGTCATCGACAACGGCTTCGGTTACGTAATCGTAGAATCTCTCCACGTCACGTGACACGCCATTAACCCTACAGCCGAGTCTGTACGATTCATAATTTATGGTCTAATGCTGCGTTCCAATCACCTCGTGTATACCGTGAATACGACTTCGTAACCCCTACTTTACCCAGTTGCATAAATTTACAAATGGTAAACTTGAGGAGCTCGTGAACTTTCCAGTTCGTAAAATCCTGTTTACGATATCAACGAGCCCATTGGAACGCAGCATTAGTTGCCAGTAAAAGGGTCAGTGTTGAATGTGTTGTTAGTTTACGTTTACGACAATTAACAAAGCTACACCACGATCAAAATACAAAATCTAGGCTGATCAGTTGGGGCGCAGTGGCACAGCGCTTAGAACATCGGACTCTCAATCGAGAGAACTCAGGTTCGAATCATAAGCTGCCACTTAAAACCTTGAGCAAGTTCGTTCACTCTGTGTTGCTCCAGTTCAGTCGGCTGCATGACAGTAGTAAATATTTCAATTTTTTGTAGGTTAGTCTTTGCGCATTAATTACAGAGTGGCTGAATGCTTTCCTGATAAGTCGAGATGGTGTTCCATTGAAAGACTGGACAGTAGGTCTACGCCCCACAAAACTACCCAAGTATCCTACAACCTAATACGATAAGCGGCATTGGGCAATCCATGTCATTCGCTACGTTTAATTGTATTTTGTTCGGATGTGACCCCGCCCTAAAACAATACTGTGTATGTTTTCCCTTGCTCATAATTCCGGCGATACAGTCCCTTTCGAAACCACGCCCCCAATGCCAATCAAATTCTGCATCCGCCCCTTTAAAAGGATGTCTGGAAAAAATGAATGTCTTACGGCCGCAAGAAGACAAATCGTTCAGTCGTCGTAACAATCGACGCCGACCCTTAATGGTGGTTGGTTTAAACATGACGAACTACACGAGTGTCTGCGGGGAGTATCTGTGAGCGGTCGAACGATGATCGCCGGGCGCGAGGAAAAACGAAGCAGCAACAGTCGCTCTCGGCAGTCAAAGCGTCGGCCCGCGGAGACCGCGAGAGACCGAGCAGACGACTTCAAACGCCCGCCGGTCACACACAGTCGGTCTCGCGGAAGAGCATGGGCGGCTGCCTTGGCGTATTCGATGTTTGAAAGTAAACAGATAAATTTAATTCTGGATAGGGTTATAAATAATGCCGTCAGTCCACCAGGTCGTCGATATTTACATCAAGGCTGTGCTTTTTATTTTTTTGAATTTTCTTAATACTAGATTAAATATGTTGAAGGTTTAATGCCCACCAAATTACGTTTAATGAGCCCGAATGAGTGCTAGCAATTTGAATGTTGCACCCATTAAATGTTCAAAGTGTAAGTAGCATTCATTAGTGGTGCGACGACGAATACAAGCAGCCGCGAATGCTTTGAGAAAGATAGAGGGAATCATGATGGCCAGAAACATTTCAAATAAGCTGAAAGGGAACGTTTTGAGAGTATTTATTACACCGCCATGTCTGTATGACCTGGCGACAATGGCGCTGAAAAAAAATCAACAACAACAGAAGCTGCAAGTTGTTAAAGAACAACACAGTAATAAAGAGAGTGGGCGCAAGAAAGCTGACCGACCTCAGAAAAGAGGTTGTGATGGAACGCAGCCTAACAGGAAGACTGGTGAGAAGACAGACGAGATGGGCAGGCCACTTGGCAAGGATGGATACAAGCAAACTTGCAAAGAGAGGAAAGGCGGAACAATACCAAGGACGCAGGAGAAGGGGAAGGCCAGCCACAACTGAAATGGGAGGACTGTGTGAGGACATGAGACGAGCGGGTAAGGACGACAGATGGAGAGACGAGGCTGCTGAAGCTGTGGAGAGAATGAACAGGACGAGCGGGTCAACAATGACTTGACCTCACCCCCGGAACAAGGAGGAAGAAGACATTCACATCATTGTATAGCCACCCATCAGTTGCAGTATCACACAGACCGGCGGGAGCAACCCCAATTGCCTTCTGGTGCTCAGCACGTTTGCTTGATTCCCATACAAACAAGACTTGATTCAGCAAATGTATTGCTTATCGTTAGCACCTCTGTTATGAAATGATGATTCTGGTTAATGGAACTTCTTGCCCTACGACCTCGACTTTTGCCTGAACTTTAGCAGTATGGTAACTAACGAGAGGCCGAACTGTCATTTGTATAATATATCCTCTGATATATCTAGCACTCGCAGAAACCATTGTATATTTACTGATTCCTGCGCTACATGGGAGTAAACTTCTGCGAATGTACCGATTGTCATGGCCAGACATAGCAAAGCAATTGAATTATTAATTATAATAACGGCTTATTAGGCTCACTGCATGTTTGATTCAACTCTCAGTGATGTGTCAGCTTAGTGGAACATCAAAGACGTCAAAGAACTCAATAATGAATGTCGAGTGCGGATTAAGTACAATGGCATTGTGATGCCATTGAGGCTCGAAAAGCACCTTACATCCACAGACGTGTCATAAGTATAGACATACTCCACGGACTTCGAAGCCAAATATAAATAAAGCAAATTCTGTAAGTTCTTATAAAGCACGGTATTCAGTCATTAGGACTGTTCAAAGCGCATCACGACTTCTCCGGGAAGCATCCACCCACGCTGCAATTTATGCGCAAAGTACAAATATATCCACCATTGTTTATAAGCAGGTACTCATTCATGCAGCTGAGTGAACTGGAGCCACGTAGAGTGAACGAACTTACCCAAAGTTCGAAAGGACAGCACAGAATTCGAACCCGCGGGTTCTCTCGATTGAGAGTCCAAAGCTCCAGGCATCGCGCCACCGCTCCACTGCGCTCCACTGCGCTCCACTGCGCTCCACAACAACATAAGGTCAAGCATAAGACCAGTTGTTGCTGACGAGTCCACCGAGAGAGTAGCTTATTACAGGCGAGTCCAGCGAGGCCAGGTCTTCCGCATATGTACTGACCACGAATTATCACATACAACAAAGAGATTCTCCGAGGAAATCAAAACTAATATGCGCGGACGGCATATTAAAGGACGCCTACTAGGCCTGCCACATGCAAACGACGCTATTCCTGTTGACAGACGAAGTTAAGGCTCCTTCCTCAACTGGGTTAGCTCATGACGAATCCGGTTCTTTGATGTCCAGATCTGAATGTGAACAGTGTAAACAATATCTGCATTCGGTTTAATAAAAAGTGCGTCCATTTGTTTAAATGGTCGAACTAATAATTCTGTATCTGGTAACTTACCGAAGCGAATTCGCCAGGCCGACATCTAACCTTCGATGAACCTACTGAATTTGTCGGTCACATCGATTTTGAAAAGGCGAAGAATGTCGACATCAACATAGAAACAGAAGCATTATCGTGTCGCGCATTCACATGAATATTTCCATTTCGACAATCACTTGAAATTAATATATACATATGGAAGTTTGACGATTTTAACAAAACGACATTCAAAACGTTATGCAGTCGAGTTGAATTTGAAATGAGACGAGCAGAAAATCGAGCTGAGGAAGTAGATTTAAAGAGCACATCGGGAGGAGTTCCTGGGCGAATTCATGGACAGGCTCCTCCTGCTCCTGGAGCTCCTCGTGCTCCTCGTGCTCCTCGTGCTCCTCGAGCTCCTCGTACTCCTCGTGCTCCTCGAGCTCCTCGAGCTCCTCGAGCTCCTCGTGCTCCTCGAGCTCCTCGTGCTGCTCGTGCTCCTCGAGCTCCTCGTGCTCCTCGAGCTCCTCGTGCTCCTCGAGCTCCTCGTGCTGCGCGGTCTTTTGTTCGAAACTGCTGAGTGATTGCGTGCATGTAGTGAGCAATGAGCAGCCGTGCAGCTACTGCTGATAGTGGCAGCCGTGCAGCTACTGCTGATAGTGGCAGCCGTGCAGCTACTGCTGATAGTGGCTGCACTTTACGCATTCGCGTACGCATATTTTACTTATACCAATAGCAACTGACATCAGCTTCCCAGTCAAACGGGGACACTCTCATTGGGAATGAATTCACTTGTGGTTGGTTTAGGCTTATGTTTGAGACGCAAGTACCGATGACATAATCAGAGAGTTGTCAACTAGTTTCCTTGTAAACGAATCAATACTATCCAAACTTCCTTAGGCCTAGGCCCACTCAAACACAAATAGTTCCAGTATATATATGTCGGCAGTTAATTTCCATTTTCTCAGATAACTTTCTTTAATACATCAGTTTCTTTTAGGGAAATACAGTAGCCCTAAATAAGTTCATGATAAAGTAGTAATCTGCCTTGTTGTTGATATAATCTATAATAGTACTCATATTATCATTTGATCTATGTGGTCTAACAAAGCCTCACAAAAAGTGCATCTAACTGAGATACACCCGCGTCTTGCCCCCGAATGCACAATGTCAAACTTATGCAACACACCCCGGTCGCATTATGCCCCTTTAGTGAAATGGGGTAGGCGACCCTGACCTCAGGTCTTGTAATATCCCAGTAGCCTGCTGTTTAGTACGTCCGTTTCTACGGACGACTGTTCATTGTTGCTCTGGACTGACAAGCTACTTTTCGCTTGGGTAGCTCGGTCGTTCAGTGAGACTGATTGATGGGACGTCTGGGGGGATATTCTGATCCCAGTGAGTCTTCCGGCCTCCTTCTGGTGGCGGCAGCGTAAGGATCGGGGGAAGCTGACGAGGAAGAGTTTTAAGAATGTGTCATGCGACGATTAAGAAGGTTTGGTCGTCGATTTTTTTGTCACATGACCGTTCCCCAACTGACAGTAGTCACGTGCTTAGTTCACTTCCGTCTTCGTTGCAATAGTTATGCTATGATTTTGGTAGATACCTTCCACGTAAAATGCATATAAACATATAAACATATACCTGCCAACTCTCCTGGAATTTCCGGGAGTCCTTGATTTTTGAAATATGCACACAGCCAACGCATAACTTACACACGCTCGCACGCACGGCTCGCACGGACACACGCATGGACGCACGCGCACGCACACATCCAAAACGCACGCGTGCGTGATATCACGCAAACACGTACAAAATTAACATTTGCAAACACGTACACACTAACGCATGCTCGTACACACACGCACGCACATGTGCACAACGCTGGGTTAGTTTTAAGCCTCTCAACGAAAAATCATTTGGCTATCCTGCTGATAGAATTAATTTATTTTTATTTTCATAAACAAAATAATGCGATTGCCTTTACAAAACATTCTATGAGTTGGATGGAAATCCAACATGATGATTTTTACTTTCACCCATTATTGAAACACGGCATATTATTTTTTTATTTCACCACCTAGATACAAAAAATCCCACCAAAGAAGGAAACAATTGCCAACTTCTGCTTGAGATGGTCCCTCCGTTGCGTCACCGCTATCAGCCGTAACATCTGCCGCCAAGAGCGCGTCGACTCCAACGGGCCGTCAATCAAGCTCACCAGGGGCTGTGACGTCACGGCGAGGGCGGGCGTTGTGTGCTCTAATTTAGTATTTTGAAATGAGTACGCATGGAGTTACCGATGCAGTTCGGTTGCGATACCTGGGCAAAGTTCCGCGAACGAATGGATCTATCGGAGCCGGTAGGTGTGACATTGTTTTGGGTGCATTCGAGTAGTTTGCGAGAGTAGACTTCAGTGAAATGTGTAGCGCGTGCGCGTTGTCGTTGTCGCGAAAAAACGATAGTTTGTTGTCAGTTTTTCCAAGTTGCGTGGCGGTGCTCCGCTTTGATTTATTTTCGCCGCTTCCTTCTATTGCGGAAACGATTGAGATTTGGTTGTCCTTCGCAGAGATTTGTTACAACATAACTACAGATTTGCAGAATGTCTAGCAGCTGCCGTGTGCTGTGTGCGAAGCTTGACCTGGGGGAAATACATTCCCAGAACTTGCCTTGGATATGAGTGACGAGTTCAAAACTGATGCCAGCGGTCGTCGCATTTACTGGACAATGGCTGGTGTCCGGCATCTTGAGTCTTGGCCGGCCAAATTAAAGACTGGAAGGCATGGAGACTGGACACAAACTAGACGATACATGTCGCAACATTCGTAACCTTCGTTTCTATGCAGTGCACGAAGTATCTGGCTAATTTGGAACTTAATTTAAGAGATGGTAATGGCTAATCTGAGGGTTTAAAGACAGGTTGACCCGTGCGCATTTAAGGGGTAATCTCAGATCCAAGTTAAAGTGCTGCTTTGGCACCTTGCGCGTTACCCTGTTTTGTGAAAGAAAAAATAAATATGTATTTTACCTTTATTTAAATGTGCAATTATGAATTATATTAATTACCCTTTTAATTTTTACCTTTGATTTGACCGCCTAACTTCAAAGACAAATAAATAACCATGTCAACATATCACCACAAAGGACTTGCAAGGCTCTGCTTTGAGGTAGTCATCCTTGTAAAGACAAGACTGCAACTAAAGATCATTTAATAACAGTGTCGAATTTCACACAGTTTTACAATTGTGGCTTCCATCATTCAGAAGATGTTTATCTCAAGATTCTTATTGATCATAAGCCTTCTTAGACGAATCACTCGATAACAATCTTCAGCCTGGCTGATGTTAAATTTCAAACAGTTCCACTTGTAAAAGAAAATGCCTTGATAAACGTTCGACCATCTGATTAAGAAATTATATCTGATTGGTTTCATAGTTGGCATTATGAAAAACCAGATACATCCTGTCATGACAGACAGAGGTATATATTGTTTGACTATAAGAGGGTAAATACGTGCAAAATGAGGGCAAATAGTTGGTGGCCTGTCTTTAATAAAGCATTTTTGTGCAGAATCTGCAGATGCTACACTGGGTATTGTTCTAAATAAATGCACAAAATTAGAAGAACTTTATTACATGGCAGGAGCCTGTGTTTGAGAATTAATCGTCCATCAGAAGGGTTCGTTGTAGAGGGTAAAGTCAAACCTGGGTAGGGTAGCTTGCTGGGAACTAGTCATTCTTATGAGAAGGATGTGGTCTCAGGGGAAAACTGCAGTGCCAGACATGTCTGGTTATTGTTGCTTAGCTGAGGTAACATTTAACATCGAAGAGGGTGTCTCCACAGTTGAAATACTCCACAAAACATTGGTTAGGTCTCGGTTTTATGGGACATATTACTCCGACTTGCGTTGGGTATTTCTACCCCTGGATACAGCAGGGGAGAAAAGTTACAGATTCTGGGGTGTCCTTCATTGAGAACATGCCTCGGGCGGGTGATCGCTGTCTGTCACTGACAGTTCCAGTCAGCTTCTCACTGCTGACACGTGACAATTGACACTGTCACAGTCAGATGTCATGCAGCAGTGCTTATTTCACCCATTAGTAGATACTCAGCCGGCTGTGTAAGACCATCCAGGGACCGATTGCTGATCCCAAATTATCTGCAGGAATCTTGTCAAGTTTGTTCTGCTGCTGTTATATAGGCTTACGTGTACTGAGAAAAACGTCAATTTGCAAGCATGCATCTTTTTGACGAACATAGGTATCTAATGTGTTGGTGTCAACTCAAAAGTAATCTTTTGTGAATACATCTGCAGCTGTGCGCACAGTCCTTGACTTTTCGGCCTGGATGGTAAACCTGCCTGGGTACCTTTTTGGCCTAGTGACCCACTGGGGGTCATAACAGTCCACTGTCACCCTCTCACTTTTAAGAGATCATCGGAATGCTTTAAAGGTTGAACAAGATTGCTGTACCGAGCAAAACAACCTGGACGGCAAATGGACGCACCGATCAAAACACCCTGGACGGCAAGTGGACGCACCGATCAAAACACCCTGGACGGCAAGTGGACGCACCGATCAAAACACCCTGGACAGCAAGTGGACGCACCGATCAAAACACCCTGGACAGCAAGTGGACGCACCGATCAAAACACCCTGGACAGCAAGTGGACGCACCGATCAAAACACCCTGGACAGCAAGTGGACGCACCGATCAAAACACCCTGGACAGCAAGTGGACGCACCGATCAAAACACCCTGGACAGCAAGTGGACGCACCGATCAAAACACCCTGGACAGCAAGTGGACGCACCGATCAAAACACCCTGGACAGCAAGTGGACACGGAAGCCTTTGCCTTATCAAGAATCAACATTTGTTTGTATCTATGCGTGACATGCTATTCAGAGATATTTGTAAATTTTGTTTAAAAGCAGACCAGGTAAATATCAGTACTTAGATAAATCATAATTAGATACTTAGATAAATAATAATTTATAGTCTTCAGTGATAAGTTAACACATTCTGATATATAATCTTTTAAAAAAGATGTACTGACTGATCATGAACTATTTGTTAAAGTTCCATAAAAAGCGCACAGATATGTCGTCACATTCCAGACCTTAACTTTGTAAGTGCAATGCACTTGCAAATTAAACGATTGGTTCTCGGTCAATTTGGTCATGCCTTATGTATCTCCATAATCTATAAATGTCTAAGCCAGCTGGCGTTACCCTGAAGTTTGCCACATTTGGAGGCTGATATTACTATTTTTACTGTTTTTCTAAACAGTACTTAGCAATTCTAACAAAATTATTTTGTTTTAATTTTATGTATTAAAAAATAATATGTTAAAATGCCACAGTTATATTAGTTTAATACAAATGCAGATAGATTTCTGACAAACAGGTTGTAAATTAAATCAATAAAATGTAAAAAAAAATTTTTTTCTAAATTCACTAGGCAGTAGGCATTCTTCATCTAAGAGGTGTGACTGTGGGAGACTATCTGTATGCCTGGGCAGTGGACTAAGGTTTGGGGTTGATGTTTCAGGGTTTGCGAAGCCAAGCCATGGATGGAAGTAGCAGTAAACGACCGTGCTTGCGGTGTGGCGAGAACTGTCCTGGATTCACTCTTCACTACTGGAGGTATGTAATCTCCATTGTTACGAGGCCTTGGGGATCACCTCAGAATGTCGATGTCCGGTATCAGACGAAATTACGTTCGTTTGGGGGTCAGAGGCAGTTTCATCTGGCGACAGACATCAATATTTTACGTTTCCGACCGATCCTGTTAATATATTGATATCAAATCAGTGTTTACAAACATTCATCTGAGAGGAAGGGGGGATTGATGCCAGGTGAAAGTAATTTCATCTCATATCGGATATTGACATTCTCTGATGATCTCTTACCTCGCGCTTAATATATAGCGAGAGCCCATAGTTTTTTCTCGCAACAAACAGACCCATGGACCGAGACCACTGGTCTATCGAGAGATGATTGACTTCATCAAATTGCATGTGTAGAGTTGTGTCCATTGTTTAGAGGCCTTACACCAGGAGTTCTTTATATATAGCGAGTGCCCTTATATATAGTTTCTTCTCACAATGAACAGACCCATGGACCAAGACCATTGGTCTGTTGAGAGATGATTGGCTCTGTCAGATCATACGTGTATAATTCAGATTATTGTATCTGGTTGTTTGATTGTGCACTGTCAAAATGCCCAATGTTAGACGACACAGGTTGCATAGAGAATGTTCATTACACTGACAGGCTGAGTTTCAACACTAGCACGGTGCAACTTAGCAATTATATTTGTCAAAACGAACCACCGAAAAGGCGACGGGTACGTCATTATTGTCATCATTATGTCGTTAAGTCAGTCATTAAACTCGTGATTTTTTTGTCTAACTCTGGCAAGAGACATTGTTATGTTACATAGCAGGCGCGTTGGGTGTCACTGCGAACGTCACATGACGTGTTGGTTTCCTCCACTTGTTCCTGTGTCTATTGATTCAGCTGGGCTCATCTGTAAAGTCAGACAGTCACACCCCAGGGTAATGAACCAGGGCTATTTCACTAACATTCTTCCATCTGATTTTGCTCTTTAAAATCAATATCACATCTTACCAGTGATCTTGTGTACTGAAAACGGTCAACACCAGGAGGCGCCACCAGGACACTCTTGCAGGTGTGTCACTGTAATAATGTCCCCTGTGACATGGCAGCTAGATTGCATATTAAAAAAGCCGATATTTAACAATGAATTCTGTTTAATGATGGATTGTCTTATGAGCGCATTGTCTTGTTTAATGATGGATTGTCTTATGAGCTCATTGTCTTGTTTAATGATGGATTGTCTTATGAGCTCATTGTCTTGTTTAATGATGGATTGTCTTATGAGCGCTTGTCATAGTGAAACGCTCCCTGACGTGTCTCACAACTAATTTGTTTGTTGAGTACACTGCCAGCACATCCAATGCAGACATTTTGCATTACATGGTAATATGGGATCATGAGGTTTGGTCACATGACATTTGATCACAGGAAATTTGTCACAAGGCATTTGATGACACCATACTTGGAAAAGAGTAATTTTGTCTTGAAGCCAATATGACAAGTATTTCCTGTGTGGGAAGTTGTTAAGTTCTTATACTTTATCAGAATTCATTGATCACTACCAATGATCATGCATGAATTTAACATGAACAGGGGAGTAACATAGACATTGTATTGTTAGCTGTTGTGAACAAACAGACAAGTCCTATTTAGATATAAATAAGGAATCCATATTAGGTTTGCTATTAAATGCTGTAAAGATAGTATTTTAAGAGAATTTGGTGTAATGTTGATTTTCTATTTAGTCATGGAAAAACCTGGTGAATAAATATTGCACCCTGCATTGCATCACCAAATGTTATGTGACAAAGTGCCTCCATCATTTATTTGATCACATGATGGTTATACTGTTACAAACTGAAACCTTGCTGATGAAACCACATTACTTGGGACAACATCTTGCGTGTGGTACAGGAACAATCTGTGTGGCAATGATAAGTGGCCGGAAGAGTTTAAATTGCACTTCGTGTTCAGCCCTTTAAGTACCACTCCAGTTCAGTCGGGGCCGTGTTTTTTATTAGTGTGGCCCCACTTTGCCTGGGAAACACCCTGAGAGAAAATGGGAGTGGATGTTCACTTCACACTTAAACTTGCATGTATAATTCACCCCTGCCCTTCTTATCAGCACTTCCTCACTTGTGCATGGGAAACGGGGCAGGAATATAGTAGCCAGTGGCAGATTAGGGTTGTGTGTCTTTTGGGTTTGACAAATGGGGTGGCTTGCCCCTAGGTTCCAAGGGCTACATACAGGTGATCAAAGAAGATCAAGCTTGTGTGTTATTGCAAAGACAGCCATGTAACTTATGTTGGGATGTTGCATATTTACTTAGAAAGTGTGATTATTAACAGCAAGTTGTTAATGGGAATACAGTTCATTGTCTGTTTATTTTCTATGAGGACAAAGTTTATTGCCAAAGGTACAGTAGGTCAGGATCATTGAAATGTTCTTCAGAGTGCTTAACTTTACCTCCCATACCCCTGCAGATCTTCTCAGTCAAAGATGTATGCATATATGTGTTATTTTAAATTGTGTTTAATATAATACTAATTAATGCAAAAACATGATTTGATGATGCTCTAAAACTATAATTTGCCAAATTTTGATTTCATATTCAAATGTAACTATAATAATAATATTGTTGAAAATCTCCGCATCCAGCAACGTAACCGATTCAGGTGACCTTTCCAGTTGGAGCCTAACTAAAATTAAATTGCATGCTCGTAATGCTGAAAACACTTTTAAAGTAATTTCATATTTGTTGTCTTTTAATTACATGTGACAATAGAATCATCTGTCCTGTGGGTTGACCCTTCCAGATGGCCCATCATCCTTTGCTTGTTGATAATGTTTCCAAGACATTAAAGCAACTGAACTGGTAGACTTTATATTGCTGATGTAATCTGTGTGCTGTTGTTATCAGTTGATTGTGTGGGTGGGTGCCTCTCTCTGGATCTCTTTTATTGCCCCCTCAGCCTGTGTTCTGTCTGTATGGAGCAAGGCCTTGTGTTTAATGACCTGATCAGAATGGGCTCTCTCTAGCACTCACCATCTGTCCAAAGAAACTGGAGGCCAAGTCAAGCAGCGTTGGTGTTAAATTTCACATAAATTTAGATATGCTGAGTTTGCATGTGTAATTAGTTTCCCCCAAAACCATATCTGATGTTTGGTGTTTGATAAAATATATGCAAAAAACAGGAACTTGAAGTTGTGTTAATTTGTTGGCATATTTGGCCTGCTTGAACAGTATCCATTGGCTTTTTAGGAATTTTAACATCGATTTGTAGATGCATTTGAAGTACCATGGAAGGTAACGTAACCAAGTAGCTTCAACATTTAATTCACCAATAATAGTTAACGAAAGCCTATAATAGTAAATGATGTGTGGATACCTCAAGGACTACTGCTATAAAACTACTACCTGGTACTCTGTAGTTACAGCTTCACAATCTCCAGTCATTTTCTCCTTCTTTTGCTACTCCATATCTCATCAATCTGCCTGTCTTTCAGCATCTAACAACATCAAACTCCAGTTTCCTCTTTTTTGTATGTCCAGTGGTCTCCTTGCTGCTTGCTCTCTTCTCATTCATTCTGCCTCCGTTCGCAAGAATCCCATTTGTCATCCACACTCGCAGTTCCTGGTCAGTTCAACACATGTAGGATAGTGCATTTGTAGAAGCTAACATACTGGTAGTTATATATCTAAACTTGAAATAACAACAAAAGTAAATTCTTCTTATATAGCACAGTACTGCTCAAAGTGCTTTACACTTTACTGCCTGGCAGACCTGTTCAGTTTGAACACCATCTCAAATTATCTGGGTGCAATTAATGTGTGAAATACACAAATACCCATCACTGTCTATAGCCAGCTAAGTAAACTGTCTATAGCCAGTTGAGTGAACTGTCTATAGCCAGCTGAGTGAACTGTCTATAACCAGCTGAGTGAACTGTCTATAGCCAGCTGAGTGAACTGTCTATAGCCAGCTATATATAGCCAGCTGAGTGAACTGTCTGTAGCCAGCTGAGTAACCTGGAACAGTGTAGTGTGAACGAACTTGCCCAAGGTTTGAAGTGGCAGCACACGATTTGAATCCGGGTTTCTCATTTGAGAGTCCGGTACTCTGTCACTGCATTCCGTGCTGTGCACACCATGCTCTTTTTGTTGACAAGAACCAGTCTGAGTCAAGAATCCACCAGAGGTGATTGCCACCATACTGGGTGGCATACTAAGCCATTGAGGTAACTTGTTAAGATATTCCAGTTGTTTCCCAATTATTGAAAGAGTGCGCAAGACCCGACACAATGTGGATGTTTTGTATCTCTTGCCTGCAGTGCAGAAGAAAGGAAGACAACCTGATTGATATCTAAAGCACACAGTGGGCTGCCTTTGTAGCATTTTCCGCTGCTTTCGCACATTCGCCACGTGCATCTTTTTGTAATGTAGTTTACAATGATTTGTCAAAAAGTTCTCATTTCGAGTGTGTCTGTCAAGAGAATACGGGTCTGGTTTATTTGACATTTGGGTGCCATCAATGAACCGCAGACTTAATTAAAGAAAATGTATTCTTAATATCGATTACCATAAACTGTCTGAATGGCAGCCTGGAGGATGTAGCTGCATGATAAAAACAGTTCGCGTGAGATATTGGCTGGTGTTAATTAAACTTTAGGAAATGCCATGGTATTTTTGGTGATAATTCTGCTCTGTGGGGTAGGATACGGAGATGTATTTATTAATTTCTGTATTGTGATTGGTTTAAACTTTGAAAGATAGTATTATCTGATGGAGCTTAGCTAACGGATGAGACCATTGTAAATATGTCAGTTTTATGAAGCGAAGTTAATCTTATTATAGGATGCTGGATGCATAGAGCTATATGTGCTAAGAGAGTGTACATGTATGTAACGTGTTGTGTATGTCGGATTGCTCTTTAAGATATGTGCAGAATAGTTGTTTAAATAAACTGGCGTTTCATTGTCACCATTTTGTGCATCAAACTCTCATTTGAGAGAACCCGGGTTCGAATCCTCTGCTGCCGTGTCGAACCTTGGACAGATTTGTTCACTCTACATTGCTCCAGTGCACTCACTTGTATTATAAATATCTGGCTATAGACAATGGTGGGTATCTGTGTACAAATAGTCGTCGTGCATTAACTTCATCATGGCTGAATGCTTCTCAAAGAAGTTGAGATGGTTTTCGATTGAACGGGCCTGCCAGGGAGTAAAATGTAAAGTGCTTTGAGCAGTCTTAAGGACTGGATATTGCGCTATATAAAAACTTACCTATTCTTTTTTAATGTTGCCTGGATCGTATATATACAGTCCTCTATTGGCTTTGTAGAGACTTGTAAAATGGAGCTGGATTTGCATAATACATGGTCTCGTGAAATTCTTTCACGGCAAGGCCTGTTATAGAGCACTAGTTGTTGACTAGAAATCCTTTTTCTGTCTCTGGACTGTCAGCCATGAATGTGGTTTCATTTGAAGTGAGTGTGTTGGTGTTTCACACAATTGTGTTAGTGGCTTCCTAGTTTTTGTATGGCATTGATTATCTGTTTCCTTTCGACTGAGAGAACACGGGTTCGAATCCTGCACGGATGTGTCGAACAAGTTCATTTACTCTACATTGCTTCAGTTCACTCAGCTGTATGAATGAGTACCTGGCTGTAGACAGTGGTGGATATGTGTGTATGAATAGACTTAATGCAGTTATTGCAACGTGGCTGAATTCTTCCCAGAGAAGTTGAGATGGTGTTCGATTGAACAGGTCTGCCAGGGAGTAAAGTGTAAAGCGCTTTGAGCAGTCCTGAGGACTGGATACTGCGCTATATAAGAACAGGTCTGCCAGGGAGTAAAGTATAAAGCACTTTGAGCAGTCCTGAGGACTGGATACTGCGCTATATAAGAACAGGTCTGCCAGGAAGTAAAGTATAAAGCACTTTGAGCAGTCCTGAGGACTGGATACTGCGCTATATAAGACCTCACCTTTACTTTTTTATAGATTGGTGAATCAAGGATTGGTCAAAAATTATCACAAGTGTTCAGTTAATGAGGAACTGTTGAGACTTGTGTAATTGTGAAAGTGACATACTATTCTCCTGTCTCCAAATAACTGCGCTGTGTTTATCTACAAGCAACTAGTTCATCAGTTGACTCTGCAGACACATACCTAAAATTATGGTTTTCTTGAAGTTGAATTTAATCATATATCGTACTATTTAAGACGGTGCCTGTTATGTACATACACTGCCTGGGTGTACACACGGCCTGGGTGTACACACACACGGCCTGGGTGTACACACACGGCCTGGGTGTATGCACATTTCTTGGGCAGTGGAATACATGAGTCAACTTATTGCAAATAATAACATATACGATATAGCAACGTTCTAATAATGAAACCTTTGAACCACAACTGAATAATGGGTGGCATTACCAACAGGTTGAGAAAAGTTGTTTTCTAAACACATCCATTCCGATAAGCAAAAAGATAATTTTGCTGTGGCCTTTGTGTGTGAACGAAGGCTGTAGATTAACTTGAATTAATGTAATTATCTGCAGCCTATTAGAAAACTTTGTTTATGTAGAAAGCCGTGCCGTTTTATTTAGCATCCAGACAGCTGGATGTGCATGCTAGTTCTCAATTTAACTTCTCAGTTGTGTGAATCATCGCTATTCGACTGTGCCCTCCTTAGCTATTGTCATGCTCGGGCATAGCCGCAGCAGCATCCAAGTGTAAAGTTAGTATGCAAACAGCACACAATTTATGCCTACAGAGGATGGGCTATGCGATTCCAGGAAGACGTTTGCAGTAAACTCACACTGGGGCGGGTATTATTATTGTCGCTGATGAAAGTGATTTCCATAGTGCAGTACTGTCGGTGTGTAAGGCACGATTTAAGGTCATAATAACCAATTTTTACTAGCTGAAAACAGTGAAATTGTTGTTTGATTTGCAAAAGTAAGAATAATAATGTCTTACAATGTTGGCTTCATGGCCCAACAGCATATCATTTATTATTAAGAAAGTTGGACTACCGGGTACTATGCCGATACAGTTTAGCCCACTGACTTATATAATAAACCAGATGTTACAAAATCATACCTACGTGATATTGTATAGGTCTATGATAATATCAGCTCTTAATTGTGCAACATTATGAGGCATACTAAGCAATTTATGTGCGGCAATTTATAAACAAATTGCATATTGATTTGCGTCAAACAAACCTGTCTCATGTAAGTCCATTTAGTCAGTCATAACTGCAATACTTGATAGTGATTATAGTCAATAACGGCAACAGAAGTCGGAAATGGGCATAAAGATTGTTTGCTGGTGCATGGGTATAGGCTCTATGATGTCTGCCGCATACTACTGCATCGAATTCAACAATTTAATACATCATTGTGTCCCGCTGCCTACACAGGCTATACATATACCTGTCTGTTTACCATTCACAGCTGTGTCGTTGCCATTTCTAGCATATTGTATTATCTGCATCTGTTCTCATCCAGAAGACAAGAGTGTTCTATGCTAGATAGACATAATATATTATTTGCCTGGTATTACCATACTTAGTAAAGAACCAATACTGCTATTTACCAGTGTAAAAGGAGCCTGATGGTGGATCAGATTTGTGAATTCTACAGTCAGGTTTCTGCTCTATGTGTGTTGGTTTTCTATGTAAATTTTTTCTAATGCTAATCTGTTTTACAGCAGCATCAGTTTTCTTCAGAGAGGGAGGGAGTTCTCGTAAACTTGACACCATAATGAGTGGTGTATTAGCTTTTTATGTTGCTTTTAAATTGACAAAATACTTGAATTAATTCATTTATTGTTGCCCTTTGTGTGGTGTAATGGGAGCTGGTTACAACAAGGAGCAACTGAAACATCTCTTTGATGGGAACAAACAGCAGGAGACTCCAAGGGATTAAGAAACTACAAATATAAAAAACAGCAAGGGACTGGTGAGATAATCCACCTTCTGGAGAATTATTTATATCTATAATAAATAGGATTTCTTCCAGGCTGTCTAAATGCAATTATGTAGTACATAATTTTGTGCTTCACCAATTTTGTTCTACATCTGTATTAATGCAAGTCTTGATTTTCTCTCTCACAGTACATCAAGTAATTTGAATAACAAATTGGTTGGCGCTCTGTAGATTTATCAGTATTGTTTTCTTCTTAGGAGGGCCATTTGATTTGGAAATTGGACCAGAAGTGTCACTGTGTGGCTTCTATCTCGTGATCTATCTGTAAAATATGTAGAGAAGTGTTCGCTGCACATTTATATGACAATTTCCCTAGCTAACTTTGTGATATCTATGCCATTTGTCATCCTTTGGCATTACAGTGGAACAGTGGCTGGCTTATTGAATTGCCCACCAATGAACATGTCACCTATTTGTTGTATGTCTTGAACCTCCTCTAGTGGGAGAAACAAGAAATGTCATGTGTTGAGTGTTTTCAAGATTTGAAGACGGTGGTATCAAGACTTGTGCAAATGCTATCATCTAGCTCAGATATTGGTGAGAAAAAATTAATTTTTTATCACATTATGAAACCTATTTGTGAAGCATAATTGTTTTCCAGATGAACATTTCATTAAAAGTTTAAAACTGTTGATTTTATAACATGAATATTGTTGAAGATTCTGTTGTTTTGTTACTAAAATCACTGCGTGTGGAACCTTGGAATGTATACAACATTCTCACCATGCCATTTCCATTTGTAAAATTACATGAGGTTGACCCCATAAATAGTGAAATGTTGTCAATTGATCAAGATTCATTAAACTGGGACTAAGCTGATCAATGAAACCTATTTGAGTTATCTAGAATAAATCCCATGTTTTCCTTGTCACTCTCATTATCTGTGTGTTCCAGCTTGTTGATTATTCGTTCATTTGATGAAAGCCCTAGATTTATGCCTATTTATATGTTGGGTCATTAGCCGTGGATCACTGGGATACTTCAGGGCTCAGGGACTCCTACCTAGCATAATTCCAGTTTCAGCTGATATGTTACCAGGTTGTTTGTTATTATAGGATGACTTGGGTGTTTTGATACTTTGCATGAGCTAATAAGTTAGGTAACAACTTTTTATGTAAGAGCCAGAGTTTTTTAATGTTAAAATTGGCAACATGTCAGTATAGCTTATGTTAATCAACACAAAGTTTGATCTAAATTCTGTTGCTTTTTTCTTTTCTGTCATTTTAACATTGATTATTTGTACCAGAAACAAATACTGGGTAACTGTGGATTGCAAACTATTGATCTTCATCATCAAAGGCATTTTCAAGAATCTTGATCCATGAGATGCAATTAAGCCAGAATTAAGCTTAGATTTTCTTAAAGCACCATCCTCTGAAATGTGTCAGACATGTGAGAGAGGGACATTTCTGTCTTGACATTCAGCCTTAGTATTCTATCAGCCATATACTGGACATAATAGTATTCTATCAGCCATATACTGGACATTGTTGTCCAGCATGTTCACCAAGGTAGGTATAACAAGCAAGGTGTTGAAATTTGCGGATGATAACAAATTGTTTAGAAGGATTAAACGTGATGGAGATAGACAGCATTTACAAGATGATCTTGACAGGTTGATAAAATGGCCTGAAAATGGCAAATGTTCAATTTTGGGAAATGTAAATGCCTCCACACAGGACTTGGGAATGAAGATACAATATACACTGGGGGGGTCTGTACTAAGTACTACTGTAAAGGACTTAGGGTTAACCATTAGTGCTGATATGAAGGTTTCAGAGCAGTGCATATTTACAACTTCAAAGGGAAATCAAATCCTTGGATTAATTAGGCGAAATATAGTGTATAAGTAAAAACAGCAAATAATACCGCTGTACAAAACAATAGTTAGGCCTCATTTAGAATATTGTATTCAAGCGTGGAGGCCATATCGCAGGAAGGACATAGATATGCTAGAAAGAGTGCAGAGGAGAGCAATCAAAATGATACCAAAACTGAGGGATCTTAATTACAAAATACGTCTAAAAGAATGCAGCTTAACAACACTAGAGACCAGGAGATTGAGAGGAAATTGGATAGAAGTGTTAAAAATATTGAATGGTTATGAAAATATTGATAGAAATATTTGTTCTCAGTTAACTAAGATACAAGGGCCATATAAGAAACTTCTCATTCTCACAAAGGACTGTAAATGAATGGAACAGATTATCTGCTGATTATGTGGGTGCTAGTAGTGTGAATATGTTTAACACATACCTCAGAAGGACAGGATACACGTAGATAAAAAGGGTTGGACTCTCGATAAGCCAAAATGCTTTCTAGGTCCACCTGCCATCTAGAGTTAATTCTCTGGGTGGCAGTCTTGTTAAATCTTGGTAAATTGTCACAGTCTCTGTCATGGTTGAGCAGTATAGCAAGCTGGGCCTGGTTTACAGACCTCCAGCACTAGCGGAGTATTGATTGATATGTTTGTTGGGTAGTTACACAGAAGGGTCTTGTGGCTAGGAACTGTCCCACACACTGGAGCCCAGCCACCATAAATAACACTACACCTGCCTCATTGCACCAGTGAGGCTACTGGCTTTAGGAGGCTTCACATAAATAACACTACACCTGCCTCATTGCACCAGTGAGGCTACTGGCATTAGGAGGCTTCACATAAATAACACTACACCTGCCTCATTGCACCAGTGAGGCTACTGGCTTTAGGAGGCTTCACTAGTATGTCCAAGGGTGGTCGGAGAAACATGATTGAGGCAGACTGTAGCAGGACGACAGGTCATGCAAGGTATGTTAGAAATGTTGTGTTGCTGAGGCGCCTAATTGTTATGATAGCATGTCTTGCTGTGGACAGGTGGGTACACGTTTAGGATGTAGTGATGGCTGTAAAAATAGCCAGGTCAGAATTGGAGTTATTCTGTTGGAGTGACACCTGGGCTTAACATGTTAACAACATGTATTCTTGCAGGTGTAACAGACAGCAGTTGTCACTCTGGAGGTTGATTGACAAGTGGACCATGTACCAGGTTATTCTGACATTAAATGCAGTCAGTATTGGTGTTCACCATTGACACTTTTAGAAGTACCTTTGAATGGACTTTGTCCATATTGACACTAACACTGCTAGGTACATGTATTGACACTAACACTGCTAGGTACATGTATTGACACTAACACTGCTAGGTACATGTATTGACACTAACACTGCTAGGTACATGTATTGACACTAACACTGCTAGGTACATGTATTGACACTAACACTGCTAGGTACATGTATTGACACTAACACTGCTAGGTACATGTATTGACACTAACACTGCTAGGTACATGTATTGACACTAACACTGCTAGGTACATGTATTAACACTAACACTGCTAGGTACATGTATTCTCTGTTGTTATAACTGGATGCTGCTACAGTTTTGATGACATTGTGGGAAGCGAACATGAAAGAGTACATTTGTTTGTTTTTTCTCGTTTCATGCCCTGGTCAGAGTTCTTCTGTTGAACAGTTCTACCAACTTCTCCTTCAACATAGTCAAAGCAGCACTTCCTTTCCCCTTCCCTCTGCTAGGATACCCACTGGTATACATCTCTCACTCTCACCTTTTCAGTCACTATATCCATCCCAGCTGCTGCTGGAGCTGTCAGGCTGTGACTTCCTGTGTGTCTTCTACCTGTGGGAATGGAATTCTGAAGTGCACCCATTGCTGTTACCCAAAGAAAACATGGCTGACACTAATCACAGAATTTGCTTGTGGCCATGTCAATGTGCAGATATAGAGAGAAAACAAGCAGAATGAGTAAATCACTGGAGTGCTCCCCACTCACACATGATTGATGTTCTGGTGAAGGGATTAGACAGATGTAGCAGGGCAAAGCAGGAAAGGTTGTGTAGGCACTTAACTTAGCAAAGTGTGGATACAAGCACTCGTAGTAAGTCATATAATCTTCTAGACTCCTCATAGTAAACAACAGCACTAGAACCCTTGTTATAGGATTACATTTATTAGCATGATAGCAGTACATGTAGTAATAGTCTAAAACCCTCATAGTAAGCCATATAATATACCCTCCTAGAACCTCTAGAACCCTCATAGTTAGACACAATTATAGCCTTCTAATCTAGGAGCCTCATAGTCTAGAACACTCATATTAAGCCACATAGCCTTCTAGAACCCTCATACCACAGAACCCTCATAACATAGAACCCTCATAACATAGAACCCTCATACCATAGAACCCTCATACTCTAGTAGACTAACCTTCTAATCTTGGACCATAGTAGTCAAGAACCCTTATAATAAGTCACACAACGTGAAGTATAGTTTTCTAGAACCTTCACATTCTAAAACCCTTATAGTAATCCACCTAGCCACAGTACTAGAGTAATGCTAGGCACACACCAGCCGACTAACGCCGACTTGGGTTGCCAGTCGGCGCTAAACATCAATTAGTTCCGCCGACTTCTGCCCGCACACACCAGCCAGCACACACCAACAGATCCTTGTGGAAAACAAATTCACTATAAATACGTGTGTTTACTACGGATTAAACAATGCGTTTTGTTACACCTACAATGAAACATTTGTAAAAAGTAGGCCAAAACGGTTATCAGAAAAACGAAACTTGTTACGTGGTAAGTAGGAGCTTCGCCGCCAGCCTTCACGACGATATGGCTTGAGCATTTAGCATATCCTCCAGCGAAGAAACGCATAGGGTCGAGCTATGTTTTAAAGTGTAATTAGTCACACCCAACGAATTCCTCAAAAACGTTTTCCGTATATGCGCCTAGTAGCGGTGCCACCAGAGGTAGCATTTTTCACACAAGACAAAATGGCGATTCCTGTCATCAGGTGGAAATTGGGTTTATTTGTGGCGCCTGTTTTAAGAACAAGCAATAAAAAACCGATTGTCAATGGCAGTAGGTTAAAAAATAATCTACCACTTTCTGAAACGTTGGTTACCCGCCAGGTCAGTAAAATATGAGAGTAAAAATTAAAACTTGTGGCCTGAATTGGCTTGAAAACTCAAAAAAGACGCCGGGCTTAGCCTTATATATCGAGGCCTATCACATGATCGCGCTATGATTTCTTATTAGCCAAGTTACCGCCGACCGTCGTGTTATGACAAAAAACCTGCACGCACCAGCCGGCTCGTCATCGGATATTCGCCGACTTGTCACCGGATACCTCCTTATGTAACGCCGACTGCCGATTAACACCGACCACCGATTCAACATTAGAATCGGCGCTGTAAGGCCGACCATCTGGCTTAAATTCGGCACCCACCAACCGACTGCTGTCGGCCGACGGTTTTTACGCCGACTAGTCGGTTGATGTGTGCTGAAAATCGGCTGGTGTGTGCCTAGCATTAGAGGTCTAGAGCAGCTGCTTGATGTCTGTTTTCTAGACTGTGCTGGGCAGACATTGGTACAGCCTCCTGCCATCCTCTCTTGTGTCTCCTGCCATGAATATCCCTCCTTTGCCAAGGTTACTGGCTCTATTTGCAATGATCTAGTGTCGCTCGGCGGCTGTGTTAGTAGCTTCAATGTAGCACCAGTCAAACACAATATTAAAATGTGTAGCTAACATTGACTACACGTGTGCGCTGACACCAGTGTGGTTTTTATCAGATGTTTACTTCAAGTTGGTGGTGTGGTGGAAACAGAAAACACAAAGATACAGTGTAGTTTTTTTGTCAGAGTTTATGTGATTATCATGAATATTGTATTTGAAGGCAGTATGATAATTGTTATGAGTTTCAGAGATGCTGTGACTAAAATACTACAAGCTTCCAGAAGTTTGCCATAGATTAGTTACATTGGCCAGTGCCTGTCTCTGTTCTGTGTAGATGTTAACTGTCATTTTGGTCGTCTGTAAATCAATTGTACAACATAAGCACTGCGCACACTATACAACTTTTGTTGTAAGTCGGGTATTTTACCGACTAAAACTGGATTGTCATTAATGTGCACGGGTCTAAAGACTTATTAAAACTTTCGTCTGTTGTTGTCCAAACCAACACAACAAAAGTCTGGCCGATTCGAAAATTGAATCGGCCAGACTTTTGTTGTGCAGTGTTCGCGGGTAAATTGCGCGACGTCGCTAACGTACGCCGGTCCACAACACAACAAAACTGTTGTTGTTGTTTCAACGAGCCAATCACAGTGCAGCATTTTTGCCATGCACTGTCGCTGATGACTGACCTACAAATCGACAGTATGGCGGAGTGATTGACGGACGAATGCGAACTTATCGAAATGTGGCAAGCTCGGCCAGTTCTCGTTGACGGAATACAATGAGTGTACCCAAAGCAATTTTGTTCGAAATCGGCACCATTTTATTGTAGTTGCGGAATTCGCCAACAGAGGCATGCATGCATGCATTTAGTAAAAATAACTACGCTAGGATCACGGTAGTGACAAAAACATTTGTCGCGTAGTGTGCGCATGTTCAAAACATTTGTCGCGTGGTGTGCGCATGTTCAAAACATTTGTCGCGTAGTGTGAGTGGTCCACCGACGTTTGTTGTTCAGTCGCCCAACAAAAACTGTTGTTGTGTAGTGTACGCCGCCGGGCTTTACTCAGCAATCTACCTTTGGGGGCGTCATACAAATCTACCAAATCTTGCGTAGATCTGCATCTTGTCCAGGTCCATGATTTATAAATGTTGAATTTGTTTATATCGATTTCCCTTTTTTTAAATACAAAATTACATTACAATTAAAGTAAATTTCTTGAGGAATTTAATTTACTGGATTACGTAGACCTTCTGAGCATGTGATACACTACCAAATCAACACACTTCCACGTACTGCATTCACATGGGAACTGAGAGCTATATTTAGAAAGGATTTGATTATGCAGGGATGAAGCCCGGCAGTGAGAAACCTTTTTATTGGCGAACCATTGGTAAGGGGAGAGAGAGTATGTTCTCACAACCAGTGCATCTATAGCACAGGCAAATGAACCAAATGGTGGCAGGGCAAGGAAACAGTAAGTGATTGTCATTTAGCAAATGTTTGTTTCTAAAATAAAAATTGATATCACCAAACAAATTAGGGTAATTTAGTAATGCCATCTTATTTGGATTTTGTTTTGTTTGCATTGATGCCTCGTCAACTAGTAGGATTGCAGACCTCACATTTGTAAACTATTAATTTGGGGACATTTTGTTACAGTCTATCAGCAGAATACATAATTCAATCTTATAATGTATTCATTTCAATAACTTGACCTCGGAAAATGCTTCATGTTCCAAATTACATAGTATCCCACTTTCTACAACTTCTTGAAGCCACGTAGCTCACCTACAATATTTTGCTGCTAAACATCAATCAACCAACAAAAACACGGGTCATAAAAACACGTCTCATTTTGCCCGGCTACCCATAATCCTCCTGTGCCTCCACTTCCCCTGATGATGCAAGCGGCAGCTGGTGGGAATCACTCCAAATTCATCTTTTGAACGCCAGCACTTGGCAGCTCCATGACATGTGCTGCACAAATCAAACTGGGTCCGATTTCACGAGAACAGCGCGTTGAGTGAGAGCATAAGTACTGCTGCAACCCAAGTATGGCGGGAAACGTGAGCCGACTTCTAGGTTCCTAGAAGGAAGGGCATCATCAGTCAGCAACTGGAAGTGGGCTCACTCCCGGGGCAAGGGGGAATTGTTGTGGGCAAACATCTGGGATACATATCAACACTGGGGATGCACAACTCGGCACGGCGAATCACAAGTGTGAACGCACGGGCGGAGGTGATATTGGAGGCAGGTGGAAATGTTTTTCTTCACTTCATCTCTGTCTGAGTTGCTTTACATCTTTCACATGCACTTTACAATCGGTAAATTCTACAATTGGAGCGGTGATCATGGTTGTGGAGTCATGAAATGTCTCTAGATTGGAAACATGGGTTGGTGGGTTTAGACGAATGATGGATTTACGTTTCGTTTATCGTCTGCAGGTGGGCGAGGACCCAAAAACATCGTGGATCATCAGTGAATAACGACATTGAGCCAGCAGCAATATTGTATCTGAGAAGATTGGATTAAAGCAATATATACCATAGATGTACTTTTATTTAAAGGAGGATGTTGTTATACAATGGTCTTGATACCAGAATAAATCTGTTGAAGGCTTAATGCCCACCATATTGTGTTCAATAAGCCTGAAAGAGTATTTTCAATTCGAAACTTTTGTCTGCAAAACATTCAAATTTAAACAAAACATTCAGATTTGAAATGCACTCACTTGACAATGTTGTGGAGCCCAGCTGGGGTACCTGCAGAATGCTTTGATGTTTGGTGCATATGCCATTCCCACATTGAAGACAACTTAGTCAGTGAACTTCCTGCTAATGATTACCAGCCTGGCTGATTCTGGCTAATGGAACAGACAGTCTTGCTTTAAATCCATGTTGCGTAACTGCGATAATGATACCGAACATTCTTCAGGATAGTTCTTTTTTAGATCAAAAACTTTCATTTTTCATATCCAAAGTGTATGTTAGTTCGTAGAATACTCTTTGGATATTAAAAATGAAAGGTTTTGATCTGCGACAATTATATTTTGATGGTCACCTTAAGTAGTATTGATAGTTAACTGCTTATGTGGACATCAATGGATCTAAGCAAGTCGTCTTTTTTATGGTAGTAAGATTTCTCGGTGTGAGATTTCTCACGGCCGCTATTTATTATGTTAGCCTACATTGCTATTATAATGCCTCATCAGATCTTCTATCTGTGGTAGCTACCTATCTTGTCGCTTCAGTTTTCACAAGTAAACTGGCAATTTGTAAAAGCTGCATGATAACGTTTTACCTACGTGCAAAAACCAGAGTGTTCGCTCATAAGAAATGCACAGATGGTATTATTAGCAGGTACAAATTTGCGGTGAATCGCTTTCCAAAGCGGCTACTGTCCCTCTTTGCATGTTTCTTGCTTGAGTTTTCAAAGAACGTGGTTTGTTTTTGCATCGGCTCTGTGTTGTCTTGAATAGCAACCTGACCTTACAATGAATATTATACTCTAGTTTATGTACTTATGATGGTTAAAATAAATACTCTCTGTCTGTCGGTCTGTCTGTCGGTCTGTATATGACAGTATATACATGCTTGGTCAAGACAGCAACTCTTAAGATAAAGAACATTTTTAAGGCACCAGATCCTAGTCCCAGATCGTTTTTCTGGTGTGAACAATTTAGATGGGAGCACTTTCTGTGGGGTCATGACCCCTCTGTAAGAGTGACCAATGCTCTTGCATGTCGCCAGTGAATCTATGGCTAGAGCAGTGACAGACAAGAATGTATTACCTCAGAACTGTATCACAGTCTTGATTGATTTGACGACAGATTGCATGGGTAGCCATACAACTGCAACAGTGGGAGGCGATGTTCAATGTTCGCTATCTATTTAGTGGCGGAAGTGAACACTGTCTGGCTGTATGCGCAGTGTTGTTGAAAGTGGCCGCCAATGGCTTTGTTGGTGGTCCAGGTTCCCAGTGGAAGATTGAAGAGTTCCTGAGAAGGCAGTTAGCATACAACAAGCTAACAATGTCACCAGCGTCATAAATCAATAGATGGTAGTGGGTTGAAGAAGTCACACTGCAGAGACTTTAGAAGGATTTCTAGTTTATAAAAAAACTGCCTTGTTGCACATATGTTATGTAGGTTAGTATTAATCCTCAGGAAATCTTCTAGCATATTGTAATATTATGAATAATGTGAGAAACTAAATATCATACAGTCAGTAGATTTTGTGAGATTAGAAAGGAATAGCAGATTTAGTTAATGTTTATTACATTCAGGTGTCTGTGGAGTTGTTAAATGTCTTACATTGGTTCTTACATTCAGGTGTCTGTGGAGTCGTTAAATGTCTTACATTAGTTCTTACATTCAGGTGTCTGTGGAGTCGTTAAATGTCTTACATTAGTTCTTACATTCAGGTGTCTGTGGAGTCGTTAAATGTCTTACATTGGTTCTCATATTCAGGTGTCTGTGGAGTTGTTAAATGTCTTACATTTGTTCTTACATTCAGGTGTCTGTGGAGTTGTTAAATGTCTTACATTGGTTCTCATATTCAGGTGTCTGTGGAGTTGTTAAATGTCTTACATTGGTTCTTACATTCAGGTGTCTGTGGAGTCGTTAAATGTCTTACATTAGTTCTTACATTCAGGTGTCTGTGGAGTCGTTAAATGTCTTACATTGGTTCTTACATTCAGGTGTCTGTGGAGTCGTTAAATGTCTTACATTAGTTCTTACATTCAGGTGTCTGTGGAGTCGTTAAATGTCTTACATTAGTTCTTACATTCAGGTGTCTGTGGAGTCGTTAAATGTCTTACATTGGTTCTCATATTCAGGTGTCTGTGGAGTTGTTAAATGTCTTACATTTGTTCTTACATTCAGGTGTCTGTGGAGTCGTTAAATGTCTTACATTGGTTCTCATATTCAGGTGTCTGTGGAGTTGTTAAATGTCTTACATTTGTTCTTACATTCAGGTGTCTGTGGAGTCGTTAAATGTCTTACATTAGTTCTTACATTCAGGTGTCTGTGGAGTCGTTAAATGTCTTACATTGGTTCTTACATTCAGGTGTCTGTGGAGTTGTTAAATGTCTTACATTGGTTCTCATATTCAGGTGTCTGTGGAGTCGTTAAATGTCTTACATTTGTTCTTACATTCAGGTGTCTGTGGAGTCGTTAACTGTCTTACATTGGTTCTTACATTCAGGTGTCTGTGGAGTTGTTAAATGTCTTACATTGGTTCTTACATTCAGGTGTCTGTGGAGTCGTTAACTGTCTTACATTGGTTCTTACATTTAGGTGTCTGTGGAGTTGTTAAATGTCTTACATTGGTTCTTACATTCAGGTGTCTGTGGAGTTGTTAAATGTCTTACATTGGTTCTCATATTCAGGTGTCTGTGGAGTTGTTAAATGTCTTACATTAGTTCTTACATTCAGGTGTCTGTGGAGTCGTTAAATGTCTTACATTGGTTCTTACATTCAGGTGTCTGTGGAGTTGTTAAATGTCTTACATTGGTTCTCATATTCAGGTGTCTGTGGAGTTGTTAAATGTCTTACATTAGTTCTTACATTCAGGTGTCTGTGGAGTCGTTAAATGTCTTACATTGGTTCTTACATTCAGGTGTCTGTGGAGTTGTTAAATGTCTGACATTAGTTCTTACATTCAGGTGTCTGTGGAGTCGTTAAATGTCTTACATTGGTTCTTACATTCAGGTGTCTGTGGAGTTGTTAAATGTCTTACATTGGTTCTTACATTCAGGTGTCTGTGGAGTTGTTAAATGTCTTACATTGGTTCTCATATTCAGGTGTCTGTGGAGTTGTTAAATGTCTTACATTAGTTCTTACATTCAGGTGTCTGTGGAGTCGTTAAATGTCTTACATTGGTTCTTACATTCAGGTGTCTGTGGAGTTGTTAAATGTCTTACATTAGTTCTTACATTCAGGTGTCTGTGGAGTCGTTAAATGTCTTACATTAGTTCTTACATTCAGGTGTCTGTGGAGTCGTTAAATGTCTTACATTGGTTCTTATATTCAGGTGTCTGTGGAGTCGTTAAATGTCTTACATTGGTTCTTATATTCAGGTATCTGTGGAGTTGTTAAATGTCTTACATTGGTTCTTGCCTTTTCAAGGCCTAGGAACGGTGATTCAAATTTGATTATTTTAGAATTTTTTTTATAGATTTTACAAAATTCAGCAAAAGTAGAATGGACTGCTTATCAAGGACTAAGCAATATATTTCTTCTACCGCAGTTTCATCACCAAATTAATAAATGGCTCAGTAATTTTTCATCATATCTTTGTTATTTATACTGGATTTGTCCTGAAAAAAGGCTTCATTTTTAACCATAGTTGTTAAAATGATCTTACATCTGTTTAACCCTAAGCTGCAGAAAGTGTTAAGTACATTGTACATGGAGTATACAAATAACCCTTAGCCACATACAACTGCAGAAAGTGTTAAGTACATTGTACATGTAATACACACTTAACCCTTAGCTACATACAACTGCAGAAAGTGTTAAGTACATTGTACATGTAGTACACACTTAACTCTTAGCCACATACAACTGCAGAAAGTGTTAAGTACATTGTACATGTAGTACACACTTAACTCTTAGCCACATACAACTGCAGAAAGTGTTAAGTACATTGTACATGTAGTACACACTTAACTCTTAGCCACATACAACTGCAGAAAGTGTTAAGTACATTGTACATGTAGTACACACTTAACTCTTAGCCACATACAACTGCAGAAAGTGTTAAGTACATTGTACATGTAGTACGCACTTAACTCTTAGCCACATACAACTGCAGAAAGTGTTAAGTACATTGTACATGTAGTACGCACTTAACTCTTAGCCACATACGACTGCAGAAAGTGTTAAGTACATTGTACATGTAGTACACACTTAACTCTTAGCCACATACGACTGCAGAAAGTGTTAAGTACATTGTACATGTAGTACACACTTAACTCTTAGCCACATATGACTGCAGAAAGTGTTAAGTACATTGTACATGTAGTACACACTTAACTCTTAGCCACATACAACTGCCAATAGTTGTAGGCTGTTCATAAGACACTAGGGAATACATAACATTTATCATACCGAGCCTGCTACTAATTCTCCTGGACTGACCAACAACGTTTGTCTCGTAGGTCTCTTGGTCTCGTTGTACACCCAGCAAACACCCAGACACATTACCCTCTGCACATCTGTCTACAAGTTAATCATAGCCTTAATCTGGACATCTATCTGTCCATTTATCAGTGGCTGCAAGTCCTGGAGCTTTCACTGACAGAACAGGGTGCCTTCAGAGCAGGGCTCCTGAGATAGAAGCACTTTATCTGTCACAGTTGTTGTTTAGACGACATCGGATGGTGGGTGTTACTCTTGTGCATTCTCTAGGATGGGTCTCATACAAGCATTGGATATGAGAATGACAGCAATTGCAGAACTTGTATATTGTGAACTGTGAATGCAATGAAGCAAACATGAAGGTAATCATTGTCTTTTGTGTTAACTATACAGGAGTAATTAATTATGCAGGCAAGACATTTAAGACAAAGACAGCTGTTTTGTTATCGTGTCTAAGCCAGGGCTGTAATTATTGGTAGGAAGATTGTCGAATTGGTTGTCTTGAACATCAAAGTACATTGTGGTAAAACCATCATGTGTTCACTGCAGTTATCAATGGAGGGGTTTCTATGCTGAACGTTTTGTTTACAAGTGAAACGTTTCACAGACGCACAATGTTTGGGCTTATTAAATGCATTTTGGCGGGCACTATATATTCAACATAATACATTATATTACAAAATGAGGTACAGTCAGCCTTGCTTTAACTTCACTACTAGTTTCATGGTGAATATTTAAACATTGCATAGCAGCAGTTTACAATGTACAACTCCATATCAATCTTGTATTGATTGTTGCACAGTAGATCATTTGAGTACAAACCTGCACGTTCACGAATTGATAGGGAACATCAGATACATTTCAAGTTGTATAAAATATTTATAGATACAAAGATATTCTCGCATCGTGGTCACTGATGCAATTCATAGCAGATGGCCACATAGAGATTGGAACGCGAGGAGGAATTGTTCATCGTGTTACTTGATATCCCCTGCAAAAGTGCATTATATCAACAGCATCATAGTTCTACTCATAGCACAAACAGTATCACAACCACTTGCAGTGGTAACAGACACACAAGAACAGTATCCGATTATGGCATTCAATTATTAATGTCGGCAATTAGGGAGCGACATGTAGGCATTTTTTACCTTGGTACCTATGCTCCTTTGGTTTGTATCGTTGGAGTTGCTGACATAGCTAGGTGGTGTTGGTGCAGCCGGGTGGTATTTGTGGTGGAATCTGGATACGTTTGTTGTGACATGCACCATGCCTGCAGGATGGCAAGATTCTCTTTGTGACATTGCTGTTGTCACATCTGACAGGAGTTTGTCTGTGTGTGACATGCAGGGACTAATGCAGGATAATATTTGTGCCCATCATGACAGCGCCATGCATCATGTGACCAGAAATGTTACGCATCCAAATGACAGGTTGACACAATTCTTAACCGCTCCCGGTTTATATACAGATATTTGTATGTATTCCTGAAAGCATCATAGGCAGACTGTTCCATTATGACAGATAGGATACACAACATCGTCCGTAAACTCGGCTAAAATTATGCCATCGTAATGTGACTGAATTGAATGTTTCAAACAGTTTTAGCAGACGAAGTTAACGCAACGTTAACAAGGTGTAAAATACTGTCGGCGATTTGTTTACTGGCAATTCAAATGCCGGAAGCTTCTCCCATAATTGTGCCAACACAAGTCATTGTAATGCCAGCTTTTGACTAACAGCAGTAATTAACAATGTATCTACACTGTTGCATTAAAACAGTATCCATTTGAATATTGCAACAAACTACACACACTGCCACAGCTGTGCCAACATCAGAGAAAGGCTCCATGTGTGTGTGTGTGCGCGTGCGTGCGTGTGTGTGCAGCGCCTGTCACACAGCCCGTGATATATAAAGGGCTAGTTCAGGTCATTACATAGTTGACGGGTTTGTACCTGTCAGTCAAAATTCTTACCCGCTCCTGGCAGACTCGGCCCGTCCAAATGACGGTGTGACGGGTGGGTCTATGGTGTAAGTGAGATGGTTCACTCCTATACAGGTGGTGGCAGTGATGCATAACAGACGCTGTAAAGAGATATTAACTAAGATGGAAGAATACTTATCTCTTGTGTGTTGTCGAAAGCTCACTGCACTGGTGAAAGCCTTTTTGACAGCTCTTTCATCGAAGTGTTATTCAAGTCCATTTGCCATATTGTTTACCCGGCAGAAAGTTTATTACTTTGGTTCTGTCAACTAACACCCAGACAGAAATCGGAGAACCCTTTTAAAACATGTTTTTTCCAACTTGTATCTGCACATTTGATTTTGCCAAATTCATGAAATATGGGTAGTCACATTTCAAATGTCTGAAAATTGAAAAAATTATGTTCTGCATACCAGTGGTTCTTGAAAGCAATAGGCGGGCCTGACATTTCATACAGCTGGCATTAGGACATTACAAGCCAGACACGTATGAGGTACCTGAACTGTTTAGACCTAGCCCTGTCTGGACATGTCTACAAGGTGCATTGTCTGCAAATGAAATAGATCTTATTTCTCAACATTGTTCAGGATAGTTCATTTGTATGCAAACAATTTCTTTTTGACATACCCGATACGTGATTTTACCTTTTCGAGTCTTTCGTCAGTGTGTCCCGCCAACTTCCTCAGTAGATGTGACATATGACGGCATAGTACGTGTGAGACAGGATGTTGACAACACACAAAAATTAATAACTGAGGAGCGGAAAAAAGATATATGTCGAACATCGACAAATCTGCCCTCACAAACAAAGCAACTAGAGAACATCACATCATAGACTGGGAGGGAATGTAAATAGTAGGAAGGAAACCACCGCAAGTACACAATACATAAAAGATGCCGTTAGTATAAGAAAGACCGTAACATCAATCAATGGAGATGAGGTGTATTACAAACTATTTCAATGTTCGATGATGTCAGATGTCACAAGTTCTAAGGAAGTTGATGTGGCATGCTGAGAAAAGACTCTACAAGGTAAAGTTACATAATTGGATGTGTCAAGACGAAACTGTTTGCATGTTACAGCTCTCGTTGTTCCTCCACATTCCCCCACTGTCTGCATGGTACAGCTCTCGTTGTTCCTCCACATTCCTCACTGTCTGCATGGTACAGCTCTCGTTGTTCTTCCACATCCCCCACTGTCTGCATGGTACAGCTCTCGTTGTTCTTCCACATGCCCCACTGTCTGCATGGTACAGCTCTCGTTGTTCCTCCACATCCCCCACTGTCTGCATGGTACAGCTCTCGTTGTTCTTCCACATCCCCCACTGTCTGCATGGTACAGCTCTCGTTGTTCTTCCACATCCCCCACTATCTGCATGGTACAGCTCTCGTTGTTCTTCCACATTCCCCACTGTCTGCATGGTACAGTTGTCGTTGTTCCTCCACATCCCCCACTGTCTGCATGGTACAGCTCTCGTTGTTCCTCCACATCCCCCACTGTCTGCATGGTACAGCTCTCGTTGTTCCTCCACATTCCCCCACTGTCTGCATGGTACAGCTCTCGTTGTTCCTCCACATCCCCCACTGTCTGCATGGTACAGCTCTCGTTGTTCCTCCACATTCCCCACTGTCTGCATGGTACAGCTCTCGTTGTTCTTCCACATCCCCCACTGTCTGCATGGTACAGCTCTCATTGTTCTTCCACATCCCCCACTTTCTGCATGGTACAGCTCTCGTTGTTCCTCCACATCCCCCACTGTCTGCATGGTACAGCTCTCGTTGTTCCTCCACATTCCCCACTGTCTGCATGGTACAGCTCTCGTTGTTCCTCCACATCCCCCAACTGTCTGCATGGTACAGCTCTCGTTGTTCCTCCACATCCCCCACTGTCTGCATGGTACAGCTCTCGTTGTTCCTCCACATCCCCCAACTGTCTGCATGGTACAGCTCTCGTTGTTCCTCCACATCCCCCACTGTCTGCATGGTACAGCTCTCGTTGTTCCACCACATCCCCCACTGTCTGCATGGTACAGCTCTCGTTGTTCCTCCACATCCCCCACTGTCTGCATGGTACAGCTCTCGTTGTTCCTCCACATCCCCCACTATCTGCATGGTACAGCTCTCGTTGTTCCTCCACATCCCCCACTGTCTGCATGGTACAGCTCTCGTTGTTCCTCCACATCCCCCACTGTCTGCATGGTACAGCTCTCGTTGTTCCTCCACATCCCCCACTGTCTGCATGGTACAGCTCTCGTTGTTCCTCCACATCCCCCACTGTCTGCATGGTACAGCTCTCGTTGTTCCTCCACATCCCCCACTGTCTGCATGGTACAGCTCTCGTTCCTCCACATTCCCCACTGTCTGCATGTTACAGCTCTCGTTGTTCCTCCACATCCACCAACCTGAGAACAACCTGGCCTTTGTGTGCAAATGCAGTTGATAAATATCTCCAAAACAACAATGTTCATCATGCATGGAAAGATGAAATAAACAGGTGATTTAGTGGTTGTCAAAATCTGAAGTCTCTGTGAGTGTCCAATTGTTTTTTGGTGCAATGTTTATTAGTTATTAAATGAATATCATTAGTTTTCATTCCCATCAAGTCCGAGTGAGTGTGTAGTGGTCTTCAAATTGACTCTTCAACATTCCCATCAAGTCCGAGTGAGTGTGTAGTGGTCTTCAAGTTGACCTTTCAACATGATGATCCAGTATGATGCACTTCCAAGTTGACCCTTCAACATGATGATCCAGTATGGTGCACTTCCAAATTGAAATATGACCTACATTAAATGACAAGTTACGCCCTATAGGTTACATGTATACTGTATAAAGAGGGACAGTGTCTCGGTGCCTATATCTTATGCACTCTATGATATGCACCTTGAAATATTGACGATTTAGAGAGATGGA
Organism: Escarpia spicata; assembly: GCA_963995525.1. Taxonomy (NCBI): domain Eukaryota; kingdom Metazoa; phylum Annelida; class Polychaeta; order Sabellida; family Siboglinidae; genus Escarpia; species Escarpia spicata. Next base: position 728,130 of record OZ023205.1, read on the forward strand.
TATAGCAAGTCATTAGTCAGAAATTGTTTCATGGTGACAGTAATCATCATACACTATGATGATGTTATGTCATTGCTATTATACCTGAGGAAATTTGCAAAAACACCAATAGAAAAACTTGGTGTCATATACGATGAACATGGCCTGTTTTTGTTAATGTCATTAGTGATGAAATTGGCATATTTTTACTTATCCCATAGGTCTTGCACCCATAGATCTTGTATTTTGACAGATGATCTTCCAGATTAGTAGTCTGTGCATGGATGCCAGCCCAGCTGTTCAAACATACACACCACTCACATTTTATAGTTTGAGCATTCCAGTGTTTTTTCTAGGCAATCCCCTTGGTTTTATAGTACTTTATAGAAATAATAAATGTAAAATTTATGCAGCACTCTGAGTTATGTAACTTGGCACAGTGCTGCCTTTGACTGGAGCTATGAAACACGTCAACACAAAAGGCTTAGGCAATCTCAAAGTCAGTATAAAGTATTACATTTGTCAACATATGAGCCGCAAACTAAAACTTACTGTACTTTTTTATTACTATTAGTTGTTTAGTCAACATATACATTTTCTTTCAATTAGAAATGTTGTACTAGTTAGCTAAATATGTAACTGGTAGGCAATATTAAGATAATCAGCTCATTTTATATTTAACATACCGTTCAGTAATCGAGTTTAACATAACTACTACCACTACCGTTGTTCATAATCAGTGATCAATTCAAGAGCCACGTCCTCCATAACCTACTTTGCAGGTGTGACTTCCACCATCAGCCAATCACTATGCCCTAGAAAATTACATTTTTCAAAAAGACATGAGCAAGATGGAATGTGCAGGTTTACAGCTGTGCATAACCAAAATACTTTGAGCTATTTTTTTGATCAAGGTGGCAATAATGAGTATTTTGTCTCCCACGAGCTGTAATTCAGAGATGAAAAGGTGCTCTTAGCGTCTACTTTATATGTGATTCTAGCCAGTATACCCCTAAAGAGGATCCCTATTATGACTGCGTTTCTTGGCAGAAACCGAACCCGCGGCATGCTATCACACTTTTATCCATAACCGAATCACCCAGCGTATAACTTTGAAGATATGTAGGCAGGCATCTAAGAAAGTGGAACCATCACATTCCTGGCAAGACTATGGTGATTGCATTACCTACACACAGAGGCTGGTGTGCGTCTGTTCAGATTCCATTTGATATTTCTGATGTCAAAAAACCTTCACAAAATTCAATCAGCACCACGTGGAATTAAGTTTGCTGGTGGTACATTGTCACATAGAAAGATGCAGACGACGCCAGAGAAGAATGGCATCCTCCGTGCGATACATGGGACACTTTTTATGGACACAATCAAATTTTCTATCGCATGTCAGGCTGTTTCTCTGTAGGTCTTGTGGCGGTGGCATTGGAATTCCTTCCTCGGAGCAGAGTCTGAAGCATTTCTCTCCATAGTCCTATCAAGTAAACCAAATTGATGCCATCAAATGTATTAATACGGATGATGATTCACTGAGCCAGCTGTGGCTTCCTCTTCATTCTTCCCTCAATGGGAGGTGGGGTTGCTAATTTCTATTTTTGTTGCTAGACGTGAACATAGCTCCTTGTTTTGTGCACATTAAAGTTGATGTTACAATACATTTTGTTGTAACACTCAACAACTGTTTCGATAAAAAACTGAATTTATTAGTTTTTATATTTTATACAGTTTTTTAAGGAAAATATGTTGCAGTAGTGATGATGTTAATTTAGATTGTATTCAGTATTTTTATTTTAGATTGAAAAATTCAGTTTGGGCATTTTAATTAATTATTAAACGTTCAACTAACTGAATAGTGAAGTGGTTGTATTAGTGGGACTGATTTTTGTATTCTTACTGATACTATTCTGGACTGTCCTGTATCAAGTGTACTTGTATAAAATAGTAGGCTACTTCGATAGACCACCACTATGGTTGTTTCTTACAGTTATCTGTGTAGTGAAAAGTGATACATCAGAAGTGGAATTTGGACCAGCGTTGGGTTCACAGTGGAAGTATGATGCATCGTTTCCCTTGATGTTTCCTGCAGCAGTTTTTCTTCCGGAAAGCTGCCATTGTTTTCATGACTGTCTAAGCAGGAAAAGGATGATTATTTTTGTAAGACGCTGCTGTTAAGAAACAGATTTCTGGCACTGGGCAGAACACCAAGGGAGAGCACGGCCAATAAATTGTGTGCGGGATCAGAAGCATCCATCAATGTCTCCCTCCCTGGCAACGATCCATCAGACTGGCTGGAGGGAGTATCCCTCTTGAAACCACCACTTGTCTCCCTCCCTCGATAATGTCATAACCTCCCTTTGTCAAGCCAAATACATTGCCACCACTAAACTGTTTTTTATCAGGCATTTTGTCATTGGTTACTGGCGGTTAAGTGCCTACAAAGTGGTACAAGATAAATGGATAAATCCAGAGGAGGATTCCCCTGTTTGGAAAACTCATTTTCTGGATTATCCTCGCAAGGACGAGTTCGGTGTCATTGATGGTTTTCCAATATTTGTGGAAGGATTATGAGGACTGCCATTTCAGTTAACGATACTGTAGTGCGTTACTGTAGTGCAATACTGAAGTGCGTTACTGTAGTGCAATACTGTAGTGCGTTACTGTAGTGCGACACTGTAGTGCGTTACGTAACATGGAATAGCTTACGCGTAAGTATCTAGACAACAATGCCAGTTGGTGTGCATGTGTGTATCTTCTGACGTAAACATGTTCAGTTTGAAGGTAGCACATGCATACAAACAGTAGTTGTTTACTAACTTGCCAATACATCACCAGGTGGCAGCACTGTCCTTTCAAGTAAAACAGTTGTCTGGAAATTGGATTCAAGCATTTTGCTCTTTGATAACTGAGACAACAAGAGCTGTAGAGTCACCAAGTCTACTATTCTTGTACTGCTTGCTCTACTTGTATGATTATAGTTTTTATAAAATTAAGTTCTGTGAGAGTTTACACATTGAAATAACATTGTTATAACAAGGTGATAAAGAAACATACTTATCTAACAAAGTGTCCTGTGATGCACACCGAGATGAAAGATGGTGTGCATACAACATTGAGCTTCCTTTAAGACCAACTCTCTTTTCTTGCTAACAGTCGAATGGAATCTTTGGAACAAGCCTAAAAGCATCTACATGAAAGAATACATGGCAGTGCAAAATGGAAAATGCCCAGAGACAATCATGTCCAGTGATAGAAATGATTGCCCATGAGGCATCAAAGGTTTGCGTATGGTTCCCTTGAGATGTCAGTCGGGTAACCGGCCATGTCTGACAAGTAGGAAGTGTAGGTGCGTGCAGTGGATAACTTGCCTCTATCATCGGGTTTAAAAGTAAGGCTTAATAACCTTGTGCCTTTATTCATTATATTTCTGTTTTGAGAACGTGGCTTGTTTTGTAATTTTGTGCTTATTAACAATTAAATCTATCCTCCATCTTCAAATCTTTGTCTAGTTTTGTTTCAGAGGCGAGGATGTTTTCAGTATTTACTGTTTGCTTGGGAAGGTTGTACCAGTCTTGGAAGGTGAATTGAGAAAAGGAGTGTTTTCGTGTATATATATATATATATCAAGTCTGCTTGGTGTCTTGTATAGAAATTGTTATCGTGGCCTCGTGTGCAGTTTGTGGTGATTACAAAGTAGTTCTCTTTGTTGATGTTGTCTATGCCATTGATGATTCTGAATACTCGCATTAAATCTCCTATTCTTCTTTGGTATGCCAGACTGATACAAGGAAACATTTCAATGCAGCTTGCCTTGTTTTCAGACAGGTTGGTGTGAAGTGCAGACAGCACTGTCTGGGCAGGTAGAATTTGTAATCAGTCTGACGTTGTGCATCGCCGATTCTGATGCAACCCAGTAAACAGTAAAACCTGAGGATTGCCAGAACATGTCTGAGCATGTCTTTGGATGCATTACCACTGGGACAGGTGGAAAGAGAACTAAATTTGTATGTGTGCATGTGTGTCTGAATTTGTATCACCAGCAGGGCTTTGTTAGTTTTTCTGTGGCTGTTATGGCATCCGTTTATATTGAAAGAAAAGTATCAAACTGAGAAATCCCAATGAAATGTGTTGTTTAGAATATGTAAACAAGCCCCTTCATATTATATAATAATAACATGTAATTTATATTGATCGCATTGCACTGATAACGGCATCCTTAAAAGTAACTCTTAAATGGTATGTATAACTAATTATTTATAAACACTAAGATATTAATATATATAAAATAATGTGACAAAAAATAAAGTATTAAAATGATTTCACTAAAGCCTACATTTCTTTACTGCATGCAATGTTGCTTTATTGAATGGAAATTTGAGTTGAAATCCCTACAATTTAATTCCACCAAATACATTTTACCCAAAATGCATTTAATATTGCTTTGAAAGCTGTTTCTTGAGGAAAAAGCCTGGAGGAATGTTGTGGCTGCTGTAGACAACAGTATCATGTTTAATGACACCAGCCGGGACAAGCCAGCAAACCAAAGAGACAGTGTAATTCTCTAAACTGTTAATGTCCGATGACATTTTTGTGAATTGCCAGTCAGATGCCTAACCAGCCTCAATCTGCCGGAGGGGGGCATTTACTGCGCTTTATTCCTCCGCCTGATGGCACATGTCTATGTTAAATTAGTTGAAAAATGTAAGAGTTCCAACACCTTATGCTATCCCTGTAACCGGAGGGTGTTGCCAATTACCCTGGCAGGGACTTCAGAGGATTGGCACAGGGGGATATCTCTATCCAGCTAATTTTCTTCAGATGACCAGGGGCAGGGCAGAGAACTGGATGCTGGAATGGGGGGATTACCCATGCTTGGGTGAGCCACCAAGGCCCATTCAGCAGCTTCAAAGGTTCAAGTTTTTATTGGAAAAGGGTGGGAAATTGACTGCGACTGAAATTAATAAGAGAACAGGACATGGATGGCTGCCTCTGTCTGCCCTATATTTTCCCACAAATGGGATGAGAAAATGTCATTATACTTTTCCTTCCTGGGAAGGAAAGATCTGAATCCCAGTAAATCTGGATTGTGTTAGAGACATCCCCAATGGAGAGGAGAGAGGGGCACACATTGTCAGTGTGGTATTCAGAATATGGACGTTCAAGTTTAAGATGGTTGACAGCAACACAGAGAACGAATGAACTAATTGTGTGATAATCTATCAATCACTGCTGTGTGAATCCACTTTTGAAGATGATTCATGTTGGGAAATCGTATTATTTATGTTTCTCATTCATTCTGAAAGTCTGTGGTGGCCTTATCTTCACACCACGCTGCACCTCATTCATCCTCTTCAATTGTTGTCTTCTCTCGTTCCTGGAAACACTTTACACAAGCCTTTACTCATGCAAGATCTAATTACGATATTGGCTAATTAGTTAGATTTATTTCCTAGTGTCCTCAGCACTTAGTTTCATTCTGTGTACATGTGGCATGCTTACAGAGAGTGATGGATATAAATAAATCCTTTTAGTCTTTATGCAGTAATTTTAGCATTGTTGAATTCTTCCAAGAGAAGTTGAGTTGGAGTTTGAATGAACAGGTCTTTCAGCGTGTACGGACCGTAAATGTTCATAAGGTCTGGATATGAGAATTACGTTTAAAACTTTATACATTTCACAAGTTTAACACAGCTTTATACCAGGTATATATCATAAGATCGATGCTATGCCTGTGATTCTGGCTTATTTTTAGTTGCTTATATAAAGCGCAACTGTATCGCGTACACTAACACACGGTGATTATATTGTCAAAAGTAGCACCTTTAAAATATACACTGTTTATCTGGCTAATTATGTCTTTGTGTTGGTCAGCAGAGAGTGTTATTATGGCCCTTTGTGTGTGGCTGTGGGCGGCAGTGATTATAATCTCCACTGCAGAGACAGTACACTGGACACTCTTATCTGGTGTTTGTTTCACTATATGGCTCCATTAATGTGTATCATTCCCCCATTCTTGATATCATAATATGATATTGTGTTTGCTGTAAAATGGCGGCCTTGTCGAAACACAATAGCGGATGAAACTAAATGACTGGTGGCATTGCCGGTTCCATATTGATTGATCGATCAATCTTGTTTAAATAAAATTTCCGCAGTGTGTGGCAACAACAGAAGTATGCAGTGTACAATAGAATAAAGTTAAAAGGACTCTGTTTCTTTAGTGTGTTTGTTTGTGTAATCAAATCAGCAAGGGGAATGCCAATGGATCACTTGGAGATAGGCAGAAGTCTGATTGGTCTCTAGTCCAAAGACCCGTTCATTAACATTCCATATACAACTGGTTGTATAATGTCCTCTAATCAGGGTCAAAGGATCCCAAAGTCACTGACCATGGCAAATTCCTGCCCTGGGACTGCTCTTGATCCCAGGGTGTGGTGATTGATGTAGATAAACCAACACTCTCTTGTGTGGCACCCAAAGTAAACTGGCCTAAACACATAAAGTGACAAGATAATGGTGCTTTGAGCAGGTTTGGTTGGTAATTGCCTCTCCTGCTATGTGCCCCTTTGGTGGTGATCCAACCCTCACAAGGTTTGGCACCCTCTTTGAGATGTCTGGTGCCATGTGTAATATGCCCTCATCAATGGTTCTGAGGGTGCTAAGGTAAACAAGCCAGGGCTTGGAATTAGCCCCTCTGGGTTATATCAGCAATATGTAACTTCTGATCTACTGGAATTAGTTTGTGCAAGCAGTTTTACTGGGATATGGTTGTTAAGGCTTTATAATTTTCTGAGATTACTGCCGATTTGGTCATTTCAAATTTGACACTTGGGAATGTTTTGACCACTATTATATCACAACCTCGTAACTTTGGTAATATTTAACATTTATAACCTGGTATTCATCAAGAAATATTTTGTCAGCCGTATATATATAAAAATATACACAGAGTTGTGATAAGAACTGTTTTATTTACCGGTAGTGACAATCTTGTGACAGCCTTTGATGGTACCGTGTGCATTAACACAAATGTTTCTCTCTTCTGTTTCTAGGTAAGTCATGACACCTGCTGAATGAACCCGGTGATGTAACAGCCACCACCTGGGTGAGAACATTTTGATTTTAAACGCCTTGTGTTGTCACATTCAAGAAGCCACACATGCTGTGTTGTAGCTCTGTAGTGACAGTGTGAGAGTATCACGCTGTCACACAGAAACACTCGGTGCGCCTTTAATGTTGCATTTATCACACAAGATCAAACCATGTCTAATCCTTGAAGAACACTTGCCAGTCTTTAGTGGAATTCATTTATTCTGCCCAGTCTGTCATCATCAGAAGAACAGACTGACACCAAACCTGAATTGCCGTGATCTAGTTCAGTTATATAAAGAACAGTCTGCGAATACAGAAAGAGGATGGTGAGGGAAAGCTGGAAAAGTGGAGTGGGAATTAAAGATGAACTTAAAGATATAGAAATGTATATTTCTATCTAGAGAAGGTTTTGATGAAGTCGTGACATATGTTGGATGGAGACTTGTGTTTTCCAGCAGGCAGTGTGCCAGTAGTTAATGAGAAATAATTTGCACAACTTTTGTATATCACAAAAGGAACTGATTGTATCTATAGTGTGTGAACATGGTTCAGGTGTCACAGGTGATCGTATCAGTAAAGACTAGGTATGTGGACCTGCAAACACATCCTCATATCAAAGGAAGAAACCTATCGGTCAAGTTACATGTCATTTAGAACAAATCTTTGTATGCACATATAACAACACTAGACCCGCATGGTATTAAAATACTTGAGATTTCTTGGGTAGATTTGGCTTCTAGGACATTGTTCAGTTGCAAGCTACCTTAGTGGACCCACTCAGGGTGGGTAGAAGTCTTCTAGGACATGGTTCAGTTAAATATCTGGTTATATGGACCCACCAGGGTCAACAATACACCTCTTTGTCTGGCTGCAATTTGCCCAGCTGTAGAAAGACCATTAAGGGATATTATTAACCACAATTCTTTGACTTTGGGAGGGTTGGGGAATCCTGAAAGGAAGAGAATTTTGATTTTATCCCTCAGCAGAGATAGCTGCTTAATTGGTGTGGGTGCATTTAAACAGAGCCACATGCTTATGTGATTGCTGCCGGGGTAAATTGCCATCTTTATATGCATTTTTAATTTATCATGATCAGCTTGGTCCAGAGTGTTTGGGGTGGGTCCATGACATCCACCTGAGGTTCTGCAGTTACCCTCAAAGCAAGATGCTTTCTTTACAAGTACGCAGGTGTCTGATAAAGTTTGGGGTATTAAACATGGTAAACTATTAAACACGACTCAAACCTAAACATATTTGAGAGATTTAGTGATGCTATTATTTTTATCAAACAAAAATGGCAATTTTCTAGCAATATAATCTTTTAAAATATTTATAAAATACAGTTTGCTGGTGAGAACATAACATGAATAAGAATCTTGGCAAATCTCGCCAAGAAATTTCAAATTAGTACCACATATAGCTCTACAATGATTTGGGATCGTTAAGATGTAAATTCAGAGAACTAATGAGTGCAATTGACAGGACACAGCAATCTCCATGAATATTCAAATCAGCAATATTCGGTTTGTAGCATATTCCAATTAAAGCCTATATATGATGATTTCTGTTGTTATTGTTCAGCCGTCTCCCAACTTCTGCCATTCGTTTCCTGCAGGCCTTTCCCTTTGTCATAAATAACCACTGCCAAAAACAATGGACATTTACATAATTTGCACTGGACATTGCGATTGGTCTCTTTGTCTCGTTGACCCATGGGGTTAATTTAATGTTTCCCCCAGGACAAGGGTGCACCATGATGAAAGATCTATTGTGGAATTAACTGGTTTGTCACGAGGATCGATTATGGAATCGCACCTTCTTGACGCTTTCCTTCCCAAGTGACTAGTTGTACAATCTGACAGTTTCTGAGCTGTCAACTTGTGTGGTTCGTGTATGATGCTGTGCTATAGTTGATGATGAGTGTTCACAGTAAACAGTTTCTGAGCTGTCAACTTGTGTGGTTCATGTATGATGCTGCGCTATAGTTGATGATGAGTGTTCACAGTAAACAGTTTCTGAGCTGTCAACTTGTGTGGTTCATGTATGATGCTGTGCTATAGTTGATGATGAGTGTTCACAGTAAACAGTTTCTGAGCTGTCAACTTGTGTGGTTCATGTATGATGCTGCGCTATAGTTGATGATGAGTGTTCACAGTAAACAGTTTCTGAGCTGTCAACTTGTGTGGTTCATGTATGATGCTGCGCTATAGTTGATGATGAGTGTTCACAGTAAAAAGTTTCTGAGCTGTCAACTTGTGTGGTTCATGTATGATGCTGCGCTATAGTTGATGATGAGTGTTCACAGTAAAAAGTTTCTGAGCTGTCAACTTGTGTGGTTCATGAATGATGCTGCGCTATAGTTGATGATGAGTGTTCACAGTAAACAGTTTCTGAGCTGTCAACTTGTGTGGTTCGTGTATGATGCTGCGCTATAGTTGATGATGAGTGTTCACAGTAAACAGTTTCTGAGCTGTCAACTTGTGTGGTTCGTGTATGATGCTGCGCTATAGTTGGTGATGAGTGTTCACAGTAAATAGTTTCTGAGCTGTCAACTTGTGTGGTTCGTGTATGATGCTGCGCTATAGTTGGTGATGAGTGTTCACAGTAAACAGTTTCTGAGCTGTCAACTTGTGTGGTTCATGTATGATGCTGCGCTATAGTTGGTGATGAGTGTTCACAGTAAATAGTTTCTGAGATGTCAACTTGTGTGGTTCATGTATGATGCTGCGCTATAGTTGGTGATGAGTGTTCACAGTAAATAGTTTCTGAGCTGTCAACTTGTGTTGTTCATGTATGATGCTGCGCTATAGTTGGTGATGAGTGTTCACAGTAAATAGTTTCTGAGCTGTCAACTTGTGTGGTTCATGTATGATGCTGCACTATAGTTGGTGATGAGTGTTCACAGTAAACAGTTTCTGAGCTGTCAACTTGTGTTGTTCATGTATGATGCTGCGCTATAGTTGATGATGAGTGTTCACAGTAAATAGTTTCTGAGCTGTCAACTTGTGTGGTTCGTGTATGATGCTGCGCTGTAGTTGGTGATGAGTGTTCACAGTAAACAGTTGCAACATACTCTTTACTGGTTGTGAGATTTTAAAGTGAAACAAAAAAAGAGTGTGGATGTAAACATTTTTGTTGTTACAGCAGCAAAACAAATTGAGTGATGCAAACTAGACTAATATTCTCAGTTCGGCGACTGGCAAATTGGGAAGCGTAGGCATTGGTGACGTCATGCTTTCTATCACAACGGTGTTGTCCAAGAGTGTGTGTACAATTTAAATTATCTGTCTTAAAAAGTGTTCTAGTTTACTGCAGGCGTACTATCCTTGATTGTACTTGCAAATTGTTAGTTTTATTAACTCTTAGATGCACAGGCCAAAAATTTGTATTTTCTTTCCCTTAAAAGCCAACGGTTTGTGTAAGTAATTATTATTTTGCAATTTTGCATTTATAAGCAAATAGCTTTCAACTGGTAAAAAACATAATTGAAAAAAATTGTAGAACTCCTGATAAGCCAATTAATTCCTTGTTCATATACCATCTGATTTGGGTTGCAATCTTGTTCATCCTTTTTCCACTGTTCTCAATGAACAGTGTTTCCTATTCATCCCCTATAAGTAGGTCAGACTGGTCAATGTATTGCTGCAATGCCCCCAAACTTATCCCCTTTTCACTAGCGTTCTTATTTTCTAATACGAAGCACTTTCCGCTTACTTTCTCTACCCAGCTGGTTCTTGGTTCCCTTAACTTACCCTCTTTTTGTCCTGTCTGATTCAGACGCCCCTCAGGGTATGAGTATCTTCTAATTCTCAAGTTACAACACTTTTTTGAAGTATCACAACACTAACTGTGAAGTGACAGCAGCAGTCGACAAGGGACCGTCTCAGTGAAGTTCCCGGTGTAAATATAAGATGTGGGCATTCTCCTACTACTAGTAACCAGGTGGGGAAGCTGACATTGCTACAGGACACCTGCATGTTTAGGCAATGCCAGAATGGGAGTAGGCAGGTGTAGCCCCAGGACAGTGTGCCTCTCCCCCATCTCTCTCCCTGCACTGATATATTTAGTGGGCTCTATCTTCCCTGCCCACATCTGGCTGGGATAGATAACCCACCCTTCATATCCCCTTGTGGGTGTATTCCTATCCCTCCCAGGCCAGGGGGAGGGAGGGAGGGAGGGAGGGGATAGGATGGCCTGCTGCAAAGATGTTCTGATACTGATCTGTAGGCCAACACCAGACATACACAGGTAGATGAGGGGTGGTGTCAAAGGCAATGTATATCTCAATATTTTTGGGATCTTATGCAACCTGTTTTAATTAATTTGGCAGGAGTGGAGATTTGTAACATGGGAACATGCTTCATAACTTATATGGTACAAGGCAAAGGAGAAATGTATAGGAAGCGACTTTCATTTTATTCATCCTAAGAAATAATGAGTTGGTGGTAAAGTTTAATAAGTTATTTGGAGAAACCACTTCATTTTGAATAGACCTAGGGTGGTGTATTAATTAGTTATTTTTAGAGTAGCTACTATTTAGATCTTTGCACTGCTGCTTGGTCACATGGTATTATGATGTTTTTATATATGTACCTGGTAGGGTGTGGGGGGTAGGGGAGCGTAACAAACCCCTCCAGGTGTGCACCCTGATAGCAGTGAAGTGTTATGTAGGAAATCTGATCTTGCCTGAGCTTTCAATGGCTCTCCCCTTCCAATGGTCATTAGCCCAGTTCGCATACAGTACAAGCAGCTCACTTAATGCAAATTTAAGGTTTCATGTCAACCTGTTTCATAGTTCTACAGATCGTAGCATGGTGGACACCCTCAACAAACATGTGTCATTTCATATAATCTGCTCGAGTGGCTTTCAACAATTTCCTGTAGAGATGCTGGTATTAGTTAATCCTCCGGGGATTTAGTTCCTCAAGATATAATGAATTGATCTACTTTCAGAAAATCTTCGGAGCATTCAGTGTGTGGTGTATAGAATGGATGTGTGCAGTGAGAACGCCCATCTTTAATTGGGTTGTTTACTATAAACATTGCCCAGTTAGCCTGTCTAAATTTAGTCCAGGTGTCCAGGTGACTGGGCGTAATTTGGCTAATGTGAATCTGTGGTAGAGCACTCTACATACGTTGACCCCGTATAAGATTTCTTCCCACGTTTGATGGGTCCATACTGAACTCATAGGCAGCGATGCCACTGTAGTTTCCATTAAATTGTTTTTCATTTGCAGAATTCTATTCTTTGGTCTGTTGTTTCCTTGGTTTATTTAACAAAACTTGTTTTTGATAACACAGTTATCCAAAGTGTTAAATTAGCCATATTTTATTTTATTCTTTCAACTTGTCAAGATATCTTTTTGGTCATTTTAGATATAATAATATCAACAGTTTTAAGTAAAATAAACAATACTGAAAAATGTTCAGTAACCCCATTTATGTCTTAAAATTCTACTTTGTTAAAACTGGCCAATGAAATCCTTGCAGAACCTGTCGAAAGAAGACAAAGCCACACTTGAGGTTCTGTAGATGCTTTGATCCACACCAACAAACAGTTGCTTGTAGCTCTACCACACCCTGTCCTCGGCTCTTCTGTGTAGTCACAGGTGACCAGGATGTTAACTGTTTATACTAAGCTAAACAACTGCAACTTCAGCCATTTCTGCAACTCACAAAATGTCCTTAGGGTAAGGATGCCAAATGTATAGCAGCACACATATTCCTATCTGTGTGTTGTTTATTGAAATCCATAATGGAGGCTTCTTAGAAGTGATGCTGCTAAAGATGGCATTGTTGTTTAGAGCTCTCTCTGTATGTTGTCTTAGGTGAACAGTCACTTGTCACTTATATTATCAGGCTTAGATTGTGATATGAGGGTTCAATGCATGTAAGACAGCGTTGTATGCAGTGGGGATCATATTTGATTATGTAACGTGTCGGTTCTTGAAAGTGAAATTACTTGGGTAGAATTATAAAAAGGAAACATTTTGTGGCTATTTTCTTCAATCTTCGAAATCACATGTAATGTATGAAATTATTTTAAAGGAATATAAAGCCATAGGTATTTGCAAAATTAAAACCCTAAACAGTAGGCCTACAAATTTGGGGGAGTGGATTATGTTTTATGAATTTGCTACCGAGGAATAACCTTATTTATAATTTTTTGGTAACATTGTACAATACGTGCAGTATATAAATATACTTTGCTGCCAGTATTTTGTTGTCTTGACCTCTTACTAGCAGTTAAGTGAATCTCATTGTTTGTGTGCACGATTTGTTCCAGATAATGTTGCCTGTACTTAGTTTGTTGAACCATCTGCCATTATGTGTACTTACTTCTTATTATAGTAGGAATCTATTTTATCCATTATTGAACTTTCAAGAGATTGAGTTGATACACTAAGTGCATGTTTCATGATTGTCCAGGATATGGACAATGTTGGCTTTTAGCCTGTGGTTAGTTTGGTGAAGTAATCTAGTTTTGGACGTGAACATTGGGTCCTCAATATCTCCAACTGAAAACAGAATAAGTTACTTTAGTGGTTTGTGACCCTCGCTAAGTGGAATAACCATAATAAATTGATAAGTGCAGTCAGTAATAGACAAATTCTCCCTTACTTCAGTGCAATTTACAGCACATCAAAATGTTTTCAGCGGTTCACCTTGAAGGACATTGAGTCAATTACGCTGGACCGGTTGAAGCAAAAACAGACATTGGCCACAGCCCATGAAGATGCATATGTTTCTTCTTTGCGCCTCGTAAAAACAGACCTCGGACTCGCTGAAGTTGAAAATCTTGCCAGATAGAATAACCAGCTTGCTAAGCAGAAACATGCTTACTATTGCGATCAAATGTCAGGTTTTGTAAGGATCAAGTCACATAAATCACAGTGTCGGCATATGCTTAGGGCAGTAAAGGATTGATCCATGGAAGCTGGCAGGAGTTTGATGATGGCATATCTGACAAAATTGACTCGGTTAACAGACTGACAAATATGCAGTTTCTGGCCAGAGCATTTTCTAATGTCATTAGATATTTTTTAAGATAATGACACTACCGGTACTGATGAGAATGAGAGGGCTGCATTGGTAATTTTTAACGGTTTATTAAAAAGGAGAGAAACACCAGTGCAATGCCAAGTCCTGTCAAGATGTATTGTGTAGTTTCTTCCCTTCTTGTCAAACACTCTTTGTGCATCTTTGTTGTGTTCCATTTGAGGGAACCATCTTCTGTCCCACTGGTGATGGTTCTACATCTCTTATCAGATCATGTTCTCATCACATATATAAGTGCCCTACTTCTGTTCAACAGACATCTGTTACCATTGGCATCCTCACCAGTGTCCTCAGTATCTTCCACCAACAAAGTCTTCCTCCTGTCTCATCCAGGGTTCCCTGCATCTCCTCATCCACTTCTGCCCTCAGTCAAACCCTGCACTCAGCTGCCCCTTCGCTTTCACCCTGCGGGGTGAACTAAACTTGCCACCGACTCAACCTTTTATCACAATGTAATAAAAAATCTTTAGTGGCAATCAAATGTGTCGCCTTCCCCGGTGAAAAACATTGCCAGCGGGTAAATACCCAAACAAGTGAACCTTTGTGTCGCTGATTCTGTGTGAGAGATTGATCTCGATAAACACTCCTGCTGTGCTGCTTTCTAGCTGCTTCTTATGCGGATGTCGCGGGTGGTTTTTTCCCGATGGTGCACAACCCTCCAACGTTGTTCACTTTCACCCACATTTCATTTCACTCGTGGTGACGATGACAGATCACTGAGATTTGCCGCAAACACTTTGTGATTTGCATGACAAAGCCGGCACGGCTTGGGTGATTTAAGTCATTGGTGAGTGTTCGCCCGGTTGCACAGACCATCTCCCATTAATGGTTTCTGCTTCGCTGCATTGTTTGGCCACATTTGCATAGCATCTTGCAGTAATTGAATGACGCACAGTTTTTGTGCTTTGGTGTAAACTGATAGAATTTAGAATGCAGTGACTGTAAGCAATGTTGTGCCATCTCCAACAGCGCGATGGGGTGATGGGGGGGGGGGGGGGGGGTGATTGTTGTTTGTCAGATCATCCAGTGTTTAATAACACTTACACAAACCATGTCTTTCTTCAAGAATTATCATCACTGCTGCAATGATTCATCATCACAGTAAAATCATGTATGATATCTGGAAATGTCAATATCACTTGTATGAGCCTGTATTTAGAGAAGCAGTGACAGGCTGTATCCGTACACAGGGGGATTTTATTTTATCAACTGCGCCAGTTTAGATTATTTCATACTTCATGGTTGTCATAAATTTTGCCATTTCCATCATGTGACATGATTATATCATCGCCTTATATGATGTCATTGCCTTAGATGACATCATTGCCTTAGAGGACGTCATTGCCTTATATGAAGTCATTGCCTTATATGATGTCATTGCCTTATAGGAAGTCATTGCCTTACATGACGTCCCACTATTGTGTAAAAACCTTAACTTCTGTTATTACAGAGTCCGTGTGTTTGCCATCACCATATTATCTTATTTTTCTATCTTATACTTTGTCATCATTGTTTAGTGCCGCAGAGTAATAGCATAGTGTATATTATGTACAGCTCATATACCATATATATATATACATATATATATAATATATAAAACCATAAATATACATTTAAAATAAAACACAAGCTGTTATTTTGTTATGTTGTGTTTCTTGTTTTCACCTTTCCTTCTTGACAACTGTTTCGTCTTCTTTAATCCATGTTTTTCTGTGAACACAACTTTAAAGTTTTCTTATTCTCAAGGAAAGCCATTTTTCGGTGTGACATGTGAAGTGGTGCTTGTTTCATAATTAGATGCATCGAATGGGCACTAATTTGCTTAAAAGTAACGAAAACAAGTACAGTGATTTATACAATTCCAATGCAAATTAAATTAGATTCAACTCAATCTAGCTGAGCGATTGTCGCCTTGTGAGTGCATGGAGCTGGCGTGCCATTTAAATATGGAGAAGAATGTCGTAAAGCAGAGGAAATTGCAGCTAGTCACGCCACTGGTTCCTAGTGGTCTGGCTAGTCATGTCGTAATATTGTGAGAGATCATTCTAATATCTCCACATTGACACTAACGGTGCTAATAGCCCTTTCTCGAGACAGCACGTAAATCGGTTTCTAGTTTGTTAATGTCATTTGTAGAATAAATCATGTAATAGATCTTACAGACTACACAATATATCACACTTGCTTTGTTTGTTTAATTTTCTTTATCTTAACAGGATTTACAATGGTTTTGTCTGATTATTTACGAATGCCTCCAGAAGATGCTGAGACTTGTGTATACATGTGTTTCAGTTATATTAATACAATAAATCCAGTTGAAACAATTTGTGTGTGTATCCCTTGTTAAATCTTCATTTTCAACATTTCCCAATGTCTTGGACATTGGATACGGCTCCCTGGAATGGAAGGAAGCTGCAATGGCTTGTTCACTTACTGTATACCTCTGAACAGTCTATTTATCAGCCATGATCAACACTGTCATTCTAGCTATCATCATTTTCTATGTTTACCATGGTTATTCAAGTAACTGAAATTATGTATTCAGCTGAATAAAATCCAATCTTGTTAACGTTACGCCATCTGCCCTGACACAGATGGTCAGAGAGAACAGGAAGAGAAGACAAAAGGAATGTCTGTATGCTGATGATATATATCTAGCTGGGTGTACATGAAAGGTAGTTCTTGGTGACAATCCATGCAACTATTTCTTGAGACTGAACATCAAAGGCTTATATAGAACTGTTCCAAGCTGGACAGAGAATATATATATGTCTTCCTGTGAAATGCAGAACACAAAACACTCATGGTTGGAGATTTCCCCAGACACGTGGATTGGCTAGCAAGAAGCGGCTCTGTTTGATGTAGGATCAAAGTTGGGTTCTAATATATAATCTGCTCTGCAGTGCTAATTGCAATTTTCAATTGACAGTTGTTATTTCTGAACACAGTCAGTCATAAATAGCAATTGGTATAGCAGATCATGTACTGCAAGACAGCTAGCTTTGATCAGATGCTCTTGACAAATGCAAGGGCCAATCTACTGGTCTGGGGAAGTCATAGCTCATGGTGCTGCATTCATTCATTAAGTTTGTGTGAGGTGATCACTAGAATTGTCTGAGTCCTGGAAACATAAACATGCCTCATCATGCAGCATTCTTGTTACAAAACTGACTCTTTAGTTTAGGAACAGTTTGTTCACATCCCGTTTTAGTACAGATTTTATTCAAATGGAAAAATTATGGTAAAGTAGAAATGTTCTTGTGTTCATCTCATAGTATAAAATCAAATGATAAAGTTGTTCTTATCATACTTATGCTTGGCAGATTCCCCCAAAACCTGGAGGATTTGTTTTTAAGAATAATTTTTTTTATTTGATAAACGGTGATACCGAAAAAATTTGTGTGAAACCAGGTAATGGTTTATTGAAGTTGTATTTTATATCTGAAAGTAGGTGAGAAAAAAAACAGTTGACTGTAACAGAACCAGATAACAGGTGCTAAATGCTATGTGGATTTATACTGTCAAGTCAGAATGGATTTATACTGTCAAGTCAGAATGTGGGTTTCAAAAAAAAAAATCGGCCATGTCAGACATGTTGTACATAGCGTGGTTTTGGTGGTTAAAGATAGGCCGTCTTGCACTGATACCTCAGTATTGGATCTATCTAGGCAATCTACAGGGAAATACATCGCCAGAATCAAAATCATTATCTACAGCCTTATCCTACATGTAATTGCCAAGTGGCTGAGATGATAAGGTAATGTCTAAAGTATTGTGTTGTTTGCACGCAATAGCTGCCTGGTATGTGGGGTGCTGCAACATAGTGGTTAGAATGACAGAATTGTAAGAACCCAGTTTCGATTCCTCTTGCTACCCTTCTGAAGGTTGGGCAATTGTGTTCACCCTACATTGCCTTAGTTCACTCTGCTATATTACTGAGTATTTTGCTGTACGTACTGGCAGATATGTGAATGGATATCTCTATGCAGTAATTTCAACATAGCTGAATGCTTCCTAGAGAATGATTCAGATGAACAGGTCTGCCAGGGGTGAAGTGTAAAGTGCTTTAAGCAGTCCAACGAACTGGCTAGATAAAGAGCTACCAATGGTATATCATTTTCGTAAGAATTTACCCTTTTTACTGTTGGCTCAACTTTACTGTTTTTGGAGGTGATTTTTCCAATTGATAATTTAAAGGAATTCCTTTGAACCGTCCACTGGTGTCTATGTGGTGACGTCTAAGTCATTACAACTGGCTAACTTATGCAGTTACACAACATATGCAAACTGTTACATTACTTATATTTGTTGACATCTTGTGCCTCGGTCACAAGCACCGTGAATGACTTTATTATCTTGGTGATAATAAGCATATTAACTTCAACCAATGTCCTTTGCATGCATGTGTCCAGTGGGTAGGGTAGAGAATACCTTGTGGTGGCATACACGTTAGAACCATACCACATTCCTCTGCAGGTGCACGTAACGTTCTTGCCTTCATCTACATGACTATGATATCAACTTTGACGGGTAGTTACTCGTGTGCATAAACCGACATCTATTCATACGTGTTAATTGTGAGCATTATTGCCGGCGGAACTGTGCTAATGATGCCTCGATAGGACTGGTCGGTACAGAACTTTCCTGGTGGTCTTATATTACAACAATGGTGTATCGCTGAACGCTTCAAGTGCTCAAAACTCCAATTGTGGGGGCGGGTCAGTGTTTGACTGAGTTATGCTAAGTGCCTATAATTTGGTGATGACTCTTCGATTCTGGTCTTTGTTCTGGCAGTGTAAACATATTGGTGCATTGGCTACAAGAGGGGTCAGGGGGGAGAGGTCAGTGGACGTGATGGTCAAACACACCTTGCATGTCCAGTTAGGAGAATTTTGACAGGAATTGTTTGGATCTCCAGCAAAGTGGATATTGATACTGTGATTCTTATGGTTTTGAGCAATGCTAGTAGTGGTGGAATTGGTCAGTTGTAGTGGTTGTGCTGGGCATGGGCAGCACTTTTTTCATGTCGTATATATCTGATATTGATACCGTGTAATTATAACATTTATTCCATCCAGTGAATACATTAGGCAGGATCATGCTGACTGTGTTACATATATGCACATATCAGAGCTGACACAGTATCTCATAATTATTGCGATCAGACCAGCTAGCATACTGACATTATCTTATGTTATCTTTTGTTTAATACACTTAACAAATGTTACATGAACTGTACGGTCTTTTTGTCCTAGCAAACATTGAAATTTGGCATTTTATAGGATGCAATTTGCTACATAGAGGTTTGATGCGACGGCTCAGTTTTGTAACTCCAGTGACAATTAGTTAAAAGTACTTATTGCCTTTATTAATTAAAAAGTAGACAGTTTTGATAAATTTTAAACTTTTCAGATGTGTGTCACCAACTTTACTGTCATCCTTGTGAATTTATACCTGACTTATGAACCGGGGTTAACTTTGGACACACTTGCCACCATCAACCACATGCTCATTAAATCATTCTTTAGGAAACAAGACCACAACATGCCTTCCTTGAAGTTCCTTCTGTTTACTAGAACTGCTTGTGGTTCAGATCCTGACTGTATCTGAGTGTTCCTGCTTCTTTCACGGAAAGATGTTTATGGCTTTGTAAAAACGTCTCATCGCGTTGTGGTAACGTGCATTTCCTTTCTGGCAGTCGTCAGGCTATGTGTTTCCTGCCCGCAGACTTTTACTGAGTGTCCTGACCTTTTCCGCCGATGCATTGCCTTTTTGCATGTCATACGCCCGACAAAAAACTTATATGTATAATCTCTTTCTGTCTTGGTAAAGTGATTGTGGAATGTCAATGGCCATTATGTGTTCATCTGATATATTGCATTACGCATGGGTCAGCATTGTTTGCTTATTCAAGTGAGATGATTTGCAGGAAAATCGTCCGCCCTTTGATGCTCGATGCTTTGATCATAGATGCTCTTTTTTGTAGATTTGCTGTTAAGCATTTTCTTTTTATTCCCGCACATTCATAATCTCCATAGACTGTCATGAGAGACAGGACATAACAATCTGTCAGAAGACAGTGATGATCTGTCAATATTTCACCAGTTAATTGCCAACAGCAAATGTAGAGAACTTGCATTTGGTAATAACCGTCCAACAAGTTGTATAGTTTTAATGACTACATATATTGTCATATTGCTATGACATTTGTTTCAACGGCTGATCTAACGGACATCAAGGCGCAATGTAATATTGGTTCTGGCAATAGAGTGGCACTTCAGACAAACCAACAAATATATCTTCTCATTAGTCTGGCATCGACAGTTAATTCTGTGTTTGACGATGGTTAATTCTGTGTCTGACACAGGACCGTGTTAATTATTAAGACTGACATCCTCTGTGTAACTGCCGGCTAGACTGAATCGTCGCGTGTTTTAATCATGTTAGAACCCGACCGCTGACTTTGTAGTTCCGACTGATGCAGCTTTGAAATAAATCTGTTGTGATAGGCAGGTTTATGGACTTATTATGCAACATGAGCAGTAATTAAAGTCATTTGGCATTTAGCTTGTCACATCCGGTTGATGACACGAGCTGACACAATTCGACACGGACACGCTGACACTGACGGAGAGAATATTACACCAGGATGAATGGACATTATGATTGGAGTGTGGGAAAAGGCTCTGTGTGTCATTATGTGTGTGATTCTATCTGTTGTGGCTGTGTTTGTGGCCTGTAGTGGGTCATTTGAGTTGGTGGTTCTTGTTGGTGGCTTGTAAGATTTCGTTGACATGGTCAAATGAGTAGATTTGTCATCAGGTGAACTCTGTATGTTTTGTGGAGATCTTACAGCATGCATGAAGGCATGTGTACATATCCGGATTGTGACGCACATGCCTGTATAGATATGTCTGTGTGTAGTGAATGCTCGGCTGTGAATGTAGTTAGTGGGAAAAAAATCCAGTCTGTGTGAACAGTGTCAAAGCTTCACAGGACGTCAGGTCCAGTGAACTTTGTGTTTGATAGGACCTGATGATTTTTTCACAGGGAATGATCAGACATACAGGCAGGCGTTCGGGCGTTTGGGCGGGCGGGTAGACAAGCAGACACATACTGAGATAGACAGGCATTTACTGGAGACAGACAGACAGACAGACACACACAAACAGACAGACACACACAAACAGACAGACAGACAGACAGACAGACAGACATTAGTGAAAATGTTCATCAGGTTGAAAGAATAATTTCAAAAACATTTTCTTTATGACACAACTAAGGATAGAAACTCATTCTCGGGTATAGAAACTCAGTCACATATAGGACAGCCTGCTCATCATGCCATCTGGCGAGCAGAGGTAGAACAAAACGAGCTGCTCATGAAGATTGCTGATGCTGATCAAAACATAAAAATGAGTTTCAATTCTTGGTCATGTCATAAAGAACATTCACAGACACAGATGGTTGGGGTGATGGACAGGTGGAAGAGAGGGTGGCCAGTGCGTGATGTCCCAGGAGGGTGACAGGTGGGAGGGCAAACCGGGGTATAAGTGCCACACTCGGGGGTTATACAATTTGAAGAAATGGATGAACACAAAGACAGACAGGGTGAAAAAAGTACCACTGACAGGTAGACGGGAGTGACCTTTACAGCTTCATAAGTACAGGGTAAGACAAGTAACCCTATCCCTGTCACCCTCAATGGGGAGGATGGTGTCTAAGTTCGCACATCACGCACAGGGCTAGCTGTAATTATCGCATAGGGTGTTTCAGGCTCGTCATTTCACATAATAATGTCATTGCCCCAGGGCGTGATAACACCAGTGTAGGGTGACGTTGACCAAGCATGTCGTTTCGTTGACGTTTTTGTCTTGAAGTCGTGTGAAAGTTTATACATCGATTTTTGCCATTGGCATGCAACTATTTTCGGTGGCAATCATGAGATTTGTATCAATTGTTTAGCCACGGGGTTGAACTATTTTAGGTTTTTGTAGTACTTTGAGTGTAAATAGTTGAATGGCGGATGTTGTTTTGAAACATTTCTCTGGAGTTCATTGCCCTTGCTCCTCTTGGTGGTTGTGCGTGAGAGTTGAGTAATTACTAAGTGAACAATATCAACATTGTTACAGTTAAGACTCTTCTTTTTCTCCTGTTGCCACTTTTGGATGGGGGGGTCACTCAGCGGTCCAATCTGCTGTCTTCACCATTTTGTCCATCGTTCTTGGTCCTCTGCCATGGTCTTCCTATCTCAGTAGTTTGTTGCCAACCGGTCATTTTGAGAACTTGATTTACATCTTTCTTTTGGTCTTCCTCTCTTCTGAATTCCTTGCTCTTTTTGTTAAACTTCAAAGACAGTTTTAATAATGATCATCATTCTTAGTCATTCTTTGTAGATGTTAAGGGATCATTTCAGAACGTCAATGTTCAATATTGGATGACATTTTATTCTTCTGGCCTCAGCCCCCCCCACCCCCAAACAAACGTTTATGAAGTATAAAATATTGATGTCCGACTGCAGACAAAACTGCCTCTGACCCCTCGCACACATAAAATAATTTTGTGTGATATCGGACATGAACGTTCTGAGATGATCCCTTAGACAAGCTACATTAAAAATTATGTCACATTAAAAAACTGTAATATGCATGGAACATGTTATTATGCAGTGAAATAAGAATCAGTGGTTGTAGAAAAACAATTAAAACTTGTTTTGTTTTTCTACTGAAAGTACAAGGCAAGATAATATCTACTTTGTTACCCCTCCTAATTGTTGTGGTCTACGCAGCATCAGCTGTTGTAGTTTGAATTAATAGAAATGACAAAGAAAGGATGAAAACAATAGTAGATTTCACAAGTGCTGATAAAGAACTGAATATAGAACCTGACTGAATAGATCTGATTACGAGTTGAATATATCTACAGTGTTTTCGATGGAGAAGTTCAAAGGTGAAAGTGACATTCAGTGTGTGCCTTTGTTTATTATTGTATGCATATAGATGCTGAGGTCATATTCTCAGGCCAGGTCCTGTTGATGTTTATTGATGAACAAACAACAGGAATGTGTAAATGAGGTGAGTTCTTAGAGACATGAACACTTGTACCTGGTTGAAGTTTGCCCTGCTGGAGTCACCCAATACTCTTGTCTGTGTTGTTCCACAAGGGAATGAGTGGTAGGTTGTGGAGACATTGTACTTGCTGAAGTTAATATTCATTTCTCAGTGTCTTAAACATTTTAGTTTTGTAGTAATAATAATGAAAATGTAGTAGTTGATTAGCTGCTGTTATTAACTTAATCTTTCTGCTGTCAAATCGTTTCTCTGATGGAAGGTGTTGCTTGGTGTTATTTTTGTCACATGGGTCCAGCCTGGTTTATATCACAAGCAACAACATCTTATTATATATTAATAATAATACTTATGATAATGATTAAAAATAGTAGTTTAATTAGTGCAACAAAATGAATTTTCTAGAAAGACACATTGTGCAAGACCTTTAAAAATTACATGTGCGGACTTTCTGTCGAGGAATGTTGCATCAGAACTGTTCTGAGATAACTGGCACTGAGACGCGGCAATGGGATTTCACCAGTTTATATGTAGGTAGACAGCAATCACATGTAATGTGATTTGACAGATAGAGGCAGGTTGATTTTCTCTCTGTGATGGTGTTCTCAAACATCATTGTCTGACTCATGAGATAATACAGCAGGATTCCAATCAGGAATTTGCTGATTAGAAGACGATAGATCGTTACGATCAGCTGTGACAGGGAAGTGTCTTAGCGAAATACATTGAACAATCATTGTGGACTATTGACTTTACATTGTAATGGCTACCACTCCATGGGACAAACAATAGTTATATCATTAATTAGTTATTTAGAGTTCGATTAACATTTAATGACATGTTTGAATAAAAGGTTCTTGGGCGTTTGAGTCAACAGTTTGTTTTAGGGTTTAGGAATGCCATTAATTAACCAAAATCAAAGGCAGTTTGAGTAATCATCAAATTAATTGTTACCTGTCTACTGTTGTAAGTAGTTACCTAGAATTTTACCTGTGCTTTCTAGATGGGTTTTGTTATGGTCAATGAAACACAGATTCTGATAAATTAAATAACAAGTGAGTTAATTAAAAATGGATGTTGCCAAAATTGTATGGCAGTGAAAGCACTGAGTTTGTCACAGTCTCAACTTAGTTTGCTCGGTTGGCCTTTAGAAGTTAGTCTGAAATACACGGTTGGGGTTGTAATTAAGAGGTCCCTTTTTACCCCAGGTACAATGGGGTTATAGGGTCCAAGTGATTGGCTGTTTAACGAGTGTGTTTTGTGTACGTTCTTCCCTTTTTTATGCACAAAGTTCCCACGGTCATTCAGAGTCATGATGTGATGATAATTGTTTTTCAGGCCTGAGAAAAGAAATAAAAATTCTACTGTCAAAAGCTTATGTAATCGGAGACTAAGTCAGTTGAGCATTTGATGATATTGGAGGGCTTCAACAAACAGTAGATGTCTGAAGATGGCATGTTGTTGTTCTCCTCTTATGTCTCTTTCTTCATGCTCACTGTTCCTGCACTGCTGTCTCCACCAACCATCTCTACTCCCCTCTGTCTTTCACTGCTGTCTCCACCAACCACCTCTTCTCCCCTCTGTCTTTCACTGCTGTCTCCACCAACCACCTCTACTCCCCTCTGTCTTTCACTGCTGTCTCCACCAACCATCTCTACTCCCCTCTGTCTTTCACTGCTGTCTCCACCAACCATCTCTACTCCCCTCTGTCTTTCACTGCTGTCTCCACCAACCATCTCTACTCCCCTCTGTCTTTCACTGCTGTCTCCACCAACCATCTCTACTCCCCTCTGTCTTTCACTGCTGTCTCCACCAACCATCTCTACTCCCCTCTGTCTTTTACTGCTGTCTCCACCAACCATCTCTACTCCCCTCTGTCTTTCACTGCTGTCTCCACCAACCATCTCTACTCCCCTCTGTCTTTCACTGCTGTCTCCACCAACCATCTCTACTCCACTCTGTCTTTCACTGCTGTCTCCACCAACCATCTCTACTCCCCTCTGTCTTTCACTGCTGTCTCCACCAACCATCTCTACTCCCCTCTGTCTTTCACTGCTGTCTCCACCAACCATCTCTACTCCCCTCTGTCTTTCACTGCTGTCTCCACCAACCATCTCTACTCCCCTCTGTCTTTCACTGCTGTCTCCACCAACCATCTCCACTCCCCTCTGTCTTTCACTGCTGTCTCCACCAACCATCTCTATTCCCCTCTGTCTTTCACTGCTGTCTCCACCAACCACCTCTACTCCCCTCTGTCTTTCACTGCTGTCTCCACCAACCGTCTCTACTCCCCTCTGTCTTTCACTGCTGTCTCCACCAACCGTCTCTACTCCCCTCTGTCTTTCACTGCTGTCTCCACCAACCGTCTCTACTCCCCTCTGTCTTTCACTGCTGTCTCCACCAACCATCTCTACTCCCCTCTGTCTTTCACTGCTGTCTCCACCAACCATCTCTACTCCCCTCTGTCTTTCACTGCTGTCTCCACCAACCATCTCTACTCCCCTCTGTCTTTCACTGCTGTCTCCACCAACCATCTCTACTCCCCTCTGTCTTTCACTGGTCTCCACCAACCATCTCTACTCCCCTGTGTCTTTCACTGCTGTCTCCACCAACCATCTCTACTCCCCTCTGTCTTTCACTGCTGTCTCCACCAACCATCTCTTCTCCCCTCTGTCTTTCACTGCTGTCTCCACCAACCATCTCTTCTCCCCTCTGTCTTTCACTGCTGTCTTCACCAACCACCTCTACTCCCCTCTGTCTTTCACTGCTGTCTCCACCAACCTTCTCTACTCCCCTCTGTCTTTCACTGCTGTCTCCACCAACCTTCTCTACTCCCCTCTGTCTTTCACTGCTGTCTCCACCAACCTTCTCTACTCCCCTCTGTCTTTCACTGCTGTCTCCACCAACCTTCTCTACTCCCCTCTGTCTTTCACTGCTGTCTCCACCAACCATCTCTACTCCCCTCTGTCTTTCACTGCTGTCTCCACCAACCATCTCTACTCCCCTCTGTCTTTCACTGCTGTCTCCACCAACCATCTCTACTCCCCTCTGTCTTTCACTGTTGTCTCCACCAACCATCTCTACTCCCCTCTGTCTTTCACTGCTGTCTCCACCAACCATCTCTACTCCCCTCTGTCTTTCACTGCTGTCTCCACCAACCATCTCTACTCCCCTCTGTCTTTCACTGCTGTCTCCACCAACCATCTCTACTCCCCTCTGTCTTTCACTGCTGTCTCCACCAACCATCTCTACTCCCCTCTGTCTTTCACTGTTGTCTCCACCAACCATCTCTACTCCCCTCTGTCTTTCACTGCTGTCTCCACCAACCATCTCTACTCCCCTCTGTCTTTCACTGTTGTCTCCACCAACCATCTCTACTCCCCTCTGTCTTTCACTGCTGTCTCCACCAACCATCTCTTCTCCCCTCTGTCTTTCACTGCTGTCTCCACCAACCACCTCTACTCCCCTCTGTCTTTCACTGCTGTCTCCACCAACCTTCTCTACTCCCCTCTGTCTTTCAATGCTGTCTCCACCAACCATCTCTACTCCCCTCTGTCTTTCACTGCTGTCTCCACCAACCTTCTCTACTCCCCTCTGTCTTTCACTGCTGTCTCCACCAACCATCTCTACTCCCCTCTGTCTTTCACTGCTGTCTCCACCAGCCATCTCTACTCCCTTCTGTCTTTCACTGCTGTCTCCACCAACCATCTCTACTCCCCTCTGTCTTTCACTGCTGTCTCCACCAACCATCTCTACTCTCCTCTGTCTTTCACTGCTGTCTCCACCAACCATCTCTTCTCCCCTCTGTCTTTCACTGCTGTCTCCACCAACCACCTCTACTCCCCTCTGTCTTTCACTGCTGTCTCCACCAACCTTCTCTACTCCCCTCTGTCTTTCACTGCTGTCTCCACCAACCATCTCTACTCCCCTCTGTCTTTCACTGCTGTCTCCACCAACCTTCTCTACTCCCCTCTGTCTTTCACTGCTGTCTCCACCAACCTTCTCTACTCCCCTCTGTCTTTCATTGCTGTCTCCACCAACCATCTCTACTCCCCTCTGTCTTTCACTGCTGTCTCCACCAACCATCTCTACTCCCCTCTGTCTTTCACTGCTGTCTCCACCAACCATCTCTACTCCCCTCTGTCTTTCACTGCTGTCTCCACCAACCATCTCTACTCCCCTCTGTCTTTCACTGCTGTCTCCACCAACCATCTCTACTCCCCTGTGTCTTTCATTGCTGTCTCCACCAACCATCTCTACTCCCCTCTGTCTTTCACTGCTGTCTCCACCAACCATCTCTACTCCCCTCTGTCTTTCACTGCTGTCTCCACTAACCATCTCTACTCCCCTCTGTCTTTCATTGTCCTCTCCTTATCCCTTCAAGTCTCCACAATCATCCCATCTCAGTCTTGGTTGTCCTTGTCTGCTTATTCCCTGCATGAGTAGCTAACAACTCAATGGTTTTAATAATAGCAGTCACGGTAGACAAACATAATGCAAATATAAAATCGGTAGATTAAATAGTACATAATTGTGTAGAAGTTGTGAAATGTGTACCCCGGTAGTCATGTTTATGAAATTAAAACAAGCTGAAACATGTTAATTATATGCCAGAGAATGCAGCTTTCATATGTTCAAACCTCACTTAGTCTATGGCTGCTATCAATGTTAATTCCCCACAGAAACTCCTCAAAATCTCACTTTGTAGACGAACAAGACATTTCATGCATTCACAGAACCCAATATACATGCTTTCATCCTGTGAAGGACTTTTACACATCAGGTGTGTTTCTCATTCCAGCCTTTGCCAGGAGTTATTCAACTGCCAGTGATCTTGTTTTCCATCTAGATAGGAACTGACATCCCCAGGAAATGATTGCGTTGGCCAGGAAATAACTTGTGCCGTTAATCATTGGCGGAACAGGTTGATTCCTTCGCTGGTCTTGCTCTGTGGGTTTATGCCAAGGGCA
This sequence comes from Escarpia spicata, assembly GCA_963995525.1. Lineage (NCBI taxonomy): Eukaryota > Metazoa > Annelida > Polychaeta > Sabellida > Siboglinidae > Escarpia > Escarpia spicata. Next base: position 756,307 of record OZ023205.1, read on the forward strand.
AGGGCATACTGCTGCACTTTATGGGGGTTTATGGGGGCTAGAATGGAGTTATTGGCAACCAGACACAAACTGTAGCAGCTGCAGTGATCACAGGTAGGGTGGTCTGTGCTCTGTCTTGGATCATGCAGGGTTTATGGCTGGCTAGGGTAGGGAAGACAAGACTGCAGGTGCTAAATCATTGGTCTAGGCACCTTGGTTCATGTGTAGTAACTGTATGGTAGTAATTATGATTTATCTTTCATTGTATGAATTTTTCTAAAACTTATAAGTTATCAGAATTTATATTTAATATCTCTGTTGTGAAAAATCATTTATATTGCAGTAACTTATTTTAGGTGTTTTGTGTGAGTTTGTTAGCAACGTAGATGATAAATAAAATGGAAGTAAATCTATGGAGATGTGGATAATTTTGTTCATACAGACATTATATGAATTTAATGTTGATCCGAATTTGTATTTTAACATCTCAGTTATGAAAAATCACTTGGGTTGCAGCTAGTGCTGGTTCGATACCAGATTTCGTCGATATCGATCGATACCAGAATTTTGTTCGATACTTACGTTGCAAGTCTAATTATATACAGTATAGTTCGCAAAATAGAAGCAAACTACCCAACAGAAACATGCACCCATTTTTCTATTAGTGAAACATGATTGAAAACAGATTTTTCATGAATGAATGCTTACGAGATGTAATAAATGGAAATACTGTTGTTGACAATACCTTGCAGAAGCTTTATAAGACATTCATACTGTGTGTTTGCGTTGAGCTGCAAGATGTTGCATCAGTCAGTTTGGTAGATGTGCCGAATACACATGTATGTTTAAATGATAAGTGTTGCCTGATGCCAGTTTTGATAAACTAATTAGCACCCACACTGAGTATTCATTGGGAATGATATAATACACCTATTCAGTTTTCTTGATCATCAGTATTGGCATACTAATAGATATAATCATATAAAGAACGATTAATATACAATTTTCACTTTATTTCAAGAAACAAATTACAAAATGTTATAATTGTTTAATTACAATTAATTACTATTGTAAAGGTAATTATAATTTAACATTAAAACAATAATATATTATAGGCAACTACAACAAATTTAAAGTTTTAATAAATAAATAAAATTGTATTGACATTAATAATTGTCCTTCACCCTAACACTGTTTGCAAATTGCATTTAACAAAACCACTGGCACTGAGCCTGAGGTATCAAATTTTGCCTGTTTTAGGCAAACGTAGTAGATATAATGACGACATTGAGGTGGTGCCTAAAAACACCATAACTCTAATGCTATTGAACAGTTAGCTCATGGAAAGCGTATCTGACACTCAACTATGTTGTCATGTATGTGCCATCTGTGATATGTAAGTGTAAATTATGTTTCCTAACAACTGGCTGATTGTTCTGTGCTATTTTATTTTAATCATATTCATTGAATCAGTGTCTCAGTTACACATGTGTACTTATTTATTAATTTATTTATTTATTGCGTTCTTAAATAGCGAACAACACAAGAGAATTTCCCCATGAGGGACAATAAAGGTATTTTAAATTTGAATTGAATCTTTGGTTAAAAAAAACTGCTAGATTGGCAAAGAACAGTTTGGACATTCAGTCGTTCATCCCGGTTGAGTGCTCATGGCGAACTGTGGCACCCGAAACAGCAAAAGGTAGCACCCCCAAACAGCAAAAGGTAGCACCCCCAAACAGCAAAAGGTAGCACCCCAAACAGCAAAAGGTAGCACCTCCAAAAGGAGCCTGGGTAATCGAGGGTAACGTGTTATGCTTGAATAACTATTTGTGTTATATTTTTACTAGTTTCACGAATAATGCGGGCATTAAACACTATAAAATCACTCGGATGTTGTGTGTTTTGGTACGCGGTAGAGTTGCGAGTAAAACTGGTGGCGCCACCAAACAAAGCCTGGATAATCTAAGATCCAATAAGCTAAGATCGCACTATTATTTTTGCAAACTTTTTGAAAAACGATTTAATTATAAAGGTTTATAAAATCACTCAGACGTAACTTTTTATTGTTTTTTTAACAACAACATGCTTAACACATACAACATAATCAACCCAATCAAGTTAGGAAGCGAAGCCCGTAGCGGAGTATCCAGGTCCAGGTGTAACTTTGTAAGAGGGTGCCGTAATGTAATGCTACATCTTTGCTCTGATGTCAAATGGACTCGATATATCATTATATTGGTATCAACGAATTATCAAAATTTCAGCGTTAGAGAAGCTCAACAAAGTATCGAAATATCTATGGTATCGAAGATCGACGATGTATCGAAATATCGACAGTCGTTCGATATCCGATATATTGAAGTATCGAAATACCATGAGGTATCGATATCGAACTTTCATAAGTATCGCGATATTTCAGTATATCGGGTATCGAACTAGAACTAGCACTAGCACTAGAACTAGAACTAGAACTAGCACTAGCACTAGCACTAGAACTAGCACTAGCACTAGCAATGTTTGATGGCATTTTAGTAACTTTTAATAAAAGTTGCTAAAATATAATAATAATAAGTTTTATTTGAATTTGTTAGGACAGTGATTGATAATGTAAAAATGAAAGTAAATTTGACTACACTGTATGTGTACAATCTATTACCCATAGGGATTATGTCCTGTGGGATTATGCTCTTTTGCATGATGTCCTGGTATTGGTCAGTATCTCTAGGCCACAACAAGCTGTTAAAACTGTAATGGGCCTGCTATAAATTGGTCACCCTTACACTGCCCACAGCAGATTCACTTTTAGGACCACATGTTTAATGACTACAAATTTGTGGTTGACATCAAACAGGAATGCCCATGGCAGTGCAGAGCAGCAATTCTCCCATGTCATTTCATGGCACCCTCCTTTGTCTTAACCTCTCTCACAGGCTGTTACCCTTGTAATTAGGTTCAATATATTCACAAAAGGCCCTTTATTACAACAGGGCCCAATTATGACTTGTATCACTGTGCACCCTAGCAGATTCAGTGTGGTCTGTGGTTGTGGTTTGACCGTCCTGTTGTAGTGGTCAGAATATACGCAATGGGTCTCGTAGGTACATTTTGGTGGTATAGAGTTATGAGCATCATGTGAAAAGGCTGCGTTTCAGGTTGACAGTATGGTATTAGTGCCATCTGTGTAAGCCAGATTGTTGCAAAGTTAAGGGTGGTTGAATTGACCTATGCTCCAAAAATACTTTCAAAATGATCATTCCAAATTGCATTATGAAAAGTGGTAGTAAATTGTTCGTTGTTTCACCACTGTGAATGTAGTTTGGCTTTTCCTCAGTTTTGTGAAATGAATCTAATGTTTCGAACAATAGTGGCCTGTCACATTCACAATAGTGGCAATGGTATGACAAACAATACTCTAAAAACATACAGGAAGGCTGTTTTTCTCTCAGAAATTGAACTCACCTCAAAAGATACAAAACAGTTGCAGCATGTTCAGCTTCAGTGTTTAAATGTCTAATTTTCCTGAGCACTTATTAGAAATACCCTTGTCAGCCTAAGTTTGTCTAATTTGCCTTTTTTACTGAAGTTCTAGTGGGCCCCAGTCAAAAATAGCTTTATGGTTTGTTAGAAGATTTTGCAGAGACTAAATAACACTTAAACCAGCTCATGTGCCATAGTGGGCCGTAGGTGTTTGTTTTTGTGTGTGACATTTTTCTGAAGACTGAATAGGGATGAGTGAAAATAAACTGAATTGATCAGAGACCTTTAAGCTTCTGCTTTCACAAACTCCAACAATCCCCCTGTGAAATATCATTGTCGTGGCAAACAGATTGCTGTGGCAGATACCAGAATAATGTTTTAAACTGTAAAAACTGTCATAATGTAGCATCTGAAATGGAGTTCTCTACTCCGTGCCTTGAACTCTCACCGGAGTCAACAACCTTCCCTATTATTTTTACAGTAGTGCAATATTTGACTGTTACACTCAAGTAGAAAGGGCAATAGAAAGCCTCTGCCACATAACAAATGTTGTCTCCGAAAGTCAATAGGCATCATTGAATGACATGTTTGCTTTTTTGTATTTTAGTTTGGTTGTGTTGATAAGGAATAAGTTGCTCGATGGAGTGGGTGGTGCAGACACGAGTGCACAACCCTCGTTGACTGACAATTCTGGATCACCTAGGAAAAAGGACCTTGTGAAATATAGACTTGAGGTCCATGTTGTCCCATATAAAATTGCTTTCAATGATTAATGAACTTCTGCCTTTGTTATATTTTTATCCTTTGTGTTTTCGTAGACTTTTAAAATTTGAATTATTTTTATCGCTTGTTATTGTTTTAACCTATGTGGAAAAAATGTTTGTTGAATGGTATTTTTTATTAAATCATGCATCATAATCTATGTTCCTTTTTATTATTTGATCCACGTCAACATGTCTGTGTCTTATATTAAGTCCTTTTCATCATAAGACCTAGTCTTAAAGTTTATGTTGCGGTTATACAAAGCAAGCTGATGTGCATCACCATTTGTGAGAATTTGTTCACCCAAACAGGCTCAGTTTGTGAACATTGTCACAGAGAAACCCTCACCGACTGGGAATTAAAGATGGTAGTGAATTCAGTGAGATGAATCAGATACCTGTAGTATACCATCTGACTCTCTTGTGGTTCAAGACATTTATATACATTTATTGTTCAAGTGGTCTGACATGGTGCTAACAGCTTAGGTGTTCTTTATAACGTTGCACTGTCAACATGGTTTAAAACTAATCAGACAGTTCAATCTTGCACTAACAAACACCGGTGCAGTGTAATTAAAGCTATTCCAGGGTAAAGTTTGTTCAACTCAAAGAACATCTAGGCTACAAGATGGGTCATTATTGTTAATCTATGCTATACAACTGTTTCCTTTCACACACATCAGTGCCCCGCCCTACATCAGTGTCCCGTGCTCGTGTGACTGACTACAAGCCGGGCACTTGTAGATTTCACATTCACTTGAACTTGTTAATTAACAAAATGATTACCCATAACTTTACTTATAATAAATATTCTTATAATTAAAACTAACTCAGGCCTAGGTTTCAATAGCAAGGTTTCAAATGCAGTGGACCATCTTGACTTGATTCTTTTAGGATCAATTTACAGTTGGCTATGTTTGATTGACTGACAACTGGGTTGTCAATTTGTACATCGGTGGGTTTGATTGACAGAGTCCTGTTGAGCACTTTGTATGATTGCTCTCATGCTCCTGTGTTTAGGTGGGTTTGATTGACAGAGTCCTGTTGAGCACTTTGTATGATTGCTCTCATGCTCCTGTGTTTAGGTGGGTTTGATTGACACAGTCCTGTTGAGCACTTTGTATGATTGCTCTCATGCTCCTGTGTTTAGGTGGGTTTGATTGACAGAGTCCTGTTGAGCACTTTGTATGATTGCTCTCATGCTCCTGTGTTTAGGTGGGTTTGATTGACAGAGTCCTGTTGAGCACTTTGTATGATTGCTCTCATGCTCCTGTGTTTAGGTGGGTTTGATTGACAGAGTCCTGTTGAGCACTTTGTATGATTGCTCTCATGCTCCTGTGTTTAGTTTCACAGTTGCACTCAGTAACGATGTCGCACAAAAAGTGCTGAGTAAATAACGTTTCCATGTAGCGTGTGTCTGTGTGTCTGTGTGCCATCCCTAGGGTCTGAGCCACTCTCATGTTAGACTTCATCTGTGCAGCTGACAATGGGTTTGATACCAAGATACATGGCCACTGTGACGTGTGTATGTGTTGCCAAACGAAAAGGCATTTTGTATCGTGTATGTTTGTGTTGATGGAAAAGACACGGGGGAGCGATGGAATGGATGAAAGTGGTGTGTAGTTGTCAAGACGGTGCTGGGATCTTCTGCTTGAATAGAAGCTGAGGGTGAAGCCATTCTGGCGGATCATTAAGAACGGTCCTGTATTCTTGGAGCTGTTTCGTCATGCGCGACAGCCTTCACTCAACTTCTGTGTTTATAGTCAGCCATTCACAGTGCAGTGTGCTACAAAGTTAATGTTGCGTGATTCATCATCAAAAGGATGCTCAATTTGCTTGTGGCTCGTCCAAGTGAGGCAGACATTTCTTTACACTTTTAAGACATTCTCATTGATAGCACATGTGAAAGGGAGAAGCAAAAAAACTACCTAAATACAGACTACGGCAAACCATGGATAAGAAACCAGCAGACTGCTTGAAATAAACTCCTCCAGAGATTGAAATCATGATTTCACAGTGAAGTGAGATCACACCAAGATGTACTAGGTGATTGTGCTATTAATGATTAATGCTACATTAGTGATGTACATTGCTCAACCGTAAGTGTTGCCTTTGAAAGGGAGATGACTGTCATTTCGTTGGCTGTGTGTGTAAATAGTTGTGGTCGAGGCCACATGCTCTCGGCAAAACTTAATAACTTCCCACTTCGACCAGCTGCTCTGGCACTTTGACATCGCAGAAACAGGATCAGAGGACGCAGATTCCAAGTATCGACAGCGAGAATGAATCACGATTGGTAGGGTACTATGCCCGGTTGCACCCACGCAGTGTGCGCTGTACAGATCTAATGAATCTGTCAGGTTAGCACTGTCGCTTCAGCCATGAAAGACGCACTTCGTGATCATTGATATGCTTCTCCTGATGCCAATTATTCCGCGGGGATGGGGTGAATATGTAATCGGTAGATTCCTTCTCGAGCCCTTTAGAAGGGAGCAGCTAGGGACATCTAGGGAGCCGTTTTACTCGCCGCATGTAATCACATTTGCCATCATTGCGCTGCCATATTGATCTGTCTGTGTTTACGCTGAGTGCTGCTCCAGCTCTGGTGTTTGTGTTAGACTTTATCCAACCCGCTTCCAAAGTGCTCTAAGTAAACGTGAATGGATGTCAGATTGTCCACTTGAAAGTGTCTACATTTGTGTAGAAAGTGTATATATTTGTTTATGTAATGAAATGAAGCCCGGCAAGAATCACCACACGTCTGTATGTATGTAGTAGAGATAGGGTCCATCCAGTGTTTCTCCACTGTAGATGTTTCACACTTTTATCCATCGTCCTCTCCTCATTTTCACTTCTAATCTCTTTTCCCCTCTTCCTTTCACTCTGCCTCCCTAACCCTCAATAGCACAGATGAGGTTTTTGCAGCCAAAAATGACACAGACGACTACCCGATTGATCAGCATATCCAGAGAGAAACCAACCGGAAAAGGTTGCAGAATAAAATCCACGTGCCAAAGTAGCAGTCGGCCATTGGCTAAATACATCAGAACTGTCCTGCACGAATGAGCACAGTTTGTTTCTCTCTCCCATTGAGCCTAAGCTTTCTGAACCATTGCCAGCTGCTACTGCCTCTAATCTAAGCACCTGTCAGTAAATGTTGGTTTTTGTGACTCCTATCAGGTGGGCACTAGGAGATATCAACATGGCAGTGTTTACAGTGTGAACATGGAGATTATGAATGAGTTGGACCTAGGCAATGAAGTGGTGTGGCAGTGACTGAGTTATCTCAGTGTCTCACTTCTTGTCCTGTGAAGAATGGTTGCAGCAAATAGTCTGAAGGAGCCACAAACTGATAACGTCGCCTGAAGAGGCATCATCTTCTGTTTTGTCTCTTATTTCTGCCCTCTCAAATATCTGTATTTATCTAGTAGAGTTATGAAACACATTGTGTGATATATATATATTATTGTGTGGCACAGGACACTGTGATATCCAGTGGCAGTAGATATATATATATCATTGTGTGGCACAGGACACTGTGATATCCAGTGGCAGTAGATATATATATTATTGTGTGGCACAGGACACTGTGATAGCCAGTGGCAGTAGATATATATATTATTGTGTGGCACAGGACACTGTGATAGCCAGTGGCAGTAGATATATATATATCATTGTGTGGCACAGGACACTGTGATATCCAGTGGCAGTAGATATATATATTATTGTGTGGCACAGGACACTGTGATAGCCAGTGGCAGTAGATATATATATTATTGTGTGGCACAGGACACTGTGATATACAGTGGCAGTAGATATATATATTATTGTGTGGCACAGGACACTGTGATAGCCAGTGGCAGTAGATATATATATCATTGTGTGGCACAGGACACTGTGATATACAGTGGCAGTAGATATATATATCATTGTGTGGCACAGGACACTGTGATATCCAGTGGCAGTAGATATATGTATCATTGTGTGGCACAGGACACTGTGATATCCAGTGGCAGTAGATATATGTATCATTGTGTGGCACATGACACTGTGATATCCAGTGGCAGTAGATATATGTATCATTGTGTGGCACAGGACACTGTGATATCCAGTGGCAGTAGATATATGTATCATTGTGTGGCACATGACACTGTGACAACCAGTGGCAGCAGATATATATAAATCATTGTGTGGTACAGGACACTGTGATATCCAGTGGCAGTAGATATATGTATCATTGTGTGGCACAGGACACTGTGATATCCAATGGCAGTAGATATATGTATCATTGTGTGGCACAGGACACTGTGATATCCAGTGACAGTAGATATATATATCATTGTGTGGCACAGGACACTGTGATATCCAGTGGCAGTAGATATATGTATCATTGTGTGGCACAGGACACTGTGATATCCAGTGACAGTAGATATATATATCATTGTGTGGCACAGGACACTGTGATATCCAGTAGCAGTAGATATATGTATCATCGTGTGGCACAGGACACTGTGATATCCAGTGGCAGTAGATATATGTATCATTATGTGGCACATGACACTCTGATATCCAGTGGCAGCAGACATGTATATATATCATTGTGTGGTACAGGACACTCTGATATCCAGTGACAGTAGATATATGTATCATTGTGTGGTACAGGACAATTGATATCCAGTGACAGCAGACATGTATATATATCATTGTGTGGTACAGGACAATTGATATCCAGTGACAGTAGACATCTGATGATGTGTTATCGTTGAAGGTAGTGTTTGCTTCTCATTGAATATTTGATGAATGGCTTTGTTGCGGTGATGTTTGTAACAGGTCCTAGTAATTATAAGACTTCAAAGTCAATGCGGACTACACTGCAAGGCCGTCTGTATCAATTTCCAGACCAGACAGTGTTGTTCTTCACACAGTCTGCACACATTATGATGTCGTGACCACCTCAAGCAGGTATTTATCGGTCATAACATCGACGTTTCAGCCTTTGACCGACTTCACGATCGTTAATTTGTGCATCGCTGCACAAAGCAACGGAATGGCTTTGTCGTTGCAGCTTGGCTTTATGAGGCCAATTAAATGTAAACTGTAAGCATTATTGTCGTGTTTTAACTTTAATTGTTAACGGAACGTTATGACTGCCTGTGGAGTGTTGCAGGTGTTAGGCCTGGGGTGATGGCATTTGCAGCTTCCTCATGTGAAAGTCAACCCTGGGTAAACAGTTCTGTGCATACGTAGGGTATCGGTTTACGTAGAAAATACTTGATGTTTTCAGAGGTGATGACTAACTAATGGGTTTGGGAGAAGTTGACTTTTTCCCAGTTGTGGCAAGGGTTGAAAGTGTTTTTAAGGTGTTCTTGCTCTGTGTGAAGACGATCTAAAGGTGTGTGTATATAATGCAGTTGTCACTGACTGGGGACTCCATAGTACGTGAGAAGGGTGTAGGTTTCTAAGATGATCTAAAGGTGTGTGTATATAATGCAGTTGTCACTGACTGGGGACTCCATAGTACGTGAGAAGGGTGTAGGTTTCTAAGACGATCTAAAGGTGTGTGTATATAATGCAGTTGTCACTGACTGGGGACTCCATAGTACGTGAGAAGGGTGTAGGTTTCTAAGACGATCTAAAGGTGTGTGTATATAATGCAGTTGTCACTGACTGGGGACTCCATAGTACGTGAGAAGGGTGTAGATTTCTAAGACGATCTAAAGGTGTGTGTATATAATGCAGTTGTCACTGACTGGGGACTCCATAGTACGTGAGAAGGGTGTAGATTTCTAAGACGATCTAAAGGTGTGTGTATATAATACAGTTGTCACTGACTGGGGACTCCATAGTACGTGAGAAGATGATCTAAAGGTGTGTGTATATAATGCAGTTGTCACTGACTGGGGACTCCATAGTACGTGAGAAGGGTGTAGGTTTCTAAGATGATCTAAAGGTGTGTGTATATAATGCAGTTGTCACTGACTGGGGACTCCATAGTACGTGAGAAGGGTGTAGGTTTCTAAGACGATCTAAAGGTGTGTGTATATAATGCAGTTGTCACTGACTGGGGACTCCACAGTACGTGAGAAGGGTGTAGATTTCTAAGACGATCTAAAGGTGTGTGTATATAATGCAGTTGTCACTGACTGGGGACTCCATAGTACGTGAGAAGGGTGTAGATTTCTAAGACGATCTAAAGGTGTGTGTATTATAATGCAGTTGTCACTGACTGGGGACTCCATAGTACGTGAGACGGGTGTAGGTTTCTAAGTGCCAATTGGATATATGTATGAAGACATCGATGTAGCCTATAGTTGATGGCTTCAAATGGAGTGCATGGTACATCGAGAGTTGTCTCTTATGCATGGTTTATGTAATTATCAGGAAAAAGCTAATATCACACCAAGACAGACTTGGGAAATATGCACTTTGTTGTGTTCAACTGAGAACTTAACTGTGAGGTAATATCTATAAAAAAAAAAACCTACTTTGGGTGAAATATATGAAAATAAATTATAGGAATTGATAACAATTTAGATGCTGGTTTTATGGTAATAAATTTTTTTTTCTGCATGATGTGTAATTTGTATCAACAAGACATTTTCAACTATGCAGTCTGAGTACTTGCAATCGTGCAGTATGTTTGATGATGAGAAGTTTTCTTCTGCACTGAAGTCGAGCTGTCAGAAGGGTTTACATTACAAAGCATATCTGCTAATTGTAAAACACTTTTGCTAGTAATATTACGATAACTGTGGGAACCAAGATTGTAATCTCGGCTGTGGGGGTCGAGGGTCAGAGGTCATAAGGTTATGGGTGTAATGCAAATGAGGCTCCTAGTACATGGCTGGACACATCTGGGCAGTCATTAGTGACTCACCCTCAAATGCAGTGGCACGGCTGGGGCAAGGGATATCCTTTGATAGGGGGAAAATGCCTGGAGGGCCTAGCTTTATGTTGACTGAGGGACCAGTGTGGGCTGCTACCACCCTCCAGCACCAACACTGCACCACTTCACTTGTTCTCTGTCAGTTCCCTTTGCCCAGCCACAGCATTCTGGGTAGTCACTCAGTGCAAAGGCAGCAGTGGTTGCCTGTGTCTGTGTGAGCGGTGGTGTCTTGGCAGTGGTGTCTTGGCAGTGGTCACGGTTGAGTTGGCAGGCTATGTTGTAGTAATGTGGTAGTATTTTGGGAGGTGTGCCGTGCTGCTGTGGCCAGTGTTACTGCCTCTGTGAGTCGAGACAGACGGACGGACCGGCGGACGGAGTGAGTGACCAGTTGTTGGCGTTCTTCACTATGTTCTGTGGCTGTGTTTATACACACATCAGTGGACATGAAATGGAGTCACAGTGTGTATATTAACCAGTTGTGTGAGCAATTGTTATTATTATCATCGGCATCAGGAATTCGTGCATTGACGAACTAAACTACAAGGAGTACCAACTGTGGAAGTGTTTACGTCGTTCTGAGAGTTCACAGTGAAGAGTCTTGACTCAGCAACTCTACTTGGGCGAGGAGCCTACTCCACCAGTAGTAGCACTTCAACTTTGAGGCCTGCTGATTAGAGGCAGCCCAGGAGGATTGACATCAGCATCATGTGTTGATAGACAGATACAGTGAGGTCTGCCGCCTACACCTGTGTTGTGTTTACCTGTGCTGAAAGGTAAGCTGTTGCTGACATTCTCAGGTGGATCTCTAAGATGTTTATCAGCAGGCAGTTTACTTATGTTGTTTGTTGTTGTCGATCGTTGTTGTTGGTGTTAGGTGATGCTGCTTACTTCGCAGTAAACCAACTGAGTCATGACACCTGTGTAGATTTCTGAGTGATTTCTGCATTTGTGGACAGACAGTATTAGGCTGTGGAACTATAAAGTCATGATATACTGGTTTGGGTTTAGTCTTAGAATGGATGGAGTCACAACATTTGTAGTTAGAATGGTCAGGGTCACAACATTTGTAGGACTTGGACATTTGTGTGAATCACACGCAGGTGTTGTCTCATAGATGCCATCATGCAGCTACTCGCTGTAGAAGTGGGGTGTTAGGTTCACGCTAATGGTTCAGTAGTTTTAAGGATGTTTTTTTCTTTTAAGACTCAGCATTGTGGAGCCACTTTTCGTGTAAGCTGTACTAAGCATGTCTTTGCTAATGTACGTAAATTGCATACTTGTGTGCTAACTTTGGTAAACTAATCTTCTTCCTAAGGTGTCTAAAAAAAGTGATTTAACATACTTTACAGTTACCTAGTACAATAGGCCTACCTGAATGCTCCATGTACATTTTTTCTGACAAACCTAGTTTCTCACTTTCTTTCACTAGTATTATTTGGATTGGTGTTTCCATGTAACACTTTGACCAGATGAAAGGGCTGTCTAAGCACCCTGGAGACCAACTTTGTTGAGGTCTACCATAGTGGTGAACGCCCACAATAACCTGGAACTAACAACCACACACACATATCTGGCAAGTAACCCTTTGGCAGTAGTGCACCTGTTGGGATTTGCTGTCTAGGCACCACAGGGAGAAAGAAAGGTGGGGGTAGACATGTCAGTTGTAAGAAATAGAAGAAAGGTGGGGGTAGACATGTCAGTTGTAAGAAATAGAAGAAAGGTGGGGGTAGACATGTCAGTTGTAAGAAATAGAAGAAAGGTGGGGGTAGACATGTCAGTTGTAAGAAATAGAAGAAAGGTGGGGGTAGACATGTCAGTTGTAAGAAATATAAGAAAAGGCAGTAGACATGTCAGTTGTAAGAAATAGAAGAAAGGTGGGGGTAGACATGTCAGTTGTAAGAAATAGAAGAAAGGTGGTAGACATGTCAGTTGTAAGAAATAGAAGAAAGGGGAAGATATGTCAGTTGTAAGAAATAGAAGAAAGGGGGTAGACACGTCAGTTGTAAGAAAGGGGGGTAGACATGTCAGTTGTAAGAAATAGAAGAAAGGTGGGGGTAGACATGTCAGTTGTTAGAAATAGAAGAAAGGTGGGGGTAGACATGTCAGTTGTAAGAAATAGAAGAAAGGTGGGGGTAGACATGTCAGTTGTAAGAAATAGAAGAAAGGTGGGGGTAGACATGTCAGTTGTTAGAAATAGAAGAAAGGTGGGGGTAGACATGTCAGTTGTAAGAAATAGAAGAAAGGTGGGGGTAGACATGTCAGTTGTAAGAAATAGAAGAAAGGTGGGGGTAGACATGTCAGTTGTTAGAAATAGAAGAAAGGTGGGGGTAGACATGTCAGTTGTTAGAAATAGAAGAAAGGTGGGGGTAGACATGTCAGTTGTAAGAAATAGAAGAAAGGTGGGGGTAGACATGTCAGTTGTTAGAAATAGAAGAAAAGGTGGTAGACATGTCAGTTGTAAGAAATAAAAGAAAGGTGGGGGTAGACATGTCAGTTGTAAGAAATAGAAGAAAGGTGGGGGTAGACATGTCAGTTGTTAGAAATAGAAGAAAGGTGGGGGTAGACATGTCAGTTGTAAGAAATAGAAGAAAGGTGGGGGTAGACATGTCAGTTGTAAGAAATAGAAGAAAGGTGGGGGTAGACATGTCAGTTGTTAGAAATAGAAGAAAAGGTGGTAGACATGTCAGTTGTAAGAAATAGAAGAAAGGTGGGGATAGACATGTCAGTTGTTAGAAATAGAAGAAAAGGTGGTAGACATGTCAGTTGTAAGAAATAGAAGAAAGGGGGTTAGACATGTCAGTTGTAAGAAAGGGGGGTAGACATGTCAGTTGTAAGAAATAGAAGAAAGGTGGGGGTAGACATGTCAGTTGTAAGAAATAGAAGAAAGGTGGGGGTAGACATGTCAGTTGTAAGAAATAGAAGAAAGGTGGGGGTAGACATGTCAGTTGTTAGAAATAGAAGAAAAGGTGGTAGACATGTCAGTTGTAAGAAATAGAAGAAAGGTGGGGATAGACATGTCAGTTGTAAGAAATAGAAGAAAGGTGGGGGTAGACATGTCAGTTGTAAGAAATAGAAGAAAGGTGGGGGTAGACATGTCAGTTGTAAGAAATAGAAGAAAGGGCAGTAGACATGTCAGTTGTAAGAAATAGAAGAAAGGTGGGGGTAGACATGTCAGTTGTAAGACATAGAAGAAAGGTGGGGGTAGACATGTCAGTTGTAAGAAATAGAAGAAAGGGCAGTAGACATGTCAGTTGTAAGAAATAGAAGAAAAGGTGGTAGACATGTCAGTTGTAAGAAATAGAAGAAAGGTGGGGGTAGACATGTCAGTTGTAAGAAATAGAAGAAAGGTGGGGGTAGACATGTCAGTTGTTAGAAATAGAAGAAAAGGTGGTAGACATGTCAGTTGTAAGAAATAGAAGAAAGGTGGGGATAGACATGTCAGTTGTTAGAAATAGAAGAAAAGGTGGTAGACATGTCAGTTGTAAGAAATAGAAGAAAGGGGGTTAGACATGTCAGTTGTAAGACATAGAAGAAAGGGGGGTAGACATGTCAGTTGTAAGACATAGAAGAAAGGGTGGTAGACATGTCAGTTGTAAGAAATAGAAGAAAGGGGGTTAGACATGTCAGTTGTAAGAAATAGAAGAAAGGGGGTAGACATGTCAGTTGTAAGAAATAGAAGAAAGGGGGGTAGACATGTCAGTTGTAAGAAATAGAAGAAAGGGGGTAGACACGTCAGTTGTAAGAAATAGAAGAAAGGGGAAGATATGTCAGTTGTAAGAAATAGAAGAAAGGGGGTAGACACGTCAGTTGTAAGAAAGGGGGGTAGACATGTCAGTTGTAAGAAATAGAAGAAAGGTGAGGGTAGACATGTCAGTTGTAAGAAATAGAAGAAAGGTGGGGGTAGACATGTCAGTTGTAAGAAATAGAAGAAAGGGGGAAGACATGTCAGTTGTAAGAAATAAAAGAAAGGGGCTAGACATGTCAGTTGTAAGAAATAAAAGAAAGGGGGGTAGACATGTCAGTTGTAAGAAATAGAAGAAAGGGGGTAGACATGTCAGTTGTAAGAAATAGAAGAAAGTGGGTAGACATGTCAGTTGTAAGTAATAGAAGAAAGGGGGTAGACATGTCAGTTGTAAGAAATAGAAGAAAGTTGGGGGTAGACATGTCAGTTGTAAGAAATAGAAGAAAGGGGGGTAGACATGTCAGTTGTAAGAAATAGAAGAAAGGGGGTAGACATGTCAGTTGTAAGAAATAGAAGAAAGGGGGTAGACATGTCAGTTGTAAGAAATAGAAGAAAGGGGTAGACATGTCAGTTGTAAGAAATAGAAGAAAGGGGTAGACATGTCAGTTGTAAGAATAGTTACAGAAATAAAGTTACAGGATACTGCAGGATAATTGTAGAATGTGAAATACAAATGTTGAAGATTGAAGGGGATTTCTACCAGAAGTAAGACATTTTGGGATCCTTCAGCTGACAAAATGCGAGAACTTACCAACTGTTCACCTTTTAGCCTATGACTAATATTCAGTTTCATGTGTTCCAATCTTTCAGCCTATAGGAGGATACGCCTGAGAGGATCTTCAGTCGAAATATCAGCCATCAGGTGGTGTGCCTCTTTTTCGCAGTGTCTAATACCAACCCAGGTTCGAATATCTCAAGTTGCCTTGACCAGTGCCTAGTTTAGAGGTGTGGCATTGCTGCTAGACGCACCTTACGTAATGTTATTTACGTTATTTAACTTCACATGTATAAAGTCGTCAAATCTCCACACCTTATCAGTCTTCACTCTGTCATCAGGCGGTTATGTAGTAATGATAATATATATTTTACTTGATATAATATCACAATCTGCTTCATAACTTGCTGCGTGGCACTTGTAGTACTGTGTCTGTGCTTGTCACTGAAGGTTATACTCTTGTATAATTCCCACATGTATCTTCATCCGACTGACACCAAATAAAAGTTGTTTTCTGTCAACGGTGGTATACCTGCCTGTGAAAATGAAGCTGATAATTGATCAATCACAGGTTAACTTCCTCCACTGATGGCAGAATGTTTGTTGTTTTCTGACAAGCTGGTTAATAAATCATCCAGCTGTCAGTCATGTATGAGGCCCCTGTTTACATTTTGCTTGGAGGGTGATATGCAAGGGGGTATTTAGGGCAGGAAACAAGCAAGTTAACATGTCACCCCTACCCCCAGTGTTCATCCATGCATGAGGTGATGTTGTAAATTTGGGTTATTTTGTGTGAGTTCCATTGTCGCTGAACAAACACTTCTACACTTGCCTTTGTCACTGCTGCAGGCAATCTTATTTCACAATCCCTCCGGCAAAAACAAGACTTAGTTTAACTTTAAGTGAGAGTTTCCTGTTCGGAAAACTGTATTTCATTTGCGCAGTGGAAGCGGGTAATTATTAAAAGAAACGCCAACCTAATGGATAACTGGCTGTGTTCTCTGCAACAACGTCTTATTGATGTCAGAACCTTGGACAGTGTCTAGACAGTGCTAGTGTTTCCATAATTATGTGTTTTTTTCATTACCAACAGCTGGTAGTTAGACAAAACACAACGCTCTGAAAAAGACCACCACAGAAAACGACTCCTTGATAAGCTGCCCCCTGTGGGCGTAACAGAAAACTGGTGCAACTATAAAAGGCCATTAGCATGAGATTGTCGGAAAACCTTGATTGCTGTTGGGTGCAGATTCTACGTTTTGATGGTTTGTTTGTTGGAATCTTTGGAACACCCAGAAAGGGCACCATTAGATGTAACTGCGGGATGGGGCTTAGTCCTTCATGATTGGCACTGTCTTTGTTTACCTTACTCCCAGGAGAATGGCTCGTAAATCACAGGTGTCCAGTGGGGAACATCTACAGAGGGGGTAGACCCATCACACCTGTCAGCAATACCTGCATTGCACAGGTGATGTATTAACACCTTTTATTCAAACAGTCATTGTCACCCCTGGTGTCTGGGTGGCTGGCTGTCCACAGGTGACAGGCTGACAGCTGGTCAATCTGTCACCCACAACAGACTGACTGACAACTTTAGAGGTGCGAGAAAGTGTGGCATGATGAACAAATAACAACAGATGCATAGACTGCTCGACAAACAAATGTTATTCATTATTAGCTTTTCTGATCCACAAAGGTCTCTTGAAGTTGAAAAGTTAGTTCCTTCATGAACCATGTTGTATGATACTTATAATATGCACGCACACACACACTCATAACACACACATGCATGCACGCACATACACACACATTTATTTAACTATTCTATGGTATATGCCAAAGAAGTTATTTTATTTTACTTTTATTATAATTCAAAAATAATTATTTCCAAACTTTTTATTAAAAAATTGGGCATTGCTCCATCATAACATAAAAATATAGATTATAATAATGATGCCTTCTTGAAATTTTATATAATGTTTGAGAAAGTCAATTATACTGCTGTTAAATCGGGCAGAAACTACAGAAAGAGGCCGATTAGATTTTTTTATTTATAAGCAGTAGATAGGTCCGCGCATTTGTTTACCCATATATAGTTGGCTATATCACTAAGTTTACAAAAGTGATTTTAAAAATAATCTGATAACTGGTGAAATAAACTGCCTGGTGCTAGAGTTTCTAGCAAAATAATTTTTATCTTCAAAGCAGTTAATAAACTCCCATTTCAGTGCAATGCGGGTGGCAAGGTTATGTTAAAAATAGTTCTTGTCAGCCAGAATGCAGAAGATTAAGCCCTTTACTGCACTATTTTAGTTTTGCACTGAACAGCATATAATTAGCAGGATTTGTTTATTATTCAAAATTTTGTGAAAATATTAGATTAATTCCTGTGGTGTAGTGTAAGGTATATATATTACAGTGTAGCTATTTTATTTTGTTTGATGATAATTGCATGTTATGTCATTCGAAAAGGTTTGAAACCTACTCGTAATAATACGTGTTAGACTGTAGCTATTTTATCTTGTCTGATGGTAATTATATTATGCATGTTACATCGTTAGAATGTTTTCATTAACATGATTGTTTGACAAAAAGATACCTCACTGCTAATTGGCCACTAGGAAATCTATACTTAGTAGGGAGAGTAAAAAACTGACACCCTGAGAATTATTTATTCAATGAACTGTCAAGGTCTTGATTGGCAGCATTGTAAAGGGTGTCACTGATACAGGGCAATTAACATAATTCTACAGGGTGAACAATAGCCCCAGAGAGTCTTGTCACTGGAGAAGGCCTTAATTGTTTGGCTGTGACATAAATCACAGGCAGGTCATAAGGGGTCATGATTAGAGAGTGTTATAGTCATGGGAAACATTGTTCTACCCAAACGTGATCTGTATGTAAGGGTTTGACTCTCTGTGAGTCAGTTAATGTGATCTGTATGTAAGAGTTGACTCTCTGAGAGTCAGTTAATGTGATCTGTATTTAAGGGTTGACTCTCTGTGAGTCAGTTAATGTGATCTGTATGTAAGGGTTGACTCTCTGTGAGTCAGTTAATGTGATCTGTATGTAAGGGTTGACTCTGTGAGTCAGTTAATGTGATCTGTATGTAAGGGTTGACTCTCTGTGAGTCAGTTAATGTGATCTGTATGTAAGGGTTGACTCTCTGTGAGTCAGTTGATGTGATCAGCCAAGGCCTGGCAAGCTGAACACAAAATGTAAGTTCAAAAACTTGTTATGGTGTTTTATGTAAGTTTTAGTTTCACGACTCGTAAATCACGCTTGATGTTGGAATGTTGACAAGTTGATGTTATCGTCACACTCATTAACTTGTGACAAATCACATTAATACCATGTAGTTATTTAGCAGTAATGTCAGATTATCTTTGATTATTGATTTTGTTTTGTTTGGTGTGGTCTGGGTTTTGCAAGAAAAGGTATTTAAGAATCTGACGCCATGTGCGTGTTACCAGACACAATAACATGCAGTCATTATGGAACTTTTCAGTTCGCCCCCACATGGTTTTGCTATGGTATTGTATGGAGAGCTGTAATTAAATATGTCTATGACCTACACATTAAACCATGGAGCCGATGTAATTGCAGGGCAAGAGAAGTGGCTAGTGTTTAATTGTTAACTTGTGCGAGACAAAACGATGACTCGATGGAGAGGTGGGAAAAAGCTGGTGTCATTTTAATGAGGCGCAAACAGAGTGTGTATGGAAGTTGACTCTTACGCGATGACGCTCTGTAATTATTCTGACAACTGTATCTGATGGTAGCCACATTCCTTGCTTGTCCACTTGTTTGGCAGAGACTTCGGAGTGTACAGTGTTGGTGGTGTCAGGGAATCTCCACATCTGCGTTGGTGTTGTCAGTCGACGAAACTATACACTGAGACACGGCATGTTTCTTTCTCGTTTAGGGCATGTTTTGTGGGTGGGGTTACGCTGTCACCCTCCCCACAGGCACCAGACTCACCAGGGTAATGGAGCAGGGGTGACGATAGACGTTATATCTCAATGCTTTGCTGGCTGAGGTTTCTGGCATGTTTGTCAGGTTTTATTGAGATGGACTCTAGTCTGAGTGTCACGCTTGTAACTCGCAAGCACAGTTTCATATTTGTTATGGTTTTATTGTATGCTAGAAAAAGCGCAGCTTGATAATGCTGTGAATAATAGCACCATTAAAATGTAAAATAAAATGTAGAGTGTGTTTAGTGACTCGAAACTGGATTTGCATACTGTATTGAAGCTTACCGAAGCATGGTTTTTGGTATTCTTGTATTTGCTGTAGTTCTGGCCAGGTTTAATTGCATGATTTGGATCCATTCAGGATCACTATTGAATGCATTTCCAATGTGCTGCATCGAAAGCCAGACATCTCTGATTCCATCCTGCGTTCGACGTTTGACATTTGATTATCAGCTCCAGACTCAGTCGAACATTAGAGGATTCAATAGCGCAATCTTATAGGCGATCTGATTGTATTGCCTGATTTTTTGTCATTTTCAGATGAATATTGAAAGAGAAATTATCATGATTCTGAGAATAAATAAATTGACTTTGTGAAGTTGCAGTATCCAAGTTAAAAAAATGCATTGGAAGTTGAAACTGTGAATACACTGGATTGTTGTGACATAATTATATTATAGAATTTATTAATGTGTGGTGGGCTCGTGTTGGTTGAACTGTTCCTGATATTTTATGTTTCTTGCTGTGGGTACGTCACATATACAACAAAGTGCAGGTCAGAACATGGATTTTAAAGTTGTTTATTTTAAAGGGAGACAGTCTGTTCTTCTACCAGGAATTAGCCAGCATAATAATTTGTAAGAAAAAGTCTGCTGTGTTGAACTTGGGAAAGTTGGAAATGGTTGAGAATCAAAAGGTACTGCGATTAACGCAGCCAGCCTCAGCAGAATTGCCAATACAGCTTGTTTTGAACGTGGACCTTTTATTTACCATTTGAACATGCTGCGGGTCATGTCTTCCAAATTACGAATGTTGTTACTGACTTACTAAACGTAATTTGGTGGGCAGTATACCTTAAACATAGTTATTACAGTTTTAAGGACATTATATTAATTAATAAATGAAAAACTGGGAAGAGACTGCCTCCATTTTATCAGGAATCCTGATGTAATGACTGTTGACTGTAATGACTGTTGACTGTAATGATTTTATTATGTTTTATTATTATTTTTGTCTATATTTATTTCCTTACAATAAGGATGATAAAAGTGTATTGAGTCTTACAGGAGAAATGACACTGTGTTGATGGTCATCATACAAATTTCTGTTTGGTCATTTCAGGAAGGTGTGTCGTCACTGTAAATGTCCGCCCGAGGCACATGACCTGACCTCTCTGGCAGACACGGTTGCTGGACGCAACATGAACAAACTGCTACAGGACCTCCATCATACGCGCAATTCGACCTCAGACGATGACAGCGGCTGTGCACTCGAGGAGTATATGTGGGTGCCTCATGGCCTCAATACAGCGCAGGTAGGCAACTTTCCTATAACGACCATCTGTTTGTTGCACTTTCAGCTGGGCTTGGGTGTCGTGTCAGAGAAGTGAGGCTGCAATAAAAACAAGTTTTATGAGCCCACCTGTTTACACTGACCACTCTAGTGGTGTTCTATGTCAGGACCTTTCTACAGCGGACACATAGCAAGGTTTCCCATTGAGTGTGATCTGAAGGAAGACTGAGGAATTGGACACTGGACTCACTTCACAAATACATTAATCTCATTTTTGAAAGAAAACTCTCTGGTGGGGCAGACAAACTATGGAGCTGTAGTTTAACTTGATGCCTATAAAACTCCCTGGTGGGGCAGACAAACTATGGAGCTGTTGTTTAACTTGATGCCTATAAAACTCCCTGGTGGGGCAGACAAACTATGGAGCTGTTGTTTAACTTGATGCCTATAAAACTCCCTGGTGGGGCAGACAAACTATGGAGCTGTTGTTTAACTTGATGCCTATAAAACTCCCTGGTGGGGCAGACAAACTATGGAGCTGTTGTTTAACTTGATGCCTATAAAACTCCCTGGTGGGGCAGACAAACTATGGAGCTGTTGTTTAACTTGATGCCTATAAAACTCCCTGGTGGGGCAGACAAACTATGGAGCTGTTGTTTAACTTGATGCCTATAAAACTCCCTGGTGGGGCAGACAAACTATGGAGCTGTTGTTTAACTTGATGCCTATAGGTAGAATGTTTGTAATTAAATGCTACAACTAGTGTAAGATGAGAATTGCATGAGTTTTCTAATTGGGAATGACGGTAATATCATATAATATTATACGTGTTCATAACATTATATTGGCTATTTTACGATATATTACAGTTCTGGATCAGAGTTTTACTCAATTTACTGTCATGGAATTCTGATGTCCAGGAATAAGATGATACCCTCATAGCTAAATGTAGATAATTAGGGTGCCAAAGGTGGCAGCATAGCTCCAGTGGCTGATGTAATTTGTGAAGATCAACTCCCTGCATTGACGGTTGCTGGACATGTTGTCTGGAGTATTCCAATAACAGTGATTTCCTGTGAAAAAGATGTTTTCCATCGCACACGGTAATCAGCTATTGATGGAAACAGAAAAAATCCACTCACCCGGTACACATTCATCGTCAGATGGCGAAATCAGGAATGGGCGCAGTAAATTACAGGGATTGTTTTTATGCTGTGCCGTGAGTTTTGCGTCGGAAATGTTTTTGCTATTATTGATCAGCCTTAATCAAACATTGATGTTTCCGTCGGTTCTACTGCTGACGTTGGTTTACTGCCGGGATGGGGGAAATCAATTCTCCCATCGGTACCGTGCGGGAATGGTTTGTGGAGTATCCCAACCATAAACAAAGACTATTCACAGACGACTGCTCGGACATCATCTTAGTCTGACGCAATCAAAGACAAAAGTGTGGAAAAAAACCGCATTAGAATTGCAGATACAATTACGAGAGGCGAACACAGGTCAGAAAGTATCACTTTGGATCATTGCCTTAATGGCACCCCTGGGTGAGCGAGGCTTATCTGCAGCGGTTGATGAGGATTTATGTTGCTGGGGGCCTCTTCCCTGCCAGGGGTGGATGACACTTTCTCATTGTGTTTGTGGCTCTGTATGGGAGGATCCTCATTCCCTGGGGAGCATGGATGATCCCTAGTTAGTTGGATGTAATCAGTGTTTGACTGGCTCTTGTGGAGGGTGGGAAGGCTAGGATTATGATTGTTTGGAAGGGATGTGTGGCTGTTAATCAGTGAAATTGTGGAAATATCTTGTGATTCTTTGTAAATCTGTTAAATTTCTAGCTGCATGATTTTTTTGGAATGTGGCATTTAACATGACATGATTGTGTTAATTTAATAGTATATTTTAAAATGTTGCTCTCAGAGTCACTGATACTTGTCTTATGTGTGCTTTTGATACGTCAGTGATCGGTTATAAACACAAATAGGCAAATATACAAAGAATAAGGACATCATAGTTTGGGAAATCACAATTAAAACTGAGATAGGGTTGGTTTTTCTGTTCATTGCAAAAGGACATTGGAGGAATTTTAATGAGACACAGCTGAATATCATAGCTAATTGAGATAATCCATAGTGCAAGGCAGTTGTGGTGGGGATCAGTTGCTGAATACTTCAAAGAGATCGACTGGTATTTGACTGGAATGAGAAGAGAAAGACAAGACAGAAAGACAAGGAGAGTGGTCGCTTGTGTAGTACCATCTCACAGGGTTTCCTTGCAATGTGCAGCATCCAGCAATGGTTGCTTGCTGACCTCCTGTGCATGGTGAATGGTACAGTGCCATGTCATTGGCACGTGATGCAGCAGATGAGCCTTGCACTGAGACCACACAACCACTAGGTATGATGAAGGGGATTAAGGATGACACCGCAGCTACTTAAATAAACATTGACCATTAATCATACTTGTGATATTATAGACTGTCAGCTTATTTCCAGTCATACAATGTTACATAATCTTGGCACAGAGATGAATTCTCCATCCATATCTGTCCAGCAATAACTGTCAGCTCTACATGCCAAAGAGCTCTCCTGTAAAGATACACAGTCTAAACCACACTATTGACAAGGGTGATTTGTTTACCCTTTACTGCACAGGAGAGCAGGAAGGGTGGGGTCCTTGGACTAAACTTAGATTAATAAATTCCCACTGGTCGTGAGAACACACAATTTGAGATGGTTATGTCAAAGCAAGTCGACAGGGCCAGTGGTTTGTGGGCCACAGGTTAAGTAGGTAAGTGAGGTATGCTTCCTGTGCATGGCCACAGATGGTGGCAATAGGAATGAGTGTTTGTTGTCATAAGGAGTTAGGCTGCTTGCTGAACTCTAAGGTCATGCAATGCTAACATAAACAGTGAGTAATTAACCTGTTTCTCTGCTCCGGCCAATGTATGTCTCCCACATCTGCATAGAGCCCTCGAAATAACCCTGACACCCTGTTACAAGAATTGACCATTAGTATTTCACTAAATACTCGCCACTGGCAAGCTATCAGTTTTATTGTGATGATCTTTCTGTAGTTTTCCCATTTCTCATGTCTTATCGAGGCAGGCTGGTGAAGGATGGAGGCAAAAGGCTCTTGGTTGTTTACAACAATGCCAAGCACTGTAGCAGGCTCTCACTGATGCACTGTAGCAGGCTCTCACTGATGCACTGTAGCAGGCTCTCACTGATGCACTGTAGCAGGCTCTCACTGATGCACTTCTGCAGAGTGAAACTATCAGGACTGCATTTGCAAGTTTTGTAAAGATGATGGAGTAATTTGTCAAGCTTTTATTCTCCCTATTTCATGCCAGTTCACCGAGGTAAAACTTATGTGATGATCAAAAGAACGTTACTTGCCATGTATGGAACAGTCACGTCAGACGACGATGGGTGATTTTGAGGAAATTAAACCAAAGAAGCAGAAGAGGTTTGCAAGTGCTAATAGTTTATTTCACATATTTGGTTGCTGTGGGTTGAGTTTAGATAGTTTGAGAAGGCTACAGCCCAGTGAGTGAGTGTGAGCATGCAATGACACCATACAGGTGGCGTTGCAGAAAACTGGATGATACCAATCTTTACATCTGACATGCAAAAACCAACAACATTTGTATGTGGCGCAATCGGCATGTCAAACTTGCCATGATTGATTTATCTTTTTCACAAGCAGTGGGTTGAATATTTCAATGGGATGAAATTGCTAATTGTCATGCATTCAGTGACAGTGATGTATGACATGTTAATTGCAGCCTGCAGAAAATTGCCTACATATTCATTGAATGCAATCAGCTATCTACCCTTTGTGCATTTTGTCCAACCTCTCACAGCACTGTGAATGTTTTCACTCCATTGTTCGCTGATGTGTCTCTAGCGTGACTAACAACGAGCAGTTTTCGCCACATCTGCTGTGCTGGAGCTGTCTTAGCCTTTACGTAACCTGTGAAATCCTACTAAACTCTTGACCGCTATGTAGTGTAGTGCTCTCGTCGCAGTTGGCAAATATGTATCTCGTGCGTTTATCGCATGACATGGCTGATACGATCCATGCCTCACCACATTTGCGTGTTTCATATCTCGACAATAAATCTTGATGGATCCCAATGGACGAGTAGAGACGGCTGAATGATCTGAATATTCCAGCGACTTAGACACGTATAGGGAGATATGTGATCGAGCTTGTATTCAGGTGGACATCAGTATAATGACAGTGTGGTGCATAGCAGAATTGTGTTTACAAATGAAAACATGTTTGTGTAAATAGAAAAAGTTAATGTTTGGACCCAGTATAAAATTCTTTGAGATACACCTGCTGTTTTGGTTTGGAGATGTTTACATCATATAGTTGTATATTTGAGAACAGCTGATAGTTATTTTTAAAAACTTGTGAAATGTCTATTATTACTTGCCACTCATGTAGGCCTAAATGTATATTATTACTTGCCACTCATGTAGGCTTAAATGTCTATTATTACTTGCCACTCGTGTAGGCCTAAATGTATATTATTACTTGCCACTTGTGTAGGCCTAAATGTCTTATTACTTGCCACTCATGTAGGCCTAAATGTCTATTATTACTTGCCACTCGTGTAGGCCTAAATGTCTATTATTACTTGCCACTCGTGTAGGCCTAAATGTATATTATTACTTGCCACTTGTGTAGGCCTAAATGTCTATTATTACTTGCCACTCGTGTAGGCCTAAATGTCTATTATTACTTGCCACTTGTGTAGGCCTAAATGTCTATTATTACTTGCCACTCGTGTAGGCCTAAATGTCTATTATTACTTGCCACTCGTGTAGGCCTAAATGTATATTATTACTTGCCACTTGTGTAGGCCTAAATGTCTATTATTACTTGCCACTCGTGTAGGCCTAAATGAATGGAACCAATTATCAGTTGATAATGTAAATGTTGGTAGTGTGAAAATGTAAAAGAAATTGACAAATATCTCAGAAGGGCAAGGTAGGCATAGATACACAACAACAATTATACTCTTGAAAGCCAAAGGCGTCATTATTTACTCACCATCCAGGGACATTTTGTTAATCTTTTTTAAAATCTGTAGTTGTAAATGCATCAAAAAGTTGTATCTTTAAAAATAACTGACAGTTATTTTTAAAAAATTGTAAAATTTCTATTATTACTTGACCCCTCACAGAGGCCTAACTAAATGGAACAAATTTTCAGCTAATTGTGTAAATGCTTGTAGAGCAAAAATATAAAAGAAATTGACAAATATCTGAGAAGGGCAGGGTAGGCATAGATACACAAAACTTATACTCTTGATAAGCCAAAGGCTTCATTATCTACTTACCATCCAGGGTTTTTACAATTTTGTTAATTTTGTTAAATCTACAGGTTATAGCTTGTAGATACATCAGAAAGTTATATCTTTGAAAAAAACTGATAGATTTTTGCCGTTGATGGCAATTTTGTTAATCTCTTTAAAGGTTGATTCTTGTCACTACTAGTTTTCTTGCTAGAAAAAATTAGTTTCATGAAATGGTGATACTGTAAAATGTATGTTTGTGACAGAAAAGGGTAAAAAAGAAAGGGTTCTTTGAAGTCAGTGTGGGTATATCAATTACATTTGTGATGTTTAATTTTATGTGCTCAAGAGTAACTTCGACAAGTAAAATTTATGTAAAATATCCAATAATTCCAGGTTTCCACATAATTTGTTTTTCTTTCTAATGTACAATATATGTGTATACAGAATAGTAATTCTGATTAGCTGACTGTGTAGACAATGGCCAGATGACAAGTTGCTACACCACACATGTAACAGATGGCTGAATTTAAGAAGACAGAACATGCCCGCTACTTTAATTCCCACCTTAGTTATCTCTACAACAAAGGTTTGGTATCAGTAGTCTGTTAACCTGAACCCCCACATTAGTCAGATGGTCATTCAGAACAATTTGTTCTCATTTAGTATATGACAACTTGACATGTCTTGAGGACACTTCATACTACCAGGCTTCCATTGAAAAAGACAGGGTATACACCATATTTCTAAGTAACACATACACACACACACACCAGAAATTGAAGTCACCTCCATGAGTACCTATTAGACAGATTGGGTTGATCTGAGATAACAGCCGGTCAACTGTCATCTTTGTGAAGACATGGTTGGGTCAGTAGCTAATTACCAGGGTCCTTGTCATTCCACTGGTGTAGCCAGTAAGTGGCTGGACACACACTTGACCAAGACATTCATTAATTTGTAGACGTTTATTGAAGCAGAGGGGTTGATTCAGCTTATTTGACATGTTCTACAGTGTCAGTGTTTCACCTAGTAGTTGACCAACAACAGATATCTGCTTGCTCAAAAGCATCTGGATGATTGCCAAGTCAATTGGTCATCCTTTTGATCACTGATAGCCATTTCACCTGTGGCTTATGGATTTGGGGAGTGAGGTGACTAGTTGGTGCTGGTGGGCAGTTTGGGTTAGTTCGTTTATGACAGCAAATTGGATCTGATACTTGTAGTGAATGGTGGCTTGAGGTAGCACCGTTGATGATAACGTTGGTAGAGGTGGCAGGCTGGTAGAGATGGCCCGTTGGTAGAGGTGCAGGCTGGTAGAGGTGGCACGCTGGTAGAGATGGCAGGCTGGTAGAGATGGCAGGCTGGTAGAGGTGGCCCATTGGTAGAGGTGGCAGGCTGGTAGAGGTGGCACGCTGGTAGAGATGATACAGTGAACATTTTGTAGGATTGGTTCATAAGATCATATGGAAGGAATGAATGCTGTTATGTAACAACATGGCTATGCAAAGTTGTGTGTGTGACTGTTGAAGCTATGACTCAGACTGGGTGTTTTTGATTGGAGATAAGATCTACCCCAACTCTGATATATCTACACACTTGGTAATTCATTATTCTTATCCTTGTCACATTTTTGTTGGTGTGTATGATCATGTTCAGTATAACCTAATAATAATTAATCACATTCCTTCACCTAATGCAGAAATTCAAAATATCCCAGAACTTTGACATAAATTGTACATATGATTCAGATGTTCTAAGGGAGTAAGTACTGTTATTTCACTTGAAATATTACAGCATTTTGTTAAGCTGGGCAGTTAATCTGTGTGGTATATAGCTTGCATGTCAAAGTTCAAGTGTGCCCCACTGTTGCCACACCCGCCTGGGAGGTTGAACTGTCTGAACTGGGCCAGTAAATCACCATGCATGGTCTACATGGTTGTGCATGGTCGGTCATGTGTGACGAGTGCACAGGAATGAAGTTTTAATTTGCCTGTGGTTTTATCACCTGTGGCAGATCTCAGGGTGGAGCTAAAACCACCACAGGTGAACCTCCTTGTAGCTCAGGTTACACACTTAAGTGCATCTGGTAGAAATTTGGCAATCTCCTGCAGTTTACTGCCTCCAGAGTGCTTGGTCAGCTGAGTGGAACCTGGTGTAGATGAGTGCTGCCACCTGGTGCATAGTTGTGTACCAATTGTAGTTGTCAATCCTGTCACTTTTCATGGTTTCCATGATCGGTCATATCTAGTGTAGCAGCAGACCTTTGAATTACTTATAGGCGTGCCCTTTTATTTAAAAAAAAATGTTGTGTTGCATATAAATTGAATGCTATCGAAGTGGCCAATTAAAAACAAACCATATGCAGTCCAGCTGCTAAAAGTGTGTTATTAGTAATTAACATTTTGTTTTAATGCTTCTAAAACCATTTCTTATAACATAAAAGGAAATTACAAAGAAAAGTATTTTTTTAAATGTGTAGGTGGCACGAATTTGTGATAATATATTATGTATGCTGCTGTCTTTTCTCTCCATTACAAGTTCTTAGCCGGCAATCCATTATTACCCCCAAGGGTGGGGGGATTAGTTGACATTGTTAGATGAAGAAAGGCCATCTTTGAGCGTTCTAGTGGCTTGAAGCTTTTACTATAGAGGCATGCAGCAGAGGGGCTTACCCTCCAGCTGCAAAA
The DNA here is from genome assembly GCA_963995525.1 of Escarpia spicata. Taxonomy (NCBI): domain Eukaryota; kingdom Metazoa; phylum Annelida; class Polychaeta; order Sabellida; family Siboglinidae; genus Escarpia; species Escarpia spicata. The sequence continues at coordinate 785,354 of OZ023205.1, forward strand.
CACTGTCATGGCAGCTAATTACGGGGACTACGCAAACATTGATAGATGCATTTTGAATCAGGAAAAAAGTGAAGTACTTAAAATATTTTAAAGGCATTAACCAGAGAACTGTTGCTGCACACTGAAGTAAGACTTGGCTCATTAAGCTGAATGATGATTGATTCTGCACGACAATTGGGTGACTTAGAGAAAACCGGAAAACAAGCAAAATAATTGGTGTGCAGTTTGATAAACAGCTTTTGTTTTGCGAAAACAGCTGGCATTGTGTGTTCACCGCACGTTTTAAAATATACTTCAACATTGTGATGTCATTTATGCAATATTTGTAGAGTTCTGTGTATAGCTTAATAAAATAAACATTTTAAAAGGAACCATAATCCCACTTACAGTGTATTTCATATTTTGGTTTTCTAATTATTAGTTTGGTTTACTTTGGCTAATTGATATTTATTGATATCTAACCTGAGAAAGATTGCAACTTACATGGTATTGTTGTATAATTGATATCATACTTTGGTTTTCTAAATATATCCACACATTCAAAGGGCGTTTGTTATGAGAGGTAACAAAAGGTACCATTTAAAACAGCTGGGAAGACTTGAGCTGAGGACATAATGGGAATACAAAACGGATAAAGGGAGTTTCCATCCAGGTGGGATGTCATTTAATTACCCCCGTTTTCACAGCACTAAGCTTTGTTACCATGACAACTCATTCACATAGTCTCTGTAAACCACAGAGTAGCTGAAGCCCTCGGGGAGAGTATTGTGAACAACTTTCAAACCGTGGTTGGTGCAGGAAATTGCACCAGGCATTGTGGCATCAGTTAATTGTCTGTATTGATCACAGAAAAAGTGTTCGTGTTGAGCGATCTGCCGGCATATGATCGACGTTGCGTGATCGCTGACGGTCACTTTTGTATGTGCGGACACGCACAGTGTTTTTGTGTATAGGGACGGTGGATAATTAAATTGTGCATGGATCATGGCACTTGTTAATGGCTTGTTTGCACCGAGACAAAGCTGACTTGAGGTTGGGAGTGAGAGCCAGTTTTCTGCATTTTCTATGTGTGATGTCAGTTGCAGACTGTGCAAGGCTGTGCCATTGCATCATGGCACGTTGTAGTTTGTACTCCAGAGTATGTTGGTCAATCAGACAGGTCATAGTGTGTGTGTTGGTCAATCAGACAGGTCACAGTGTGTGTTGGTCAGTCAGACAGGTCACAGTGTGTGTTGGTCAGTCAGACAGGTCACAGTGTGTGTTGGTCAGTCAGACAGGTCACAGTGTGTGTTGGTCAGTCAGAGAGGTCACAGTGTGTGTTGGTCAATCAGACAGGTCACAGTGTGTGTTGGTCAATCAGACAGGTCACAGTGTGTGTTGGTCAGTCAGACAGGTCACAGTGTGTGTTGGTCAGTCAGACAGGTCACAGTGTGTGTTGGTCAGTCAGACAGGTCACAGTGTGTGTTGGTCAGTCAGAGAGGTCACAGTGTGTGTTGGTCAGTCAGACAGGTCACAGTGTGTGTTGGTCAATCAGACAGGTCACAGTGTGTGTTGGTCAATCAGACAGGTCACAGTGTGTGTTGGTCAGTCAGACAGGTCACAGTGTGTGTTGGTCAGTCAGACAGGTCACAGTGTGTGTTGGTCAATCAGACAGGTCACAGTGTGTGTTGGTCAGTCAGAGAGGTCACAGTGTGTGTTGGTCAGTCAGACAGGTCACAGTGTGTGTTGGTCAATCAGACAGGTCACAGTGTGTGTTGGTCAATCAGACAGGTCACAGTGTGTGTTGGTCAATCAGACAGGTCACAGTGTGTGTGTTGGTCAATCAGACAGGTCACAGTGTGTGTTGGTCAGTCAGACAGGTCACAGTGTGTGTTGGTCAATCAGACAGGTCACAGTGTGTGTTGGTCAATCAGACAAGTCACAGTGTGATTCAAGGAAGAGTTGATTCCAGCTCAGCATGCAGCATTGAGTGATGTTGCTCAGGTGCAAAGTGTCGTGAGAGTGATGGTGAGAGTGATGATGGGAGTGATGGTGGGAGTGATGGCGCCAGCATTGCAGCACCTCCCACTAGATAAGTTTAGTTGTGCCGATAGATTCATCACCCATTCTGTCATCACTGATCTCCTACTGTAGGCTGCTGCAGAGCAAAGCCATTTGATTGGTCTTTGTCGGCATGGGCTGTAGTGTGTGTGAAGCACTGGGCATACACAATTGGGGCAAAAGGTAAACGCTTTTTTCACACCTTTGCGACGGATCACAGAACTATATATAGAAAGAACACGTAGTCAGCCAGATACACAACAGAATCACAAACGCAAAACGGATGTTTAACTTACAGCAAAGTGCAGAGCCCTTGAAGCTTATAAGAGCTAGGAGCACTTTGAGTTTGAGATGAGATTGATCAGGCATGTTTGTGTGTGCAGTGTGACAATGGGGACAGGCCAGTGATCCAAGCACGCTGCCACAATGCCGCTCAAACTGTGCATAATTGATGTCGCAAACGACGGAGGAAGTCGCGGCCGTCGCTGACGCCAGACTGTACATTGAGCGTGCTGAGGAAGACCAGAGCAGCCATGTCTTGATGCGAAACAATAAGTACATCGATGTCGTTGTCGCCGGAAGTCAACATGGCTTTTACATCACCTGTGACCGGGGCTCCACCCTACAGCTGGTCTCTCGTACACCCGCTCGACAGAACTACACCCCACAGTTGGGCCGGTAGCACCCCATCAGTGAAGACTACTGCTGGTAGGGCAGCTGTTTGTACCCTCTCTAGCACACCTTCATTGAGGACTACTGCAGGGAGGGCAGTTGTTTGCACCCTCTCTAGCACACCTTCACTGAGGACTACCGCAGGCAAGGCAACTGTTTCTACCCTTTGTAGCCCCAGTGTTGGGACACCTGCGGTAACCATGGGAGCGGCCACCTCCTCTCCTGTGGCTGAGACCAGGGACCCGGTGTATGTAATCCCTGTAAAGATGGACATGGAGGCTACTCGTGGTCATCCAGTGTCCAATACTGTGGCTTGGAAGCAAAAGTATGGCACGCGGTCCTGGCAGAAGACTGGGCCACAAAGCTCGGTGGACTCTAATGGCTACAGCAGACTGGTGTTCTCAAAACAGCAACTCCAGCGCCACTACAACCAACAGCTGGTTAAAACATACACGTTTGTACCTGTACCACCGGCAAAGTCGACATCGTACCCTCGCCCCCCACCCCCTCCACTGAAGACTCTGCCCATGTCATCATCACTCAGAAACATGACAGACCTTCAGTCTCCACACACAACAAACCTGCTAGATCCAAAGTGTCAGTCGGCAGAAGACATTCTCAGGACAGCTGCAGTGCATCATGGGACAGGTACAGGTGACAGATTTCATCAAAACGGCTCAAGACAAGCCAGCTCCGGTTTTTCATCTTCCTTGCGGAACCAAGTTATCTCAAAGCCGGTGAAGAAATCGGTGACATTTGCTCGGCAGGTGGAGTTGCAAGCAACGTCACCGTTGTCGAGTAGTGACTCGGCACAGTGGGAGGATTTACCACTTTCGTGTCATCAGCTGCAGACAGCGGGACAATGTCCATCAGAGAGAGGTGTCAGATCCAACCTGGTAAGATCACCTGTTATTAAACTATGATAATTGAGCCAAATTAGGAGAAACTACGTTGCTCCTTGATTTGTTCTTGTTCCGTATTCCCTCCCAATCCTTGTTCCCTATTCCCTCCCAATCCTTGTTCTCTATTCCCTCCCAATCCCGCCAACTTTGTTTTCACATAACCTCCATGTTTTATACAAGTTTGTGCATCGCAAACTTCAATGGTACCTTGGCGCTGTCATTCTTCTCCAACAGAGACATTTTACACTGAATGATGACATGCCCACCAGGTTTACTAACAATTGCAGCAGCCAGTTCAATGTAATCTTTCACAGACACTGACAGAACAGAATAGAAAAATTACAATACCAAGGAATTGGACAATGCATGAACTTAGGACACGCAATGATATATATTTTGTCATTGATGAATACTAATAACACTTTACATTTCCATGGATGTTGAGTGATATCATTAATGCTGTAGTTGGCGTCATATACTTTGTGAACGTATTAATATCAGTGCCAAAACTATTTATTTTACCGAGCCTATGGCCTGAGTTGCTAGCACCATCCAAATGTCTGAAGTGCCATGAAGCTACAGAGGCAACACAAAATGTTTTAACAAACAATTAGATTGATTAAACTAATTTAGGGTATATTTACCGAGGTGCAATGTTTAGAGAACGCTGTGGCAATTTCTCTGGAAATCGATGCACACACCCTTATTTAAATGTATTGATCAGATAACGGCGATTATGCAAAACGTGATTGCAACTGCACACAATGTGGTGGTATTGACATTCAGAGGACTCATGAAAATCCTATTAGCGCGAAAGCCTGAACGTTTGTGGGGAAGTGACTCGACAGAAGCGAGATAATCTTAATGATAATTGTAGTTGCAGGACCACTTCATGGATTGATTTATTCGTTCCCGTGCCGTGGAGTGCCCCACACAGATTTAAGCCTGTCCTATTAATTTGTATGCGTTTTTCATCAATCTGCAAATGTTATTATTTATGAAACCGGATTCAGATGTCAGTCCACCGGCATGGTCATTGTGTCATATCCTGATGGTTGTGGTCATCAGATATGGTCAATTGAACATCCCTGTCCATCAGTCCGGCCCATTGTTCTCATCCTGTCCCAGGTTGTGTAATTTGAGCCACATAAATATTGCATGCAATGCCTGCCGCTTCCCGTCTGCATTTCCCCATTTTCCATTGTGGGTTGTCGTCATTGAAAAAAAACTCACTTGGATGTGTTTCCTAATTGCCTTGCATGACACAATCGCACAGGGTGATTGAAATTACATTCTTATCTGTACGTTTTTTATGTCGACCAGATGTGGCGATATCAGTCTAATAGTTGTTCAAGGCAAATTGGCTCACTATTCGAACAATGAAGTTTATGTTTCTAGAAGAGGGATACATGGTTTTATTGGTAGTTTTATCTACATAAAGGTGACATATGATAGTCAAATCTGAAAATGTTCAGTAAAATGTGAGGACATTATGTTACACCCACATCAGTGTTTTAAATTAAAAACTGCTGACATCAGGTTAAATAAAAGATGTTGTAAAAGGAAGAAGATGATAATGAACGGTGATGGGTTGAGAGAAAACAGGAGAATGAAAAAGGAAAGGGAAAGTGGAAAGGGAAAGTGAAAATAGAAAGCTGAAGGAGAAAAGTAACAGAGAGCAATAAGAGGGAGTGAAGAATGAAATAGACAAAGAGGAAGCATGTGAGGTGTAGAATGGAGGCTCATAAAGAGCAAGTAAGGAGGGGGAAGAAAGAGGGAGAACAGATGGAGAGGAAGGTGTGTAAGAAGGAGGGAGAAAGATGAGGAAGTAGTTTCATGTTGGAAGGGTTGAACCTGGCTGTAGTGGTGTGGATAGAGGGAGGGGGAGGGACAGCTGTACCAATGGCTCAACAGAACTCATCACATCAGTTGCACTCTACAATCAAACACTCATTAAGTGCAATAATTAGCTCATCCCCAATGACATGTCATTTGTCATGCTGTGACAGGGATAGTTCAGGATCGTGTTGTCAGTTGTCATCAAAAGATGCACAATCCACCACTTATTGATGAGTTGACATCTTTGCCATAAAAACTTGCTTTCTGACATAGTAATGTTATTTAATTTGTTTATGCGTTTGGCAGTTCTGCAGATGTATTAGTGAATTTGACTGTTCTGCAGTTTAGCTGCTCTACCATGATATTATTGTAACAGCTCAGTGCAGTTGCACTTTGAGAATGAGTTGAACTTTTATGTTGATTAAAGCCTACAACTAGGCCTAACGACTTTGTGTTATTACATCACTTTCTCAAAGGGCTTGCAACATTAAAAACTCCTAATGCTAAATACTTCATCAGATGAACCTTTGTTAACGTGGTAACTATAACCACTGTTTTCATAATGCTATAATACTAAATAAGTATAAAAGGCACAAATTCGTCTTTTATAATGAAATTTGTTATATATATATATATATGGAAGTCAGACGCCTGTTCGAATTAAACATTTTTATTTGATTTGCATTGTTCCTGTTCATTTAGCTAGGAACTAAAACTAAGAGCTATTCTGAAAGAAACAGGGTTGTTGCATACCAGGCTTCGCAGGCATTTCAAGAACAAGAATTGTAACTAAACTAGATCAGTTATGGACTTGATTCTGTGATAAAAGACAAAACTGAGTGAAGAGTGTGTGATATTAAGTAATCACACTCATCCCTTGGACAGGAAGTTAGGGTTTTACCTGAAAGTCTTTTGTATATTCGTGACCTGCTTTATTCTGATAATAGCTCTTGCACCAACTGTCTTCTGAAATTAGGTTTCCACAGTCCATGTTGATCTCACAATGTTGTGTATTGTGTTTGAAAATTGGATTCTAGTTACTGCAGATACCAATGCTGCAACGGCCTCATTTTTAGACACAGACATATTTATGTATGTTTATGTCACACTCAGTTTGTTTGCCCACAGCACCAGATTGTCTACTGACCTTAGTGGATTACCTCTATCATACACAATGACCTTTGTACCACGCCAACACACAGATGAGACTTGGGATGTGGTTTGTGGTATCCCAGACTGTTTGGAGTCTCGAGAAAGTTTGTAGAACATATATGTGTCAACAAAACTACAGGGGCAGTGGTCTAGTTCAGTCAATGGGTTCTGAGAACGCTACAGAGATGTGTCTAATCGTGCTCTTGATGCTGTGTGGCTGATTGGTGGTTTGAATGACTGGATGTCAGAGTTGGACATCTGGCATGTATGAATCATGGAAGACCAGCCTAGGCCCAGCCTGGACCTTATGTGTTCTCTGTGGCTGCTGCTGCCTTCTCACAGATACTATCAGCACACTTAAATCCTGCTCATGTGAGGATTATTCTCGCCAGGACGGTGTAACTGTGGCCAAGTTTCATTGTGCTGCCATGGGGCAGATGATCTGTGTTGTTGTGGCCTAGCAGAGGGCGATTGGATGACTGGAGAGGGGTATTCTATAGCAGGCGGATGTGTTGCTATCTTCACTAGTGGCAGTGATGGTGTTTTTTAAACACAGAAATTTTCAAGTTTTGTGTGTAAGTTGAAGTAGAGTGTACATGCGGACTCAGGAACACGTTGACACAGGTGAGACATCTGCAACAGGAGAAGGAACTATGACATCAGCGGCGGTGTCTTTGGTATTTAATATATTGTATTTTGTCACCGCTGATGGTTCTGCCATCTGTTAGTAAGAGACACAACTGAATTTACGCATGCTTACTGCTGTAAAAACATGTGCTCGTAGCGTGGGTGTAGGGGTGTTCATGGGATAATAACTGCCAACTCGAGACAGCAGATGTTGTCATTCTGTCAATTGCATCAGAGGCGGTTGCAGCTTTGGCTGTCGTAGTACAAAGTGCCCTGCTAAATGGCAAAGCATGAAGTGAATCACACTAGAGGATATAGTTGCAGATTTCGCCGGCACGGAATATTCAAGATATGCTGTCTGCAGACTTCATCAATCATTGCATCACAGACAGTGGATTTAGGCTTGTGACAGAAACTGTTGGGAGGGTGTTTCATGTTGGATATTACACTCATGACGACTGATGGAAATGTGGAATTACTCGTGCTCGAGGAGTAACATTGCACGGAAAATATCGGTGTCCATCTTGATGCTGTCCGAACATTATGCTGCAGTTTTTATTTGGAATGTGTGTTTGATTAAACAGCATTTGTAGGACCAGAAATTAGGTAACTGCCAACGCAAGCTGTCTCTGCACAATATGTGTTGCTGGTGGTCGTCGTAAATTACCCAGAATGTGGCTAATTCATTGATTGATAACTACAGAGAGTTAAACTGTAGATTTGTTATCCGTTCTGCGCCCCTGATAAGCAGTACAGACGCAGTCACAGGCAAAAAACATTTCAGCCTGGTTTATCACTGCTGTTGATTCAGCGAAGGTCCTGGAGGATAACCGAGTACTGCGACATTGTGCTGGAAAAAGTGTGCTTGTTTTAGAGCCACTAGAAGCTAAATTTGGAATGTGGAAGGATGTGTAAATTGGCTTTGTGCTTGGTCCAGGCATGTACCAGTCTGAGGAGCTACTTTAAAGTACAGGACAAGACTGTGTATCCAACAGTGGAAGAAAAAACAGGCTGGTTTGAAACATGCTGGTCTCAGTGTGGCATTTGTGAATGCTTTGAAGGAAGTGCTGATTTCAATTGGGCTCTGTTTCTTGCAACTGACAATTACTCACAGCTCAATGAGCAGGCCTTGCTCTTATTAGTACCTTCTGTGTAAGAATCCACACAAGACCTTGCCGCATTTAGAAGCGGGCCTTTGATGTCACCTGCATGGGACAATTGTGGTGGTGGAAACCCACATGTTTGTTACAGCGACATTGTGTTGGATTAAAGGCCTGGTTTGTCTGTAACTGTGCCATGAACATAGACAAAGCATGAACGTAAGGAGATCACGTTGATGTTTGAGCATATATATATACACTGTATGTGGGTGTGGTGGGTTGCGACGTGAACACGGTCATTAGCTGGAGTTGGGACTCAACAAAAACTGTGAATCCGCCAACAGCATCAGAAATGCTTCGGTGCACCGTTAAGATTCGCAGGTGTCTTAACATGAGGTCGACCTCTGACCTGACATACTTACACCAGTTGCTGCTTGATCACCTGCTCATAAGATGACACATTCTCAAGCTGTCATGGACAGTGGCCATACTGACCTGCTGGTTCTTTGCTGACCATGTGCTTCTGGGGAGCCAGATGGACTCACATTCCTACCTCTGGATATGTTAGAATCGTTTCGGTGTCACTCGGTGGTACTTTTCTTCAAAGTGGCCATGCTGAAGTTCACCCGCACAAAACAGGTAATTCGCAGCATGTTAGATATTTACTCTTCTGGTGTGTGATTTTTTCAGAAGGTTCTTTAAACAATGTTTTCGTTAGTTGTTTTTTAAACGTTCTGTTTATAGGGTTTTTAAGTGTCGCTAAAATTGTACGTTATTACATGTTTGGCTACTAGGACTACCGGGTAGATGTTATTTATTTTGTCATCTTAATCATTTATGTTAAGTTCTAATGATAAAGTCTTTCGTCAGAGTGATACAGCATCCTATATTTGATCTATTTTGGAACAGAGAAATATGTGTGTTCAGTTTAAATCACAAACCAGTTGGACGTGTTGAACTTTTTATATCACTTCACTAGAAAGGCTACTTATGTCTGTTGACAAAACACGTATGCTACACAATGACAGATGTGTCATTTCCCGATTCAACCAGTAGCTCAATATTATGACAAAAAAGGTGAGAATAAGCAGTATAATGTTGTGGAACCTTGTGCTTAGCCACTGTATGTTTGCCAAGTTAGTAAGCTTACTCTCTCGTATATAACAGTGACTAACAAGCTAGAGGGCCTATACTAGGAAGGTATCAGTTACACTGTAGATCTGATTAGCAACTATCTTACTGAGTGGCCCTCTTTGGTGTGGGGAGGATATTGTGCTTCAGTGATTAATTCCTGTCTGTGTGTGTTTCAACTTGTAACATGTTCTGTGCAGTGATTTATCTACTGAGAAGCAGCAGTAGATAATAAAACAAGATATATAGACATAACAAAGCACAAGTGTGCCAGCAAGGTATCTTGTTGGGTTTTTTGTAGGATGTTTTTATTTATGACAAGCATTGCCTTTGAAGAGATAAATAAAGCAATCCTTCAAGAGACCATTTCAAAAGTGCTGTTTTTAACACGGTTCATGGATGTGATAACTTTTAACAATTGATCAGATATGAGTAGTTGTGAATAGCTAGTCGGGTATTACATCATTTGATCATGTAAAAAAGTGGCATTGGCTGCGTCCATGTGGCGCTACAGGAATATAATGATGTTTACTTGCATGATGTATCCTGCACGGCCACCCACAGACAGCAAATTGAATATTTCAACACCCAATTGCAGTGTATATTAAAGGTGACCTTTACTTCAGATATTGCCAATACAGTAAGGGAGGTAGTCTACCATTTGTCATGTTTTCCAAACATCTGCACCTGCCCCGCATGGTAAATCTTCTGACAAGTGTGCGTTTCGGTGCATTTTTGCAAGACTTACCGCCCTCAGGAAACATGCAAGAGACTAACGTAATTTTGTGGTAACATGTCTACCTGACAGATGGGTCACGTTCCGTGCCTGTGAGTCTGCATATGTATATTGAATTATTCATGTCTTGTGCATTTTTATGTCAGTATAGCGGTGTGGATATGTGAGGCAGAGGTGATAGAAGTACATTTATTGTGTACTTGAGTAAAAGTACAGGTAACTTGGAAAAAAACTACTCAAATAAAAATAGAAGTACTTTTTTTAATGTACAAGTAAAAAAATAAACAACTACTTGAAGTAAACACAAAAGTACTTTTCTAGGTTAATGGTTTGACATTTTGTTTTGCAACTTATGCCGACTAATGGTAATGAATCAGCCAATCAGAAAATATTACCGCTTGTAGTTTCCGCTGGTATCTATATATAGATCTGTGTCGGGAGCAAACAGTTCTGGGTTCCGGCACAGATCATTTTTCAGAAACACCCTAGAAGTTCCAAAATGTTAACACAAATTATGGATACTTCACTACATTTAGAACAGTTTTTATTGTACTTCATTACAAGTAAAGGTACTTCTAAAAAATGTACTTCGTTACTCAAGAAAAGTAAACTTTTCTAGTTACGTAAAGTAACAAAGTAAAAGTACTTTACATTCCGGCTTCCTCCCTCCCCAAGTCACCCTCAGTCAAGTCAAGAAGTTTGTCATCATTACTAGATTATTTTCTAGCATCTGGAGCATTCACACACTGCTAATTCACACACTTCTAAGTTACACAAGCTTTCAATCAACATGAAGTAATTTCTTCCATTTGCGTTTTTATGCCAACACCAGGGCTGCTGCAGCACTGACAGCTGTATTTACTCCCAGTTTTTGCCTCACCAGATGTATAGCCAGTCACACCTTGTGCACACTGTACAACTGTGTCTTCTTTCCTTCAAGTCTACCCTCATCAGCTGTATGAGTTGTTTAAAGTATGGATGAGGCCAATAGTGTTGTCTAGAATGGCTTTTACTTGGTTCTTTGGGATGAGGATTGCATTGTGTGGTTTGACAAACAGGTGAGAGTAATATATCCATCTAAATATAATTGACCTTGCGTGTATGTGGGCTATATTAACGTTTTCCTCATAGGTGGCTTGCACGTTGGGTACCAAAGTTTCAGTGGCTCATCTATGACCCTTCAGAAGGAATGTAACGCCTTTAGTTTTCGTAATTCCGTGTTAATGATTAATGATTGATTTTAGTGTTTGTATCTGACAATTTAGTTTTCACAACAGAAAGTAATTTTTTATAACGTAAATACATTTTTCATAACATTCAACGAGGAGCGCCGATCCATTGGAGACGTTTCTGTATGTTGATGCGAAAAATGTTATGTCGGCAAACGTCTTTTAGAAAAATGCCTGCAACTGTTATCCGTCTTCTGCATATGTAAAGCCATCCAGAGGATGAGCAATTTTTGTTTTAGTTTGGTTAATGAACGACAGTCATAGGAAAGACCAGTCTGACCACAATCTAAAGGAGCAAAGTTCAACACCCTTACTTTTGTCTGTAGATTTGTCAGTCTTGTTTGTATTTCCAGGGTTCGATCAAGTGTTGGACTGAGTATAGTTACACATTGGTGTGGTTGGGGTGTGTGGTTTATCATTGCTGGATACATAGATGTTGACACTTTTCAAGTATGCCGTGACCTGAAGTGAACCCAGACTGTGAAAGCTAACCCTTATGCTGCTAGGGCATTATCAGTGTTATTGTTTTACAGTTTTATTAGGTGGACAAATGCAGACAGACTGTCTATCTGAGTGCTACACTCAAACTGTGTTGTAAAATGTGTAAGAAATATTGTTAGCTGCAGATGTCCATTTTCTCCCGTGTGAGTTACAAGATGTACTTTTTTTGTCTCTTATTGTGACTTTATCTGTTTTTATGTACAACACTGAACATTTATATGGATTTTATCAAATTGATATATTATTTATTATCATTACAAAATAAATATATTATTTATTACCATTACAAAATAGTATATTATTTATTATCATTACAAAATAAATATTATATTGTTTATTAGTTTAAAAATAAATATTATTGTAATATTTTTTATCACTCAAAAATTGTATAATTACAAAATAAATATTATGTTATTTATTATAATTACAAAATAAATATCATTATCTATTATAATTACAAAATAAATATGTTATTTCTTGTCTCTACAGGTGCACCAGTACATGAGCTCTCTACCCGAGGACAAGGTGCCGTACGTGAACAGCGTGGGTGAGAAGTACCGCATCAAACAGCTCCTGCAGCAGCTGCCCCCCCATGACAATGAGGTGCGTTACTGCAATGGCCTCAGTGATGAGGAGAAGAAGGAGCTTCGACTGTTCAGTGCGCGCAGGAAGAGAGAGTCCCTGGGCCGGGGTAGTGTGCGGCCTCTCCCTCTCACACTGCAGGGCATCGTCTGTCAACAGGTGGGTGGGAGTAAACTAGGAGGTGGGGTGTAAACTCAACAGTTGGGTGGTGAGGGGTGAATGATTTAAAAAATAGGTCACATATTTATTTATTCATATTTTTATCTTAATTTTAATACATTTTACAGCTGAAAAAAACTTTTAAAAGTACTTTAATATTTTAACATGAGAATTTATTTATTTTAACATTTAAATCAACTTAATCTACTGATGTTTATACAGCAGTATTATCATACTTGATTTATTCTTATATTTACATTTGTTTTATTTCTACTATTTTTGTAGTAAAGTGCTATGAATGTTATGGATATGTCACTATATAAAATAAACAGTATTAGTAGTAGTAAAGTGGGTGGTGGGAAAGTGTGTTTGATGTAGTTGTGTAAATTCACAGTTATCTAAGTTGGAGAATTTTTACAACACAGAATAGTTATTTTGAGAATATGTACGTTATATTATGTATTTTCCCTAAAATTTACATTTTAAAGTACTGGTTATGTAATTCTTACATAAACTTTGCCTATCTATTAAAGATGAATTGCTGTCAGACAAAATCCATGAATTTGCCATTAAACATCATTTATATTTAACAAAATGTCAATTTATTCCCACCATTTACATTTCACAAAACTCCACTTTATTGCCATCCTTGCCATGTTTCAGTGCGGTGAGTCGGTGCACGGAGGGGAGATGGCAGTGTTTGCATCGAGGGCGGGTACGGGCGTGTGTTGGCACCCCGCCTGCTTCGTCTGCTCCGTCTGCAGTGAGCTCCTCGTTGACCTCATCTACTTCTTCCGTGACGGCAAGATTTGCTGCGGGCGCCACCACGCAGAGACACTGAAGCCTCGCTGCGCAGCCTGCGACGAGGTTCGTGGCATTATTAACATTATGTTATTTATCATATATTGTACTATTTATTATGTATTATAGTATGTATTATAATATTATTCTTGTATATATTGAAACTTTTTTATGAAATAAATTTTTCATAAAAACTATGCGATTTCTGAAGTACCACATTTCTGTAACTGTCTCTTTAGATGTGACCCCATTTCTGTGTGGCTGCAGATTATTTCACCATTTTCACATGGCTGCAGATTATTTCACTCTGTTTCCAAATGGCTGCAGATTATTTCACCCTTTTTCTGTGTGGCTGCAGATTATTTCACCATGTTTCCATGTGGCTGTAGATTATTTTACCACGTTTCCTTATGGCTGTAGATTATTTCTCCCTGTTTCCATGTGGCTGCAGATTATTTCAACCTGTTTTCATGTGGCTGCAGATTATTTCACCCTGTTTCTGTGTGGCTGTAGTTTATTTCACCTTGTGTATGTATGGCTGCAGATTATCTTTGCCGACGAGTGCACGGAGGCGGAGGGCCGCAGCTGGCACATGAAGCACTTCTGCTGTTATGAGTGTGACAAGCAGCTGGGTGGGCAGCGGTACATCATGCGCGAGGGACGGCCATACTGCTGCGAGTGTTTCGAGAGCATGTACGCCGAGTACTGCGAGACGTGCGGGGAGAGCATCGGCGTCGACCAGGGACAGATGAACCACGACGGACAGCACTGGCATGCACAGCCAGGGTGCTTCCGCTGCAAGGTCTGCCACACCTCGCTGCTCGGCCAGCCGTTCCTGCCGCTAGGAGGCGCCATCTACTGCTCGACGGACTGCAGCGATGCGGACAAGATGAAGTTGGCGGACGGCGGTAATAATGGCAATATAAGTCAGGCGGTTTTCGTTGAGAATCTCAAGCCATTTACGAACATTGACGGCGGAAACCGGAACTCATTGAAAGAGGCGGAAAGTGGTGATGTGTTGAGTGACTTGAAGAGCACGATGTCACATCGAAACAAACTTTCGAGTGTTAACGTCATGCCACAGCGCAATGGCGGCAGTGATATCATTGCCATGGCGTCCGATGCGAAGTTGCTGGCGACTGGAGACAAGAACGGATCGTTGCGAGTGCATAGATCACGTGTGTCAGTGCAGGACACGTACCACTCTTCCTGCCAGAGCAGTGGCTACATGTCGGAAGGAGGCAGCAGCGTTCGCAAGTACCACATGTCGTCACACTCGAGCAGACAGACAAGTGGTGCACCCTCGCAGCGCAAGTACACGAGTCGGCAGGTGAGTGGCGTTCGAGTCAGTGGTTACAGCTCTGACACAACAGGGGGCGCCCACCTGAAGGGGCGGCGCGGCTATGCAATACGCCCTACCGACTACATGCTGAAACCGCAGGAGTTCAAAGGTCAGTCGGAGTCGGACGGCCGGAATCAGTCGGATGATAGCCGGTCGCAGGCGCTATACATGAGTCGCTACGTGACAGACGATAGTCTGGCGCAGTCCGATTGTAGGCAGCAAATGGTGGACTCGATGTCATATAGACATGTCTATACAAACGGCAACATCATTGCCAACGGCAATGTCGTGTCGCTCGACATGCAGAATGCGGCGACGATGACGTCATGTCAGTCGAGCGCACAAGACCTCGTGTCGCAACCAGAGTCCGCCACCGACACAGACCGGGCGTCTCCATGTAAACATCTCAAGAAATCACACTCGCAGAACTCTATGGTGGACCATTCAAACAAGGAGCGTCGCGGTTCATCGAGCAACAGCTCACGCAAGAGCAGCCTGAGCAGCAGGAGCACCAAGCCGCGACTCGGTTCCGAGAAGAATCTGTCAGTTCGGTTCATGACTCCGTGCCACGGCAGTCGCCAGAGGATAGTGGGCGAGGAGATAAACATTGACATCCCCGAAGATGTGATGCAGCAGCAGCTGTTACAGCAACAGCTGCTGCAGGAACAGCTGCTGCAGCAACAGCAGCAGAAGGCACGGCGTGCGAGCGGGTACGCATCGGACCCTGGCCTGTCTCACAGGGTGAATCCGCCACACGTCAGTATCATGTGTCAGGGCAACGGAAGGCAAATATCAGGGAAGATGAATCCGATCTCACGTCCTGCCAAGCCCAAGTTGGGCGTGTACCACTCGGCGGGCGTGGCTTTCCCGCGCAGTCATAGCATGCACACAAACACAGAGGTCTACTTCAGCGACTCGGCAATGCACCGGCACCGCACGCAGCCACAGCACCGCACGCCAGTCGTAGTTGGCGACAAGTACATGCAGGTACAATCGGACTTTGAACAGTGCAGCACCTGCTCAAGTTCCAGTGATTCGGAGTTTGACTACTACCTGGATCGGCCACAAAGTGGCAGGACACGTCTCGCGTATGTTGGCAGCGAATACGGTGGACATACAAACACGATCTCGCCGCAATCTAGCCCACGCAAAGACAAAAAGAAGCGCGTTAAGAGCAAACATTGTATTGTCTCATAGGCATATGTCAACACCACCGTCTGCACTGCTATTCACCTTTATGCTTGGAACTATGGGATACATTGTTGGCTATAGCCACGTTTCTTGCCATGAGGGCAGTACTTCTGCTGACACCTAGTAGCGTTTGTGATCATGTAAAGGTTATATATTATTAAGTAAGGTCCAGTAACTGTAAATATATTGTTTATTTAACACTTGCATATATATATATATACACTGTATACGGTTTCTTGTTATGAGGAAGTTGTAATATGTCAGTGCTATAGGCAAATATATTTGTCGTGAAAGTGCATTTCTAAATTTATTCAAAGTTTAAATGGAGACCTGTCATTTTACTCATGGCTGCAGTTTTGTTTTTAGAGGCATATTTTGTTTCTTGCAAAATATTTCTATAATCAACATTTGCATAGACCATTCATTTTGTAATAATTTTCTAAAGCAATTGAGTTTGCCACCACGAAGACTAACCAATAGTTTAAAAGTAAAATTGTAGACAGAATTTATTTGCCCATCATTTATTATAAACTAGCTGTACAATATAGACTTACTTACGTGTATTACTTGCATGAAGAGCTGTATCCTGTACACATGTGTTGGATAAATGTTTTGTGAGCAGTACAGTGAACGTCTAGTTAGGTAACTTATATATATATATATAAATATCAAGCACAGAAAATTACCAAAGACTAGTTATTTTTAGAAATTCTATAAAATGGATGTACTTGTAGCCAGAGACTAGGATGACAGCACAGTACAACTGCAGCAATTTCCTGGGATGTTTTGCCAAGTCTAATTTCAGTGCTGTTGTGTATTTTATGTTGATGGACTTGCAGTAGCGGTATTGTCTTTAAATCTGAAACCACATTTTGAGATGACATTTTAAAACATTTTAAAAATTAATCATCACATACATTGCCTGAAAGTTTGTGTAGTTAAGAATTGCATATAAGTCTTGGTGGTTCTTTTTCTAGAATCATTAAGTGGTTTATTAAGATGGTATTTTAGAACATGACATGTTTTTTTGACTTTTTGCATCAGAAGAGTGAAATGTTTGCTATCAGTTTTATGGACATAACTTTTCTGGATATTATAATGTTTTAGTTAGCACTAAAATCATTGCCAGGAAGCGTAAGTTTTCTTGTGGTGACTTTGGCAATGTGTGAATGCGATGAAAGCTGTAGCCATTTCGTCAGTAACTTCCAATGGCTGCAGTAACGATCCTACGCCAAAAATGGTGGCCATTTTGTGTTTTTTTTTTATGAATGCTTACAGATTTGCATTTATCCCTGGAAATGTTGTTGATGTATGACAATGTCCAACAGAGTAGTTTGTATTACTTTGTATGGCAAGGAGATTCACATAGCGTAATTTATAATTTAATTATGTAGTTCTCAGGTACTGACTCATGCCGAAGTTAAGCAAAATCTGCCTTGTCAGTTAGGGGATGTTAATTATGACAGTGATGACAGACGCCATTTTTGTATGTCTGATATTTCAAAGGGATCTACATCTTGATGTGATTTTTGTTATAAAACAAGCCAATTAACTGTTTTTCTTCTTCCTCTAGTGCAAATTCTGTAATGTTCTACTTAGACTCTTGGTTTTTTGTAGGGTAAAATTTGTGATACATAACATACACTTTTGGAAATGTCAGTCTCGTGTCAATTAATGAACATTCCCTAACTTCAGGTAGCATTGTCTTTTACCTGTAACATGGTATGTCACTGTTGTTATGTTTCATTCGTCATATAGTATTTTCCAGGATTACCGTAATAATATTGGCTACGTTTATTGGCTAGGTTGATAACAAAAATGTTAAATTTTTGACTATCCTGACAGAAGTAATAGAGGATGAGGTTTGGTTTCCAGTATTAAGACATGTACAGACTGGCACATGGGTAGCAAAGCCTGGCCTGTGACTGCGATTATGTATTCTCATTTACCAGGGGAATACCAGGGAATGTGCCGGTGCACATTCTAATGTCTAAGCTGTATTGTTGTATGTTAATATACTGTCAGATATAATAAAGTTAAGGTTCTTTAAATTCTCCTACATTTTACTAGTTTTGTATTCCTACACATGGCCTGCTGCAGTTAACCTGGTATAAGGTGAGACAGGCCTATTTTGCACACAAGCTAAAAATAGCTGTCTGGGTCATGTCCTATCAGTGTTGTGATTTTGACAGAAATGTACACCTTATAATCTCATCTTTCAATGTCGCGTTTATTTTCCTCAACAAATAATCCAAACTGACCAACTACAAGCATTTAGAAACCCAGACTACAAGCATTTAGAAACCCAGACTTAGAAACCCAGACTACAAGCATTTAGAATACCAGACTACAAGCATTTAGAAACCCAGACTACAAGCATTTAGAAACCCAGACTACAAGCATTTAGAAACCCAGACTACAAGCATTTAGAAACCCAGACTTAGAAACCCAGACTACAAGCATTTAGAAACCCAGACTACAAGCATTTAGAAACCCAGACTACAAGCATTTAGAAACCCAGACTACAAGCATTTAGAATACCAGACTACAAGCATTTAGAAACCCAGACTACAAGCATTTAGAAACCCAGACTACAAGCATTTAGAATCCCAGACTACAAGCATTTAGAAACCCAGATTACAAGCATTTAGAAACCCAACTACAAACATTTAGAGACCCAGACTACAAGCATTTAGAAACCCAGATCACAAGCATTTAGAAAACCAGATCACAAGCATTTAGAAACCCAGACTACAAGCATTTAGAAACCCAACTACAAACATTTAGAGACCCAGACTACAAGCATTTAGTAACCCAGATCACAAGCATTTAGAAAACCAGACTACAAGCATTTAGAAACCCAGACCACAAACATTTAGAGACCCAGACTACAAGCATTTAGAAACCCAGATCATAAGCATTTAGAAACCCAGACCACAAGCATTTAGAAACCCAGACCACAAACATTTAGAAACCCACACTACAAACATTTAGAAACCCAGATCACAAGCATTTAGAAACCCACACTACAAACATTTACAAACCCAGACTACAAGCATTTACAAACCCAGACTATAACCATTTAGAAACCCAGATTACAAGCATTTAGAAACCCAACTACAAACATTTAGAGACCCAGACTACAATCATTTAGAAACCCAGATCACAAGCATTTAGAAACCCAGACTACAAGCATTTAGAGACCCAGACTACAAGCATGTAGAAACCCAGACCACAAGCATTTAGAAACCCAGACTACAAGCATTTAGAAACCCAGACCACAAGCATTTAGAAACCCAGACTACAAGCATTTAGAAACCCAGACCACAAGCATTTAGAAACCCAGACTACAAGCATGTAGAAACCCAGACTACAAGCATGTAGAAACCCAGACTACAAGCATTTAGAAAACCAGACTACAAGCATGTAGAAACCCAGACTACAAGCATTTAGAAACCCAGACTACAAGCATGTAGAAACCCAGACTACAAGCATGTAGAAACCCAGACCACAAGCATTTAGAAACCCAGATCACAAGCATTTAGAAACCCAGACTACAAGCATGTAGAAACCCAGACTACAAGCATTTAGAAACCCAGACCACAAGCATTTAGAAACCCAGATCACAAGCATTTAGAAACCCAGACTACAAGCATGTAGAAACCCAGACCACAAGCATGTAGAAACCCAGACCACAAGCATTTAGAAACCCAGACCACAAGCATTTAGAAACCCAGCTACAAACATCTAGAGACCCAGACTACAAGCATTTAAAAACCCAGATCACAAGCATTTAGAAACCCACACTACAAGCATTTAGAAACCCACACTACAAGCATGTAGAAACCCAGACCACAAGCATTTAGAAACCCAGACTACAAGCATTTAGAAACCCAGACTACAAGCATTTAGAAACCCAGATCACAAGCATTTAGAAACTCAGACTACAAGCATTTAGAAACCCAGATTTAGAAACCCAGACTACAAGCATTTAGAAACCCAGACTACAAGTATTTAGAAACCCAAACTACAAGCATTTAGAAACCCAACACGAATCAAAATGGCTTCGTTTCTTGAAACATCACTTTTTAAAAGGTTTAAGCAATACAACAAAAACTACTGAATATATTTCAAAAAATGAGGTATCATTTAAAAGCTCATCATCTGTAGAATCAAAAAAGTACAAAACCAATACCTCCTTTGCTGTGTCAGGTCACATGTATGCAAGTTGTTGAAAATGACATTCTTGGCATCCGGATGTATGGATACTTCTAGATAGGGGGTCATGTGGGCAAGCCCGATAGGTTGATGTTGTCCATAGGCTCAGCTGCAGGTACGTACATACCCAGCTCAGTTAACGTCATGCAGCTGCTCCAAACATGCTCACAGCTCACATCTTGACGCATACAGCACTACCGTCACTCTATATAGTCGGACACCAAAAATAATAAAACGTTCAGCTGTCCAAAAACCTGTAGTGTCCAAAAGTCGTTGTGGACGATGCATTCGGACACAGAATATTCTGCCCGAAAACAGAACTAACAAATAATTACTTTTATATATTTTAGGCTGTCGGAAAACATACGGTGTCCGAATACATGCAAACACATACAGGTAAATGCCCTCGCAAGATCTCCGGTACCCACTGGAGTGACTGCATGTATTGAAGAGGTCGGAGTCCTACGATCTACTAAACAACAGCCCGGGTCACAAAACTCTCACTGACTTAATCTTGTCACATTGTGGTGACCACCAGCTGGTCAGAGAAGAAAGCCTATCCAGCTTCGACCATGTAGTTCTGATTTACTTTCTGTTCCTAGAGTTAATACCAACATTGGAACGGGGACTTTCTCTGTTGCTTTCTCTGTTGCTTTCTCTGTTGCTTTCTCTGTTGCTTTCTCTGTTGCTTTCTCTGTTACTTTCTCTGTTGCCTTCTCTGTTGCTTTCTCTGTTGCTGCTGACTCTGGGATTTGTTTCCTCTTAGTGTTAGATCAGTTGAAAATATTTAAAAATTCCGTGGTCGTTTAAAACATTTTCTTTTATAACCTTACATATATCCACGTTAACTCCCTGGCGTATCCATCCATATCCACCTTAACTCCCTGGCGTATCCATCCATATCCACCTTAACTCCCTGGCGTATCCATCCATATCCACCTTAACACCCTGGCGTATCCATCCATATCCACCTTAACTCCCTGGCGTATCCATCCATATCCACCTTAACTCCCTGGCGTATCCATCCATATCCACCTTAACACCCTGGCGTATCCATCAATATCCACCTTAACTCCCTGGCGTATCCTTCCATATCCACCTTAACTCCCTGACGTATCCATCCAGTCGTATCCATCCAGTCGTATCCATCCATATCCACCTTAACTCCCTGGCGTAGCCATCCATATCCACCTTAACTCCCTGGCGTATCCATCCATATCCACCTTAACTCCCTGGCATATCCATCCATATCCACCTTAACTCACTGGCATATCCAACCTGTTGACAACTTGAATACTGTTTATCGATTCTAAAATTGGCTAACCCTTTTGTTTTGATGCGCATCTGAGCGTGGTTTCCAGGAATTTAGGCGCAAAGAAGTTACCTATTACTATTAGTATTAAGAGGACGACTGAAATTGAACTAACGCCAGACCATCGGCCATGATCTATAATTGGTAAAGGGAAACGGGGGAAACGAGTTATGCTATTTTTCGATTGATCCCAAATTTACAGCCTCCTGCGATTATCAGCGCGGGAGTAACTAAATGCTAGTCCAAAGGTTCCACAGACTGACTATCCATCACGTGATGCACTGGTCACTGGCAGTAGGAAGACATATTTTCCTGGGTACGTTTGAGACCTTCAGCCATGCATAGCAAGGGTGCCGATCGAGCACGTCGACCTTTCAGCTGCAAGTTGGTACCAAAATGAACAAATACACGACATGATATCAGCACAAAAACTATTTTTGTAGTGTTCAACAACTGTTTTAGTCACGTGTGGAATACACATCCGTCATCGAAACAAATTGAAAGGAACATGTGTAACAGAATGTTGAAGAAAGTCTGAAGTGTGCGTGCGAGCGTGCGTGCGTGCGTGCGTGCGTGCGTGCGTGCGTGCGTGCGTGTGTTGGTTACATATGTAGTATTAGTGTGCAAACTACATTAAATTAATGCAAGACGGACCTTTGAACTCACTCACTCACCCACCCACCCACTCACCCACCCACCCACTCACCCACCCACCCACCCACCCACCCACCCACCCACCCACTCAACCACCGACTCACTCACTCACTCACTCACTCACTCACTCACTCACTCACTCACTCACTCACTCACTCACTCACTCACTCACTCACTCACTCACACTCACTCACTCACTCACTCACTCACACTCACTCACTCACTCACTCACTCACTCACTCACTCACTCACTCACTCACTCACTCACTCACTCACCACTCACTCACTCACTCACTCACTCACTCACTCACTCACTCACTCAGTCATCCGGCCTCCATGGTTGGCAGTAGGAGAGCTTGCGTCGTTTCACTATTTACAGCAGTTCTTGTTTTCCAGCGAGACTCAACATACTGTCTGACACGGTCATTAGTTTAGTGTTCTCTGTTCTGAGAACGGAGTCTTCTGTAGCACTTCATTTCAAACGCTACTGGTTAGCAGCCGGCAAAGAAATCGTTGGCTACTGGTTAATGACAAGACAGCACGCGTCGTAAGTATTTAGGCGGTGATGTACATCAAATAGCTGTCTCAAGGCGACAGTACATGTTTTTTTTGGTTTGCGGACAACATGGCGTTCTTCTACTCCATCTACACCATACGACTGCACGATACCGATTCAATAGGTATTTTAAAAAGTAGGCGATTAGACATCCATTGTCTGTACAGACAAGGTGAAATATGTCTCGCTCAACTTCGACATATAATAATTATGTATAAATAAAATTAACAAACTAAAACGTCAATGTGCATTTCAAATGAATGAATGTATATGTTTTAACAACAACGGCAAACACAAGTGAAGTTGTTGCGATTACTGCATTATAAACATATCACACTTTGAACACATCGACACCCGCATCTTTTTAACACTCCTGTCTGTCCGCACATTCAATATGCAAACCAAGTTTGGTCTCCATACATAATGGAGCATACCACAGCCATGGGAAATGTCCGGCATAGAGCAACAACACTAAATCCAGGTTTTAAAATCTGGATTACCAGGAAAGTCTACACAAATGACATTGACTAACTCTGACATAGCGTCGCCTCGAAGG
>OZ023205.1:808853-1109799 GCA_963995525.1 Escarpia spicata
GTTTATTATGTACTGGGGTTACTCCTATTCGGGGTTGCTTTGTTTGGCAACAAAGAGAAGTAGGTTGCGCATGCGCATGTTCGCGTAAGAAAGACGCGCTAAGCCGGCGTTTGTTGTGTTATGTAGGTTAGTTGTTAGTTTTGTAGTTGTAATTAGTTGCAATTGATCAGTTGTTTGTGTTGATGGGCACATGTGAATAATGGCGCAATTAGATTACCAAATAAGCCACACTGACAGCGTGTCGTTTAATCGTTATCATCCTTATCTACACACTGACACAGTGGGGACTGGAATAACGAGGCAGAGGCTCTCGTTGTTCATGAGACAACTGTCAGACCATACCACACTGAGGCCAGTCTGAAGAAGACCGGTCTATTAATGAATGAGATATACCCCTATCTTGGTGCCTCTCCAGCAGTGTGAGATTATGTGCCGTTGTCACAACGATAATCTGGTTGACGTAAAATGCCCATTTTCATGGAAGGGACAGGCTAACATAAAATTGGTGACAGTAGCTTCTGCATTGACAGACAAGGGAATTTGAAGGAAGGTCACAGGTGTTACTCCCTGATTCAATTGCAGATGGAAGTCGCTGGTATGACAGAGTGTGATCTAGTCATTTAATGTATACAGGTGTTGCCAACAAAATTTACACAACTTCAGTAACAAAGGATGATGACTTGGTTAATAAATGTTTTTTATTCATGTGATGCCTGAGTTGCTGTCTAGAACAATTGAAAAAAATTTGAGCAAACCAACAGAGATATTAGCTTTAGTGGAAAGCAGGTTACTTCAGTTTCTTGTACTTTCTCTTCCTCGGTTTTCTGGACCATTCTTCTTTTTAGCTCTCTGAAATCTTTCCTCACCCACGTGACGCTTGCAACCAACTGCGGCTGTCTTGAAGAGATATAATCTGGATAAGTAGGGTCGGTTTAAAAAACCTGTGCAGAAGTGGTCGCTACAAATCCCGGTATTTTCTTTGAGCGTCCAATGCATACGACGGACAGCTGTAGTCCATTTCGCTCTTATTTCACAATTAAGTGGTGTTCTATACAATCCAACAGTACACACTTTTGATAAACGATTTGTACATCCAACAGTACAACAATTTGATGGCATTGTGAAGTATATTTCACGGGAGTGCCAAAAAAACCACGAATTTTCCGTGTTGCGTGCCATACAAACAAACCACCATGTTCGTCAAAACGCAACCCCGAATATATGTCAGATCGTGTTACATTGCACTTGTCACCTATTTTAATGACGCTGCTGACATTTTGAGTCGTATACAACTTGCAACAATGAAATTATGTTATAATGCACTAAGCAGTGCGTTTTTAACGTACAAAGTGGGGAAATGTCCCAGCCCTTTCGTTTGCCCCCCAATGAGACCAACTTTCTCCCCCAGTGTGCCCCCATTGTCCCAAACCAGCCCCTTGTATGGCTTACTTTTTATTCGTTTTAGTGTGTTTAATTTAATTTGCAGTGGGGTATAATAACAACAAACTCTAAGTAACAGTTGTCATGCATTCGCCAGAGAAGAACGGTGCCCATGGACTACTTGAAGCGGTGAACAAAGCTCTGGATGTGACAGGAGGTAAAGACACGAAGCTTTGACGGTGAGGCGGCAAACACCAACAGACAAGGTGGATTATGGCGTCTGCTTGCTGAACAAATCTAGAGAGGTTTGTCAACATTATGGTGTGCTACGCACCGGTCTGACTTAGCCATTGAGTCGGTCGTCAGCACCGTACCTGAGTTGGGAATCTGGAAGTCCAATCTTCTGGGACTCGTACGATTCTTCCGGACGCCGAAGCGGATGATGATGTTGTCAGCGAAGGCCGGGAATATCAAACAGTTCCCCCGGCACCACGATGTCAGGTTTGCCCAGCACGAGCTGCAGCTGGTGGATATTCTGTGCTGAACAACCTACCGATCTGCATTGCGGTATGGGAACAGATGCATGCTCCAGAAAGTACCAGTGAAAGAAAGGAGAAGGCTGAAGCCTAAGGGCTCCTGAGAATCTGGAACCACTAACAAACGTTGACTACCGCGCTGATGGGCGACATCCTTGAGATATATGAAACATTCCAGAAGAAGTGGCAAAGGAGTGATTTGTTCATCAGCGATCTTCTCACTGTGGCTGATGCGGCAATCAAGAAGTTGAACCTAATGAGAGTTGGACCATTCCAGGGAAGAAGGGAGGAGAAAGTAAGTTGTCCAACCGATAACACAAAAGAGGACCTAACACAACGAAAGTGTAATCACCAGTTCGTTTGTACAAACCGCCGCGACAGAGCAATCAGGTTGGAGGTCGTGTAAGCATCGCACGAATACCTGTCTGAACGCATGCACCCGGAGCAGGAGGACGTCATCAAAGACATGAAGGAGTTAGTTTAGTGATGTCACGCAGTCTGAGATCATTCGTTGAGCATGGTGTGCCGTCGTCAGGCGCCTTTTCCCAGATGAAGCATCAGACTTCGCGGACGGGGCAGCCGAGAAGTGGGAAAACATAAAGTATATGCCATTCCTGCCTGATGGCTGTTATCTCGGTTGTAAGTTGACTGTCAGACTGCGCCAACGTCTGCCAGTCATAATAGGTGCAGTTCAGAAGGTGTTGGCATCTTTGGCTTGTGTGAGTTCACACTCTATGCAGACCGAAAGGATCGTGAGCCACCACGTGGTCGATAATCACCGCACCAGTATGAATGAGGACAAGAGAAACGCACGACTCATGGTGGTGTACCGGTCTGGAAGGAGGTTCCGGTCTGAGAGTAAGTTCCGGTTCCGTTTTGCGTATTGCGCATGCGATTGTACATGTCAAAGGTTAGCGCCTACTTTCGGCCCGCAGCTGTACGGTCTGGTTTACGTTAACGATACGGTTACTTTTGTAATTGTTAGTATACATAACAAACCCTCATAATTAGCATAACTTGTAATTATTTGCCAAAACAATTGTTTTATTTTGATGTCATTGTCTCAGAGCGTTGTGCATCTTATGACTTCGTCACACAGAGCTGCAGTTTTCAGCGCAAATCTCTGTCAGTTTGGCATGTATGAAGCTGAAATTGTGTATGTAATCTAGCAGGCCCATTTGGGGTGGTTCGTAGATTAATTTTTTTTAATAATTCGTTGGGGGTGGGGATCCTGGGGGGTAACAATTTATAAATGACACATATCTCTGTCAATTTGGCATGTATGTAACACCGTAGGGGGGCAAGTAGGTCAGTGGAGTAACGGTCGCTACAGCAAGCGAAAACTGTTTAATTATGTAACTCAGTCGCCGCGAGCGTCGAGCAAGGGTCAAAGGTGATCGGTCACCTGGGGTCGCGTTGCTCATCACGATGTAACTCAGTCGACACATACTTCTGGCACGGGGTCAAAGTTGATCGGTCAGATGAGGTCACGTTGCTCACCGCGGGTCGCATTTGATGTACTGCGCTTGCGCGAGCATGCGTAATACGCAAAACGGAATCGTAACTTACTCTCAGACCGGAATGACCCTCGACCCGCTGTCGTCAAATTCTTGGAGAAAACAAGAAGATGCTGGACTCTATATTGGGACATCTACGGATAGCGTGAATTCGTTACGAAATTCACCCGCGAAACGCGACTCGTCTAGTAAAATTGAGACAACTGTCAAACGTTGTGAATTACAGGATACGTATCATGTTTCTATGACTACTGCATGTATTGGTTGTAATAAAAGATGTTTGTAAGATATATGTGAAACATTTATGTTAATACCAATATGGAGTTGTCACTCTTCACTGTAGGCCCCACAACTATGTGGATACAAAGATAACAACACATTATATTAAGCTTCCATACATTCCTAATGGTTATGAATATAATCATTAATGTATGCGTAAACTGCCCTTTTTTATGAAATAGAAGTGTCCTTTTAAGACATTGGCGCCCCATTGAAAATTCAGTAAAATACGCCCTGGCACTAAGACTAAATGTGTTGAAATACTAGTTTAAAACACACATCGGCATGATGGTGTGCCGCGAGAATCTAATGAACTCGAAAGTTTGCCGCGACATCAAAAAGGTTGAGAAGCCCTGGCGTAGGGCTACACACACTTAACGACGACCTGATTAATTTAAATCAGATTACATGTAATACACCTGCCAAGTATTTTAATGACACTATTGTCATTATCAATGCTATTTGTCGGCCGGAATAGCTCAGTTGGGAGAGCGAAGATCTAAAGGTCCCCGGTTCAATCCCGGGTTCCGGCAACGCCGAGTTCCTGGCGGCCGACAAACCTTTTACGTTGACAATACGCCTTCAGCAATACGCCTTTGTGAAGTGACGTTCTGAACATCGACACTTATCAAGAACAACATCAGGTCGGATCTAAAGAGCAATTGTCTTGTAGCTCGTTCAGCGCCGTTGTTTATAATAACTTCTCTCTCTCTCTATGGGGAAATTCATTGATACTAATTTTTCAAATTATTTAAAGTCATGGTTTAAAAACCTCGTATACAACTAACAACAATGAAATCTTGTTATAATGCACTAAGTCTGTGGAAACACTAGTCTAGAACAAACATGATGGTGTGCCGCGAGAATCTAATGAACTCAAAAATGTGCCGCGACATCAAAAAGGTTGAGAAACCTTGGCGTAGGGCTACGTACACTTAAGTTAACAGCGACTTCATCACTTTGAATCAGGTTACATGTAATACATAGGTCTGCCAAGTATTTTAATGACACTATTGTCATTATTGTTGTCTTTCGTCGGCCGGAATAGCTCAGTTGGGAGAGCGTTAGACTGAAGATCTAAAGGTCCCCGGTTCAATCCCGGGTTCCGGCAACGCCGATTTCCTGGCGGCCGACGTTTATTTTACTGTGTAAAGGCAGCAAACTGTGACGACCGCGTAGTTTCGGCAATTCTGCCGTCATCATGAAGAGCTTTGAGGGTTTGGGATGCGGTGCGTTCTACGGCCTGGTATTTTGCGAATTTCCCACAAACATCCATGTTATCACAACTATACGTGATTTGTACCTGTATTTGCAGATGGTCGTGAACGAGTGTCTGCGTCTATAATACGTTTTATGACACTTTTTAAATACCTGGTAAAATACATATATTTTGGAGTTCGACTACTTTTGTGATATATGTCACAATTCTGACCACACACGCACACACCCACGCAGGCTTGTTTTGTTTAGATTGTCGCAGTGCCAAGAGGGATGCTGTTGAAGATCTTTCGCGGGCGGTGCCGAGGGGATAGTGACAAAGACTGTTCCCTGAGTTGTTCAACGTTTCTTCGGTAATGTTTTGTTCTAATACGAAACGAATTGACTGAACGTTTCTATCCAAGCAGATCTAGTTCCAACCGAGTGGAACTCTTTTACCACAGCGGGCGGTGCATTCGCACCTATCGTTCGTCATAGCCAACGAGCCTTCTGATATTCGTCTCATGCCAATTTTCATTAAACTCAAATACAATATTAATGAGTAATCCATATATGGCATATGATTTCATTACTTCTTGTCCAAAGCGACTGAATTGTGTATTTTATATCGATCCTTCCTTGACACTAGACAGACAATTATATATTAGCTAGTGTCAGTACAATTATTGTTCTTTGTCCTCACGATAGCATGTTGCGCTGATTCATCGTATACATTATGTGTCTGACGCTTTATTCCAAACATACTGCCATACACCAGATAATAATTATTGTATTTAAAGACATTTCAAGATAAATCTTCACTACGACAAGTAGTTGCCTCTCCTCGTCAGTCTTGGCTGACCGTGAACTGGTATCTGTGTCTTCGTGTGTAGATCGTATGGCACACTATAGCTTTGGGGTTCAACTACTTTTTGCCATATAATATTATCACAACTCTTACCATACTCACACGCACACACACACGCGCGCGCGCGCATACACACACACATGCACACACACACATAATAAACACATAAACACTACCGCATACGCACACACACACGCACGCACATGCGGTGCCGTCCAACGTCTTTAAGGCAGACCTGTTCAATCGAACATCATCTCGATTTCACTGGGAAGCAATCAGCCACGCTGCAATTAATACGCGAAGACTATATAAACGTCCCTGCGAGCAGAATAGTTTCCAACAAGCGGCACTCTTTTCCCTCCGAGGGCGATGCGTTCGCACCTATCGTGCATTCCTTAAATGGGCGTGCTGATAGTTAAATGTCGCATGCAAATATGAATTGTGTCATACTTACATACAGTACTAATGACTAATCCGCAATGGTTGATGTCGGTCCTTGAAGGTGACCGTGAACTGGTGTCTGCGTCTTCTTGAATATATATTAGTTTTTTACAGAATATAAATAATTTGTAGTTGAACTGATTTTCTGTTGATTTGGTTACCGAACTATTATTGACCTACCGTATGTGTCTTAACGTTTCCATCTTAGCCGGCTTGAACCTCGAGCGCCAAACTTTCAGGGACTATTCAACGACCCTAGAGTACGACGTAATATCTACATCTGTTCTACCCTGCCCCAACAGCATAGCAATACGAACATTGTTTGACTAGTCTGTGTGATGTGTGGACCTGGAATCTCGGAAGAATTCAAAATGAATGTTGGCTTGAGACAGGGGGGTGCCATGATCGCACTACTGTTTATCGCAGTTATGGAACTGATAAGTAGAAAGACCAGTATGAAAGATATTCTCCAGAAACTATTGTATACAGACGATCTAGCGGTAGTGGCAGATGGGGAAACGGATTTACAGGAACAACTGATAGAGTGGAAGGATATCTTCAGCAAACACGGACTGAAAGTGAATCTGGAGAAGACAGAGGTGTTGTGGGTTGGGCAAAAGGCAAAGAACTGGAAATACACCTGGAGGGGAAGAAATTAAAACAAAGAGACAGTTTTGTATACCTAGGAGGAGCGGTATGTGGAGATGGCTCCTCAGAGACAGAAATTCGCAGGAGAATACAAGCAGGGGCGAATGCATGGAGGAAAGTAGAAGGTGCGATGGGAGACAGGCACATATCGCGAAAACTCAAGGGAAAGGTACTATGCACATGTGTGACACCAGGCTACCTGTGTGGCCTAGAAACAATAGCAATGGCAGAGAAACAACAGGAGAGGGTACAAGTGTGCGAAAACAACTGGGTTAGGAGAATTACGGGGGTAACGAGAATAGATAAGCAAAGAATGGAAGAGTTGAGGGAGGATGTTGGCGTGAAAGAAAGTTTCAAGAAGAAGTTGGTGAGAAGTCGGTTGAACTGAGCAGGACATGTGGAGCGAATGGGAGAAGAACGGATGGCAAAGAAAGCAGATGCCCGGAGAGTGGAGGGAAAGAGAAGACGAGAGGTGGGAGGATTGCGTGAAGAGAGACCTGGGGGATGGAAAGGGGAATGGAGGAAAAGAACAAAAGGCCGAGGAGAACGGAGAAGGGTGGTAGAGAAAGTAATGCAAGTGCAATGAGGAGGAAGAGAAAGAAAATATCAACGTATCCAAGCCAGCCTCACCCCTGAAGACAGGGAACGACGAGGAGAACAACAATTCTACACTGTCACGACTAGGGCCTATCGATTAATGTGAATTTCAAATTCTCTCCGACCTGTATCATTTTGAACAAACAAGGAGTATCTGCGAAAGCTTTATGGTGTTTATGATACGATGCTCTGTGTTTTCTAACATTTGGTAAATGTTACCTTCACGACTGTTTTCTACCAAGGCATCCCGTCAGGTGACGGGCATTTTTGCTAGTGTAGCTAATGATAAAAACGTATATATTTCGCAATCATTATTGGTGTGACACCCAAGGATGTTATTTGTTCATATACATACATATATATATATATATACATATATTATATATATATATATATATGTATAATATATGTATATATATATATATATGTGATTTTTATAATAGAAGTACAGTGCATCTTAACACACACTGCATATTTGGCCTCACGCAGGAGCGACACAGAAAACACGTTATGAAATAGTCTAATTGCATTGGAATGTCAAAAGTGCTCAATATAACTGGATGCTACTAGCTGGTAAACGTAAACAATATCAACTTTGACACAAGTGCACAATACTCATTCACATAACTCTAAAATAACACGAACGTCTAAAGAACTATACTTATTTAAAGCCAATTTTAGATAAGTGTATAATATTATGGCACAAATATAATTAGGCTCGGCGGTATATATAAAGACCATTTTTCCTCAGATTGGACGGGAAAAAGTGGACAGTAGTTCACCAAGAAACAGAAACTAAGTTATTTCGGCCATGTGAAACGGCATCAGTCTCTAAAGAGACTAATAATGGAAGGAAAAGTGGAAGGCAGGAGAAGCAGAGGAAGACCTAGGAGACAATGGGGGTAGGACATAGAGGAATGGATGGGAGCCGACGTCTGGCGAGTGGGGAGACTGGCAAACGAAAGAGCTGTCTATAGACAATCCATCAAGGCTGCAACGTCCGGAAATGGATAAGCAAACCCCAAGTTCACCAAGGAAATTAAAAAGTGAACAGTTGCTCAACAAGGCAATGAAAAAGTGGACAGTGGTTCAACAAGGAATTGAAAAAACAGACAGTTGCTCAACGAAGAAATGAAAAAGCAGACAGCTGATCAACAAGGAAATAAGAAAGTGGACAGGTGTACATCCTGTGTACAAAAAAACAAGTAGGAATTGCGGAAACAGGGTTTAGCGAGGGAACGCGTTACCCGCTACAAAACCTATTATCCTGTTCCTGTTGCTTTCCATTAACAGAGGGCTTTTCCCCTCCCTGCCGCACGCCCCGGAAACCAGCGTCATGCATCACCAGACAAGCGCTAACATGGAATCCCCAATACGGCAATAGGCAAGGTAAAAAAAAGGCCGGCCGAAGAGCATTTAGCGAAGGGACCTCCTGGCAGACACTAAGCAGATTTAACAAGATTGCCACCCAGAGAATTAACTCTAGGTGATTGCCACCCAGAGAATTAACTCTAGGTGGCAGGTGGACAAGGAAGCCCTTTGGCTTATCGAGAGTCCGACCCTTTTATCTATGTGAATCCCGCCCTTCTGAGGTATGTGTCGATTTTATTTTTAAACATATTCATGCTACTAGCACCCACATAATCAGCAGATAATCTGTTCCATCCATTTACAGTCCTTTGTGAAAATGAGAACTTTCTTATATCTAATCTACATTCCTCCTTTGCTAATGTAACTTCATGTCCTCTAGTCCTTTTATCTTTCTTAACCGAGAAAAAAATATTTCTATCAATATTTTCATAACCATTCATTATTTTAATCCTCTCATTCTCCTGGTCTCTAGTGTTGTTAAGCCGCATTTTTTAGGCGTATTTCGTAACTAAGATCCCTCAGTTTTGATATAATTTTAGTTTCTCTCCTTTGTACTCTTTCTAGCATATCTATGTACTTCCTGCGATATGGCCTCCACGCTTGAATACAATATTCTAAATGAGGCCTAACTATTGTTTTGTACAGCGGTATTATTAGCTCTTTTTTTTATACGTTATGTTTCGCCTAATTAATCCAAGGATTTGATTTCTCGTTGAAGCTGCAATTCCGCACTGCTCTGAAACCTTCATATCAGCACTAATGGTTAACCCTAAGTCCTTTTCTTTTACAGTAGAAATTAGTACAGTACCCCCATTGTATATTCTACCTCTTCGTTCCCATGTCCTGCGTGGAGGCATTTACATTTCCCAAAATTGAACAGCATTTGCCACTTTTCAGATTGTCATAATGCCGTCCCATTATAATTCCGACGCACTAATTACAGGGACAATCATTCGACGACACTCTTCGTAGCTCCCGGTTATTCAGCCCGTTGGCCTATATACTTTCGTGTTCAATAAAGCCTACGTTTACCCATACGTGTTACATTACATGGTGTCTGAAGCGGTTTGCGGGTGAGTTAAGCGCAATATGCATTAACTTACTCAGCGAAAAAAGTTATAACGTACGGCAACATCGACGAAAAGCGACATTGTCGTCGCGAAATCGAACACACGACAAGTCCGTCGCTACGCCTACAGCTACGTTGAGCCAACATGGCAAAATTCGACCCGCCAGCGAAGTTTTCGTTCAAGCCGAGTGAATGGTTGGAGTGGGTCGATGAATTCGGGCGATTTAGAACGGCGACTAAGCTACATAAAGAAGACGGCGAAGTCCAACGCGACTCGTTACTGTATGCTATGGGTGGTCGTGAGGTGAATCGCATCTTTCGTACCTTGACGTTCGTGTCGCCTGAAACAGATACAGATTACGCCACGTTGGTGTCAAAGTTAACGGAGTATTTCATCCCGAAGAGAAATATCATCCACGAACGCTGCATATTCCAAGACAGAGTGCAGCATTCATCTGAGTCTATTGAAGAATTCGTACGAGATCTGCAAACATTGGCGTTGCACTGTGACTATGCGGACACGAATGAGATGGCCAGAGACCGTTTTGTGATGGGCATCAATGGCTCGTCAGTGAAACAAAAATTGCAGTTGTGTACAGATCTCAGTCTCGACAAGGCTGTGACTATTGCTCGCCAAAATGAGCAAGTAAAACCGCAAATGCGTGAACAAGTACACACCATTCAAGTGAACGAACATGTAGCCGAAGCAAAGATGAGTGCTCGGCACACTAAACAACGTCCACACTCGTCGCGCACAAAAAACATGCGTCAAACGTGCGACCGTTGTGGTTACGCGCGACACGGTCGCGAGGGAAAGTGTCCGGCTTCGGGGCAAAAATGCAAGATCTGCAATGTCAGGGGTCACTTTGCCTCTGTCTGTCGTTCGAAGCGAAGTACGACCTTTGAACCACGTTCATCGCACGAAGTGAAAAGCGACACTGCAGAATCGTTTCTCGGCGTCGTCGACTGTACGACACGCAACGAGGCCTGGTTCGTCAACCTGACAGTCAAGCGAACCAGAATGCGGTTCAAGATCGACACAGGTGCCGACGTCTCAGTGATATCCAAAAAAAACGTGGCTGGCAATGAAAGAGAAACCAGCACTGGAACCAACCACCACCTGCCTCAGCAGTGTGGGTGGGCAGTTAAAGGCCTGCGGACAATTTAGCGCCACCGCTAGGCACAAACACGCCGTCTATCGGTTCGATGTAATCGTGGTTGAAGGTGACAGCGCCTCAAACCTGTTGGCTCGCGACGTGGCTGTCGACATGGGTCTAGTCAGTCGGCTCGATGAAGTCGGCTCATCAAACTCCGAATCGATTGGGCTTCTGAAGACCGAACCTGTGACAATACAGCTTAAACCTGGGGTCGAGCCACATTGTCTACCAACAGCGAGGCATGTCCCTTTCCCGTTGATGAAAGCGGTGAAGGCAGAACTTGACCGCATGGTCGCGTCAGGCGTTACCAAAGTGGTCACGGAACCTACAGACTGGTGATCCGCGATGGTTCCCGTCGTCAAAAAGACTGGAGCGGTGCGCATCTGCGTGGACCTGAAGCAATTGAACGTCGCAGTTCGTCGTGAACACCTGATGCTTCCCTCGCTAGATGACATATCACCGCGACTCGCAGACTCGAAGGTCTTCTCATCGCTAGACGCAGCCAGCGGATTTTGGCAAATTCCGCTTGACGAGGCCAGTCAGCTATTGACCACGTTCATAACGCCATTCGGGCGGTACGCATTGCGCCGACTTCCGTTTGGAATCTCGTCAGCGTCTGAGATTTTGCAGCGGAAAATGTCATCAATCCTAGAGGGACTGGATGGAGTTGAAGTCCTCATGGATGACATCCTCGTTTACGGCCTTTTGTTCAGTTTTTTTCAGGTTTGTGTACACGAGAAAACGACGCATTATTAGTAAGTTTCATTCTGCAGACAATAATACGAACTGAACAAATATTTTGTGTTAATCACTTCCCGCGTCCTTCACACTGGAGCACAAAGCATCAACGAATTTCCTGCAGATCGGTCTTGGACGAGCCCACTAGAGTATTTCTGTCTTGGGCCAAGGTTGGCAAAGAATGGCCGCTGATATCTTGGAATACCAACTGTGGGTCAATGTTGGTTGTAGCCGACGTCGGCAGCCATTGAAATATAAAAGAAAACATTTCCAAATAAGGGCGTGGCCCAATCACCCCCAGATAAAGGTAAATTCTTATATAGCGCAGTATCCATGCAGTCCTTTGGACTGCTCAAAACGTTTTTAACTTTACTTCCGGGCAGACCTGTTCAATCGAACACCATGTCGACGTCTTTTGGAAACATTCAGTCACGCAGCAGTTAATGCACGAAGACTATTCGTACACAAATATCCACCATTGTCTAAAGCCAGGTACTCATTCATACAGCTGAGTGAACAGTATACGTAAAGTTTGGCATTCCAAGCTATTGCCGTGCAGTGGCTGCCGACGAGCAACCGACGTTTGCTCCAGGGTTGGCATTCCAAGCTATAGGCTGCCATTCTTTGCCAACCTTGCTCCAAGACAGAAATGCTGCCTGGGGAGTTGGCTCATCCAAGACTGTTTTGGAGGAAATTCATTGATGCACAATGTGAAGGAAGCCGAAAGGTATAGAAGGGATGCACCGCGTTCACAGTAGGACTTTGGTTAGCACAAAATATATGTTCAATTCATGTACAGGTATTTATTGAATGACACATTTTCCAATAATTGGTCGTTTTATATGTATCATGTGCTTGTTCGTAATGATAACTTCAAATTAAATAAAACGTAAGTCGGCCGCCAGGAACTCGGCGTTGCCGGAACCCGGGATTGAACCGGGGACCTTTAGATCTTCAGTCTAACGCTCTCCCAACTGAGCTATTCCGGCCGACGAGAATTGTAAACAATGTCAGCAGCGTCATTAAAATAGGTGACAGGTGCAATTTAACACGATCTAACATGTGTAGGCACTCTAGTACGTAATAAAATATATGTGTAGGCCATAGGGGGATCCAGGCGATTTGTATCCCCTTATAGTGGCGTGCTCCCGTTACGTGCGAGGTGCACAGACCTTCGGAAATTGTGAATGTCGCCACAAAAATTATTAATTTAATTAAAATTAAATTAACACCCCCTTCCGGTCTTCCGATGCCACAATTCGACGGTACGACGGCAGGGTCGTGCAGAAGCTCCGGCTCAATTAACGCAATGTGAATATTATTCGCCCGCCATTTGGTGATACTCGGGGGGGGGGGGGGGCGCAATTGGAGATTTTGTTTCTCCCCCTAGTCTCCTAGACTACCCACTCTGGATACGCTCTTGTTGGTATGTCGACATGTTCTATCCGCTTTAAGTGTCATGTCCGTAGTCTTATCCGGCTATATACATCCTCTCGAAACAGGGGTGGTAGACTTAGTAGGACAAGCCCCTTGGCCCCACACCTAAGCATAATAAAATATCTTCGTCCCTCCTTATTCCCTCCGTCCCTCGCTCCCTTCTTTGTTTCGTCCGTCCGTCCGTCCGTCCCTCACTCCCTCCTTTGTTCCCTCCGTCCCTCCCTCCCTTCCTCCCTCCGTCCGTCCCTTCCTCCGTCCGTCCGTCCGTCCGTCCGTCGGTCCCTCCATCCGTCGGTCCCTCCCTCCCTCCCTCCCTCCCTCCCTCCCTCCCTCCCTCCCTCCCTCCCTCCCTCCCTCCCTCCCTCCCTCCCTCCCTCCCTCCCTCCCTCCCTCCCTATTTTTTTCTTCAAAAATACCCTTGTTTTTGTCTATAATTATGAATGTGTGTGTACTACTTAAGCATGTATGCGTGTATATATGTATGCATGTACGTATGTATATTATTTAATTTGAATATCAAGATCAAATATTCATCATCATCATCATTGTGCAGCCGTAGTGTCACGTGGTTGGGCGAAGGCCTCAGCATGTCGTTTCCAAATCTGCCTGTTTTGGGCTATCATCTGCCAGATGGTGCCCTTCCAGTACTCGTCTAGTTCGTCTCTCCACCGTCTCGCTGGTCTTCCTCTAGATCGTTTCCCTTCGTAAGGTCCCCAGGTTGTGATACGCGATGTCCATCGGTTATCTCGTAGTCTGCTAATGTGCCCTGGCCAGGTCCACTTCTGTCTTCTGATTTGTTCTATTACGTCTATGACCTTTGTCTTCTGTCATACCCGATATGTGATGTTTAACATACTTCTTTCCATCTTTGTTTGTGCGGCTGCTAGCTTGTTCTTTGCCTGGATGGTGAGTGCCCATGTTTCCGCGCTGTATGTCATCGCTGGAAGTATGCATGAGTTGAAGACTTGTCTCTTCAAGCAGGTTCCAAAGTTACCCTTGAAGATATCCCGGTGTTTGGCGAAAGCTGTCCAGCCGGCGGTGATCCTTCTTTGAATCTCCCTGTCTTGGTTTTTTCTCTGATACTGTATCGCTATCCCAGATAGACGTAGCTTTCAACGTTCTCTATCTGTGTCGTGTTGATATATATTGGTGTGTCATTTTCTAGCATCGCTTTTGTCTTCGATATGTTCATCTTGAGACCTTGTTTTTTACTTTCATCAGCTAGCTCCTGCAGCATGTTTTGTAGTTCTTGCTGAGATATTCTCCGTCTATCCTCAAGCCTTTGGTTTTCCAGGTCAGTCTTTGGAATATGCTTTCGAGTGTTGCCGTGAACAGCTTGGGCGATATGGTGTCACCCTGTCGTACTCCTCCCTTGATGTTGATCTTGTTGCTCTTTTTGTCTTTCTGTCACCGAGCTGTTAGTGTAGGAGTTTGCACCGAGCCGAAAGCCTTCTCGTAGTCGACGAAAGCGATACAGAGCGGGATATTATATTTTCGGCACTTCTCTTTCAGTTGGTTTACGACGTGTATGTGGTCTATCGTTGAGTACCTGCTTCTGAATCCTGCTTGTTCTCGTGGTTGGTTTTTGTCGAGTGTCTTCTCTAACCTATTCGTTAGTATCTTTGTGAGTAATTTGTAGATGTTTGATAACAGACATATCGGTCTGTAGTTCTGTAAGTCTTTCTTATTTCCCTTCTTTTAGATAATCACCATCTTTGCGTTCTCCCATGCGGTGGGTATTCGTCTTTCTGATAAGCATTTAGTATACAGCTTAGCTAGTGTCTTCGAGATGGTATCTTCTCCTGCTTTTAATGTTTCAATGTTTACATGGTCGTTGGCTGATGTCTTCCCATTCTTCATATCTCTTAGCGCTGCTTCCACCTCCCATGGTGTTATCTCTGGTACTTCTTTTGGGTCGGTGTGAATTATGGTACTCTGTTCACTGTCGTATAGCTCGGTGTAGAATTCCTCTATTCGTTCCATGATCATATCTTGGTCTTGTATTTCTCTACCCTGCTTGTCTAGAAGTGTAATCAGTCTGTCTCGGCCTAGTGCCTGTGTTCTTCTTGCTTTGCTCAGGCTCTTTAATGACATAATCGTTTCTCGTATGATCTCTTGTTCGTACTTTCTGATGTCCTCCTTCGCTTTTTTTTATGGTCTTGCATATTTCTGCATACTCTATTTGTTTTTTACGGTCGCCGTTATCCACCATTTCTCGTCGTTTCTTCGTTAGTGCTCGTGTCGGTGATGATATTCTCGTCACTACATGCCTGTTGGTTGCTTTGGCTACACTTGTCGCACTTAGTTGGATAATTTCGGTGATGTTTTCGCTCATGGTGTCGATATCGTCTAGTTCCTGTAGTGTCTCAAATCGATATCGCAGTTCGAGATGGAATTCGATCTTTTTTCTTCCGATTTGTGAAAATAGAACAAGTATGTTTTTTTAAGATATCACTAAGTTGGTAGACGAGGGATGACCAGTAGATATCATCTACTTACATTTTCAGAAAGCTTTCGACAAAGTGCACATCAAAGATTACTGCTTAAATTAAAGGCCATGGCATAGGAAATGATATAATTAACTGGATAAAAAATGGCTGATTGACAGAAGACAACGGGTAGTAGTTGATGGGGAGGCTTCAAACTGAAATTCAGTTTTGAGTGGGGTACCACAGGGATCAGTACTGGGACCTACATTATTCTTAATATATATCAACGATTTGGACGATGAAATAACACGCAAGGTATTGAATTTGCGGATGATACAAAAGTGTTTAGAAGGATTAAACGTGATGGAGATAGACAGCATTTACAAGATGATCTTGACAGGTTTATCAAAATTAATGGTCTGAAAAGTGGCAAATGTTGTTCAATTTTGGGAAATGTAAATGCCTCCTCACAGGACATGGGAACGAAGATGTACAATGTACAAATGGGGGTACTGTACTAAGTACTACTGTAAAAGAAAAGGACTTAGGGTTAACCATTAGTGCTAATATGAAGGTTTCAGAGCAGTGCAGAATTTCAGCTTCAAAGGGAAAACAAATCCTTGGATTAATTAGGCGAAATGTAGCGTATAAGGACAAAGAACTAATAATACCGCTGCATAATACAATAGTTAGGCCTCATTTAGAATATTGAATACAAGCGTGGAGGTCATATCGCAAGAAGGACGTAGGAGAGTGATTAAAATGATACAAAAACTGAGGGATCTTAGTTACGAAATACGCCTAAAACAATTTGGCGTAACAACACCAGAGACCAGGAGATCGAGAGGGAATGAAATAGAAGTGCCTAAAATATCGAATGGTTTTGAAAATATTGATAGAAATATTTTGTTCTCAGTTAAGAAAGATTAGCAAAGGAGCAGTGCAGATTAGATATAAGAATGTTCTAATTTTCACAAAAGACTGCAAAATGAATGGAACAGATTGTCTGCTGATTCTGTGGGTGCTAGTAGCATGAATATGTTTAAAAATAAAATAAACACATACCTCAAAAGGGCGGGATACACATAAATAAAAAGGGTTGGACTCTCGAAAAGCCAAATTAAAGGCTTCCTTGTCCATCTGCCATCTAGAGTAAATTCTCAGACGCGTATTCCAGATCTTTGCCACGGATACTGTAGCTGACCATGCTTCCCGTGAGTTTTTTATGTTTGCTTTCTGAACTAGAATTTCCTTGTCTGCTGAGCGGAGATTTTCACCGGTTGGCACATACGGTTTGACAAGGTTGAGCAGGTAAACCGGAGAGACATTTTGAAAACGAGTTTGGATATTTTGAAGATAATCCTCTGAAGCCAGTTTAGTTTTTTTAGGATAGGTGTGATGTGTGTTAATTTCCCGGACAGCATGACCTGTGGCATACTCCTATTCTCAAGTTCACGACACGCACTTTTGCAGTAGAGAAAGCAGACCCAGAATTGTGACCATTCTGAACGCAATTCCATGCATTCACTGGCGTCGATGTCGACCAAGCGCAGGACACAACATGACCCTCAAAGGAAAAGGAGGATTGCAAGGCATCGTCAACAAACATGGTTTCTGCCATTGTATCAAGTCGCATAACTACGCATAACGGTGCGAAGAATCTTCGAAGGGTAATTCTCCCACCCTTTCTCGGTTGCGACTATGACTACTCACTTGGTTTAACACGTAGGAGTCCTTTTCAGGCCGGTCGGTCTCGGACAAGTTTGTACCACTGTTTTGCTTCGTATGTTAGTATTGATGGCGAGGCAAGGTGCTATGAAGCGGCAGCAGTTCACACTGTTTCCCAGGCACGTCTATGAATGGATGGATGGATGGACGGATGGATGGATGGATTAATTAATTAAAGTTTATTTGTACGTTACTCGGTTACAGTGAATTTTACAAGTATGAACACAAATATAGATTCAATATGCACAAGTAACTCGGGATATTCTTTAGAAACCCCTGGGGGCTAATTTCGAGAACCACATATAATTAGGTAATAAAAAATTGTACATTTTTTAGATTGCCGTAAATAAAAAAAAAACAAGGCGTCGCAATCCAATATAAACTTACACAATCTAACACCATGAGGCAAAGTGCTAATTGAATGTTATAGCGTGCATTGGAAAATACTTGTCAACTGAGTATCTGTGGTAAAATGGAAGTATGAAGACATATAACACGAATGACTTCATATAGTATAAATAGACAATATAACGCATAGACACAGTGTCATATGCAATTCATAAGATGACTTATTTTTGTAAGTGCCAGGTTTAAGGAAATGGGAAATGATAACCTAGTAGTAGACATATTCGCATTATCAACACAAATGTTTAGAAAGATTAAACGTGATGAAGATAGACACCATTTACAAGATGATTTTGACAGATTGATAAAATGGTCTGAAAAATGGCAAATGTTTTTCAATTTTGGGAAATGTAAATGCCTCACACGGGACATGGGAACGAAGATATAC
Organism: Escarpia spicata; assembly: GCA_963995525.1. Classification (NCBI taxonomy): domain Eukaryota; kingdom Metazoa; phylum Annelida; class Polychaeta; order Sabellida; family Siboglinidae; genus Escarpia; species Escarpia spicata. The sequence continues at coordinate 827,039 of OZ023205.1, forward strand.
AATGTACAACGGGAGGTTCTGTACTTAGTACTACTATAAAAGAAAAGGTCTTAGGGTTAACCATTAATGCTGATATGAAGGTTTCAAAGCAGTGCGGTATTGCCGCTTCAAAGGGAAATCAAATCCTTGGAAAGAGCTTATAATACCACTGTACAAAACACTAGTTAAGCCTAATTTAGAATATTGTATTTAAGCGTGGAGGCCATATCGCAGGAAGGACATAGATATGCTAGAAAAAGTACACAGGAGAGCAACTAAAATGATATCAAAACTGAGGGATCTTAGTTACGAAATATGCCTAAAACTGTGGTTTAATAACACTAGAGACCAGGAGATTGAGAGTAGATCAGATAGAAGTGTTTAAAATATTGAATAGTTATAAAAATATTGATAGAAATGTTTTTTCTCAGTTAAGAAAGATAGAAGGACCAGAGGACATGAAGTTACATTAATTAGTAAAGGAGCAGTGTAGATTAGATATAAGAAAATTCTCATTCTCACAAAGGACTGTAAATGATTGGAACAGATTATCTGCTGATTGTGTTGGTGCTAGTAGCGTGAATATGTTTAAAAAATAAATCGACACATACCTCAGAAGGGCGGGATACACATAGATAAAAGGGTTGGACTCTCGATAAGCCAAATGGCTACCTTGTCCACCTGCCTCTAGAGTTAATTTTCTGGATGGCAATCTTGTTAAATCTTGTTAAATTATCGATTAGCGCTAGCGGCTAGCGTCCACTCAAAGTGTTTTTTTAAATTAAAACCATTTATCGTTATTATGTTTAATGGTGCATTTTCTCAAATGTTGTTGATTTTAAGTTGAGCCGGTAATGCCCTCTGGTGTATGATTTTAAAAAATATTTAAAATATACATCTTCATCAATAATAAAGGCCGGCCATAATAAACCGATAGGTGGCGCCATTGTTTCTACTAATCCCGGAGTTGTGTTGATTTTTTATAATATTTATACAGCTGTTTGCACTTTTAGGATGATATCCACACATCATTTGTGAAAAACAGTATTTAATCGGATACGAAAAGTCATCATATTGTAACACGATACACTTAGGATCTCAGCAGCGTCAATGATAGAGGTAAACAACATTTGTTTTATGTAACATCTCCATTTATCGCCCACATCGAGAGACCAGAACGATACACTAAAAGTCACTATTTGCGATTTGCGTTATGATACGTATTATCGGCACTTGTCTGCGGGCCCATCTTGGTTATGCAATTATACCTACGTTTTTGCATAAATTTGATACTTCTAAATGGTCGATCGGCATAGTCCAGCATAAGTCTAGATTTTGACGCCGATTTGGTACCTCAACTCAAGGACAGTGAGTCAATCGATTCGTTAAATGATAAATCCAAATTTTTAATCCATCATTCCGCATCATCTCAGGCTAAATTACATTATAACAAATATTGCATCTTCTGGCCAAAGGCTAAGCAAGGCAAAGCCTCTTTTAAGGCCAAAACATCGCTCCGGTTTGTGTCAGTCAATCCAGGTGTGGCCATGTATTATTATGCAGTGCATGAAATGAACAATATAACAGTGCATATTGACACATGTCGGAATGCAATGCCATTAAAGGTGCTAAAGCTGATAGTCAGGGATCCAGAGCGTCAAAAGGGTATTATTTTAGGATGGACCGGACACCACTTCCTAAACTACCTCGTCGCTATGAGGAATCTGCCACCAGACATAGATGAAGAATTCCAACGTGGACATTTTAATGTGCGTGTGACAAGCGGTGAGTTCAATGCAGTTTTGACCAACATGGCTTTGAAATAAACTTACAATCGTGAAGCGAAGACACAGCTGTTCAAAGGTATCACTCAACAAGCATCTACCAGAGGAAATACCTTAGAGAACTTCCAGCGCACACTGCAGTATCTGAGCAAACAAAGACACTGAATGGTCCACGTTCAGGAGGGAACCAAACCGTCAACTAACACTAAAGCCAACAAAGACTGATCCGATGTGAACACGATGAAAAGTCTACTGAAGCAAGAGATGATTAATCCATTCAGCTACTCCTCGCCAGATCTACTCAACATCGCAACTAGTGAGAAATGTCTCTCCCTGGATCTGCTTGAAGCTAAATTGAAAGTAGAAAGTGGTAGTTTACCTCCAGACTCACCTCCAGACGTTTGAGCAGAAAGGCAAAAAGAAATTAAAGTCTCAACAGACAAGAATATATCAGGAAGAAAGTGATGTCTTGCGGAGCTTATGCTTCATTCAAGAGAAGTACACGGACGCATTCATGTATGAGTGGACAGAGTATCCTGCGTCACTCTTCAAGCTAAATCAAGACGTGCCACTTGGCTATGCAATGAGGAAAGGAAACACGGCAGATTATGTGGCTGTCATGAAGGACCAGCTTGTTGTTGGGTTGAGGAAGACCATCTGCCAGCCATGGATGAAAATGTGCTGTTAATTGTAGATGCTATGGCATTCATACACCATAACCAAGACATCGGATGCAAAATATTTGCAGACATGCAAGCAAGGTATCTGAAGAAGTTACTCTCATCAATCCCTGCACACTGTACCTGTGTCAGTTTGGTCGGAGACAGGTACGACATTGAACCATCAAAGAGCTTGAAGGTTGATGAACGAATCCGCCAACAACAAACTCAGCAATCAAGACGCACTTATGAAGTCAAAGACAACTTGCCTATACCACCATGGAAGGCATTTATTGCGAACCCCCAAAACAAAGCAGCCCTGCAGAATTACCTAGCCGAATCCTGGACAGCACATCACAAAGCAGTGCCTCAACTGAAAACGTGAAACTGATTCTTGGTGGTCTCTTAAAAAAGCAGAAGGCTGTAGTTATCACAACTGATGGACCAGTAGTGCTACTCGAACTGGCATGTGGAGATCCCGAAGAGGCAGACACTCGCATCTTTGCCCATATGTCTTACTGTGTGACCCACTACAGATACACGCGAGTAGTTATACAGGCTACAGATACAGAGGTACTTATCTTGGCCATCTACTACATGTCGCATACAAGGACTGCAAGAGTTGTGGGCGCAGAAAGGCTCGACTCATTGGCCATGCCACACAATTGTAGGAATGCTAGCTGACAAGTTCAGTTTGTCAATTCTACTTGCCACTTCAGCTCTTCTCTGTGGCCACATATGAGTGGATGTGACAGTTACGCATTTGGAAAAGGAAAGAAAAAATCTTTCAAGGTTGCCATGATGAATGCATCTGACCTCACAGACATGATGCAGTTCAGAGACGATTCACTTGTTGTGTCAGCAGTAGTTATCGAATCATGCAGAGCTTTATTTCTGAAGCTGTACTCCGACTTCAGTGGGAGCCTTGATCACTTACTTGCACACATCTTCGGACGAATGAAGGGGGATATAAGGAAACTGCCTCCAACTGAGATTGCCTTCAAATACCATAATGCTTAGAAGCCTATATCAAATCACTACCTGCAAGAGATCTCATCAGGTGCACCACAAGCTTACCAGATGCCACATCATTTGGCAGACAGCTTCTGAATGGACACTTAGTTCCGATCATGATGGATAAACCAGCCAAGCCTGGAACAGTGAAACAAAAGCACCGTTGTCAGTGCAGCAGGAGCAAGTGTAACCAGCTGTGGTGCAAGGGCACCACAGCTGGTGTTAGCTGCATCGTTGCATGTCAATGTTCAGGGAATCCAAACAAGTGTGCCCATATAGTGGAGGAGAGCGACAAAGATGAATAAATTTGCTTTGCCACGTGTTATCAACTGCACATCCTGAACATACTCAGTCTGTGCGATGACTAACTTTGCAACTAAGCAGTGTAAATGTAGACACACAACCAACAGTTTTAAGCTGTCTGGTAACTGATGCATTACAAATAAAGTGTTAACTATTAATAATATTATTATGATATATATTATAATGTAAAGACCATAAATGTGTGATGTGATTCACAAAGAAACTTATATTCTTGCACTTTTGATATGATCCGCTTTGGTTAACCATACCATTTAATAAGTTATCCATATGTCAGCCATTTTTAGAAATTAAAACAATTACATACCAGGTACATCGCAATTTTCAAAATTTGTGACATTTTGGTTATTTTGTACACAAATTTCCATTTTTTCCGTGTCATATTTGCTCAATTATGACATCACGATATGCTAGATCATGTACAAATCCCTGTACACACATGTCATCAGTTTGTTAGATTCACTTTAGATGCAGTTATGGAACAAATTTTGAAAAATAAGCGGTACAAAAAATTTCACAAATATTTTATGGGCACATATGTTCAAACCATGTGTTCGCAATCGAGATGGCCAAGCAGGCCTCTTAATTCTTCATCCTGAGTCATCATATTAAAACAAAAATGGGGCCTGCAAAGTGTAGGAAGCAGTGTCCGGTCCATCTTAAAATCTTGGGTCTGGAACCCTGACTGCAGATGCAATATTTTCATAATGTAAATATACCTGGGATATCGTGGAATTAACACACTGTGACTGACTCACCGAGGTATCACTTTTAGGCAAAGATTGGGTTAATAACGACAACATTGAGGTGAGCCGGAATTCTACACTTGTGTCATATCATGATACAGTGGTCATGATACGATACATACATTGCGATGCAGCTATACTGACTAAATTGAGACAGGACCGACATTAAAATGATCTCCATACAAGTTACAGGGGTGTGCAGTTACTTAATTTTGTTCAATGAACACTGTAAGCCATTCACATAATAAAGTATTTTACAGGATTAAGACATATAATTGAAGTCTGAATTAACTTTTTTGTGAAATGCAAACAATTGCACACCCCTGTTGTATTACACTTAGTGCATGTAGCTGAACAGCCAATTTTGTATCATACGTGTATCTAGTGCATGTAGCTGAACAGCCAATGTTGTATCATACGTGTACCTAGTGCATGTAGCCGGACAGCCAATGTTGTAATACACTTGTACCTAGTGCATGTAGCTGAACAGCCAATGTTGTATTATACTTGTACCTAGTGCATGTAGCTGGACAGCCAATGTTGTATTACACTTGTACCTAGTGCATGTAGCTGGACAGCCAATGTTGTATTATACTTGTACCTAGTGCATGTAGCTGGACAGCCAATGTTGTAATACACTTGTACCTAGTGCATGTAGCTGGACAGCCAATGTTGTATTATACTTGTACCTAGTGCATGTAGCTGGACAGCCAATGTTGTATTATACTTGTACCTAGTGCATGTAGCTGGACAGCCAATGTTGTATTACACTTGTACCTAGTGCATGTAGCTGGACAGCCAATGTTGTATTATACTTGTAACTAGTGCATGTAGCTGAACAGCCAATGTTGTATTATACTTGTACCTAGTGCATGTAGCTGGACAGCCAATGTTGTATTACACTTGTACCTAGTGCATGTAGCTGGACAGCCAATGTTGTAATATACTTGTACCTAGTGCATGTAGCTGAACAGCCAATGTTGTATTACATTTGTACCTAGTGCATGTAGCTGGACAGCCAATGTTGTATTACACTTGTACCTAGTGCATGTAGCTGAACAGCCAATGTTGTATTACACTTGTACCTAGTGCATGTAGCTGAACAGACAATGTTGTATTACACTTGTACCTAGTGCATGTAGCTGGACAGCCAATGTTGTATTATACTTGTACCTAGTGCATGTAGCTGAACAGACAATGTTGTATTACACTTGTACCTAGTGCATGTAGCTGAACAGACAATGTTGTATTACACTTGTACCTAGTGCATGTAGCTGGACAGCCAATGTTGTATTACACTTGTACCTAGTGCATGTAGCTGGACAGCCAATGTTGTATTACACTTGTACCTAGTGCGTGTAGCTGGACAGCCAATGTTGTATTATACTTGTACCTAGTGAATGTAGCTGAACAGCCAATGTTGTATTACACTTGTACCTAGTGCATGTAGCTGAACAGACAATGTTGTATTACACTTGTACCTAGTGCATGTAGCTGAACAGCCAATGTTGTATTACACTTGTACCTAGTGCATGTAGCTGGACAGCCAATGTTGTATTACACTTGTACCTAGTGCATGTAGCTGGACAGCCAATGTTGTATTACACTTGTACCTAGTGCATGTAGCTTGACAGCCAATGTTGTATTACACTTGTACCTAGTGCATGTAGCTGGACAGCCAATGTTGTATTACACTTGTACCTAGTGCATGTAGCTGGACAGCCAATGTTGTATTATACTTGTACCTAGTGCATGTAGCTGAACAGCCAATGTTGTATTACACTTGTGCCTAGTGCATGTAGCTGAACAGCCAATGTTGTATTACACTTGTACCTAGTGCATGTAGCTGAACAGCCAATGTTGTATTACAATTGTACCTAGTGCATGTAGCTGGACAGCCAATGTTGTATTATACTTGTACCTAGTGCATGTAGCTGAACAGCCAATGTTGTATTACACTTGTACCTAGTGCATGTAGCTGGACAGCCAATGTTGTATTACACTTGTACCTAGTGCATGTAGCTGAACAGCCAATGTTGTATTACACTTGTACCTAGTGCATGTAGCTGGACAGACAATGTTGTATTACATTTGTACCTAGTGCATGTAGCTGAACAGCCAATGTTGTTTTACACTTGTACCTAGTGCATGTAGCTGAACAGCCAATGTTGTATTACACTTGTACCTAGTGCATGTAGCTGAACAGCCAATGTTGTATTACACTTGTACCTAGTGCATGTAGCTGGACAGACAATGTTGTATTACATTTGTACCTAGTGCATGTAGCTGAACAGCCAATGTTGTATTACACTTGTACCTAGTGCATGTAGCTGAACAGCCAATGTTGTATTACACTTGTACCTAGTGCATGTAGCTGAACAGCCAATGTTGTATTACACTTGTACCTAGTGCATGTAGCTGAACAGCCAATGTTGTATTACACTTGTACCTAGTGCATGTAGCTGGACAGACAATGTTGTATTACACTTGTACCTAGTGCATGTACCTGAACAGACAATGTTGTATTACACTTGTACCTAGTGCATGTAGCTGAACAGACAATGTTGTATTACACTTGTACCTAGTGCATGTAGCTGGACAGACAATGTTGTATTACACTTGTACCTAGTGCATGTAGCTGAACAGCCAATGTTGTATTACACTTGTACCTAGTGCATGTAGCTGGACAGACAATGTTGTATTACATTTGTACCTAGTGCATGTAGCTGAACAGCCAATGTTGTATTACACTTGTACCTAGTGCATGTAGCTGAACAGCCAATGTTGTATTACACTTGTACCTAGTGCATGTAGCTGAACAGCCAATGTTGTATTACACTTGTACCTAGTGCATGTAGCTGAACAGCCAATGTTGTATTACACTTGTACCTAGTGCATGTAGCTGAACAGCCAATGTTGTATTACACTTGTACCTAGTGCATGTAGCTGAACAGCCAATGTTGTATTACACGTGTACCTAGTGCATGTAGCTGGACAGACAATGTTGTATTACACTTGTACCTAGTGCATGTAGCTGAACAGACAATGTTGTATTACACTTGTACCTAGTGCATGTAGCTGGACAGACAATCTGTGAGCAATCCCAATCATATGTTGCTATGAACATTTTCTTACAAACGATATTGCATTTCATTTAATGTAGCAGGGAGCACAAATACATTTGCTTCCTTCTTCAGGCTGAACATGAGATAGACCATTTTAAGTTTATGGATACCACATGGACACAATATCACATGAAATGCAATTTCTGTGGCAACATCATAAATTTTAATGTTAGTTAAATGTTTTTTATTTGTTCATGAATATAATATAATAAGAAAAACAAGACTATACTTTGGAAACATTCTTTTTGTTTAAAATCAACATGAAATTAACTATGGCATTATTTATTGGACAGGCATACTCTTTCGTACACTATCTGTGTGTTTTCGCAGAATATCAACTATTTCTCAAACAATGTGTTCTTGCTTTGTAGATTCAGTAATGCCACCTAAAAGAATACTGACACCCGAAGCCAAAAGTAAGAATGCAGTATCGGCTAAAAGATGGCGTTTGGCTCAGAAGGAGAGAGATCCATCATGGTTAAAAAGAGAGTCGGAAAGAAAAAAGGTAATAAGTTTGAAATATTGTTCCCTAATTGTATTGCCTTTTAAAAATGTAATGAATGTTTTCCTATTTTGTTATTGCAATGCTTTTTATTCACCGACAGTAGTAATATATTTTGTTTATAAGTCTACAGTAGTAATATTATTTTAATATTTTACATGTTGTACTCATTCAATTAATTTTCAATAATTGACTGGAACAAATTAGATAATGATTGTTTTCATGCTATCAATGTGACTGTCTAAAAATAAAATTGACAGCAGTCTGGTGAGGTCGGGTTATGCGTAGATTGAAAATTGCTGGACTCTGGAAACTCAATAAGCCAAATACTTCCTTGTGCGTATGCCATCTGGAGCTTGGATGACAGCATAAACTCAGGCCACACCAATTTGATTGTCAGGATTATGGATTTTTGAGAAATTGTTGTTAGGGAGGAGGGGGGAATAAAAATAAGTCATTGCACAATAAAGGTGTTTTGTGTAAATACACGAATTATCATATGAGCCATACAGTATATTGCTAAAAAAATTATTTAGCCTTGTATCAAAACTTACTAGACACATACTTTTATAAAAGTTTAATAAAAGTTGAGAGTATTAGAATTTAGAATAACAAGTACTGATAACAAGTCTTGGCAGTTACCATTATGATGTGTTAACATTACAGCCATAAACGTGTAGATTAGAGGTAGGATATATCTTGCTGAGATAATATTAATTGGACTGGCATAATTAGGATTTGATTGTCGTACCTCCAAATATAACTACATTATTCTATTCCAAAGTAATGCAATGCGATGCTGACATTGAAGAGTCTCTACAACCTGTTTTCCCAGTGTGTTGTTTGGCCAAAATCTGATGTTCAGATTTTTGCACGTTACGAGTAGCGCGTTACATGTGCACATGTGGAGACTGTGCCAGTGTCGTTGGTGATACCACTGCCTGTGTCATCGTGTTCGTCGTTGTCATCTCTGCCCATGTCGTCGCGTTCATTGGCATTGTCATCTCTTCCCTAGTCGTCGCGTTCGGTGGCGTCATCTCTGCCCTAGTCGTCGCGTTCGGCGGCGTCATCTCTGCGCATACCGTTGCATTCGTTGTCGTCATCTCTGCCCGTGTCATCGTGTTCGTCGTTGTAATCTCTGCTCATGTTGTCGAGTTCATCGTCATCATCTCTGCCCATGTTGTCGAGTTCATCGTCATCATCTCTGCCCATGTTGTCGAGTACATCGTCATTTCTGCCCGTGTCGTTGCATTCGTCATCGCTGCCCGTGTCGTCGCGTTCGTCGTCATCTCTTCCCATGTTGTTGCATTCGTCATCGCTGCCCATGTCGTTGCGTTCGTCGTCATCGCTGCCCGTGTCATCGCGTTCGTCGTCATCTCTGCCTGTGTTGTCGCGTTCATCGTCGTCATCTCTGCCCATGTCGTCGCGTTTGGCATCAATAGCATGTGGCTAATCCACAATTGATTTTTTCCACTCGAAGCTGCTTGGCTGTTTCTTATTTGCTGATTTTGTTTGTCCTGCTGCAGGCTCTTGTTGGCGACACATTGATTTGTTTGTCCTGTCGCAGGCTCTTGTTGGCGACACATTGATTTGTTTGTCCTGTCGCAGGCTCTTGTTGGCGACACATTGATTTGTTTGTCCTGTCGCAGGCTCTTGTTGGCGACACATTGATTTGTTTGTCCTGTCGCAGGCTCTTGTTGGCGACACATTGATTTGTTTGTCCTGTCGCAGGCTCTTGTTGGCGACACATTGATTTGTTTGTCCTGTCGCAGGCTCTTGTTGGCGACACATTGATTTGTTTGTCCTGTCGCAGGCTCTTGTTGGCGACACATTGATTTGTTTGTCCTGTCGCAGGCTCTTGTTGGCGACACATTGATTTGTTTGTCCTGGCGCAGGCTCTTGTTGGCGACACATTGATTTGTTTGTCCTGTCGCAGGCTCTTGTTGGCGACACATTGATTTGTTTGTCCTGTCGCAGGCTCTTGTTGGCGACACATTGATTTGTTTGTCCTGTCGCAGGCTCTTGTTGGCGACACATTGATTTGTTCAATAAATGTTATTCTACTGGTGATGCAGTGTTGTTATTAATATGGTCACTATATATATATATATATATATATATATATAATATTCCTAACAGCGGCATAGGCAGACCAAATATGCCTACTGCGCTGCATTAGGCAAACCACTGCCAGTCTGCCTAAAGTGTAGACCCCCTGGTTGTGTAGATAATATGTTTTAGTTTAAAATTCAAACTGGTAGAATAACCATAAATATAATGATACGTATAATTATTTGCACCAACAAAATATTTTAGTTGATTTTGAGAGAATTGTTTTCGGATGTTATATATCCTATCTCTCATAATGGAGTGATCTGCCTATGCTGCCTTTAGGAATATATATATATATATATAAACTGGGAGCAAATAAGAATTGTGTCAACCTGTCATTTGGACAGGTAAAATTTCCAGGCACATGATGCATGGTGCTGTCATGATGGGCAAAAATATTATCCTGCATTAGTCCCTGGATGACAGTCTTGTTAATCTTGTGAATTTGGTTATTCCAGCAATACCATAAGACAAAATGCGATATGACTGATGCAGAGATCGAAGCTTATAATCAACGCAAAGCCTTAGACAACCGTCTTTGCCGTGCCAAAAAGGGTAAACCATATATTTTATATTTTATTTGTGCAGTTTTAAATCTAATGTAATTTTAGTTACAGACCACATCATAAAAAAACTTAGATTTGATAGTAAAACTGGATAAAGTATACATTCAACAACAATTGACAGTCAATTCTAATTCCAACTGATTTACACTAGTGACATTTTGAACTAGACATTTTTATTGAACGGAATTGGTAAACTCAGATTGATCCCATATCTGGCACACACCTTGTTATGACTGGCTGATACACAGGTACAGTCCCGGGACCGGTCTCATGAAGCAGCTAAGAATGTTCTTAACACTAGGATGATTGTCTTAGTATTATAGTAAATGATGCAGTTTTTTAATATAAGCAAACATAGGAAATTACACAAAACATGTGATGCTAAGTAACTGCATAACTTTAAGTATGCTTCATGAAACTGGCCCCTGGTGTATAACTTGCAATCTTGTACTATCATCTTGGTAACTATACAACAATTAATGAGTATATGCTGCATTTCATGAACTCATATTTTACAGCAATTTCCAAGCTGCATTCAGAATGGAAAGACATGGCAAGGTGTGTGTGCGAATCTGGTTCAGACACTCGTTTGTCACGCAGAAAACGGATTGACGGGACCGTGACAGAGACCCTTGTCTCTTTCCATCCTACAGAAAGGTACCTTTAATGCTCTTGTTAAAAATGATGGTGCTCATAATGCTATATAATATAGATTACAATTATTAAGAAATATATTATACAGTTTAAAAAAAAAAAGTGAATTGATTTAACCATTTTTTCTACAGAATGATCATCGATGTGTCTATGCTTTTAAACAAGCGCAACGTTTGTCAAGAATAATAGTCTGCAAGTAAAATTGGAGTCCTCTACCGCTTCATCAGACAATCTGATGACACAGTGGATTCTACTAAAAAAACATGGCTTGGCCCCATTGCCAGTGCCGGATTTAGGATTGTGGAGGCCCCTGGGCACTGGGTTGACCGAGAATCTTATCATAATAATTTTCACTCGTTGTATCTTCTGCAGTAAGGACTTCACTACAAAATATGCCTTTCATCCATTTAGGACACCAATTCTCATCGTACTGAAGCACATTATTACATCTCCATTGTTTACACCCCAAAGAAATTACCCATAAAGGGGAGGTGGAGGTCCCATAAAAATTACATTGCGGGGGACCCTGGGCAACTGCCCTGTCTGCCCTGCTCTAAATCAGGCATGGGACATTGCATGCCGCGTTGATTCATGTTACCCTACACAACAACATGGAAGTTTGTAGGCATTTCCTTCGGCAACAAGGAGCTGTTCAGAGTCTAGCCCAAGGACCTCACTGGGTTGGTTAAACAGTTCATGAGTAAAATCAACATGAGCATGTTTCACACAAAGAAAGCCAATAATACGAATAAACTGGCTGGGAAGGTAGGCTTTCCGGCCCTTGGAGGAGAGCAGCAATGTGCTCCCAGCTAAGAAGGATGTCATCGGAAGAAACACACTGTGGCCTGACTGACACCATGGGCAGTCTTTCCAAGTACACGGTGAGATGTTTTCCATGTCCCACAGTTACGCACAGCATACTTCTACAAGAACAACCCTGAAGTGAGACTGATTTTGATGTTGAGCACACTGGCTAGAACATCAAACTCACAATTGAGAGAACCCAGATTTGAAGCCTGTGCTGTCGTGTCGAACCTTGGGCAAGTTTGTTCACTCTACGTTGATCCAGTTCACTCGGCTGTATGAACGAGTATCTGGCTATAGACAGTGGTGGATATTTGTGTATGAATAGTCTTTGCGCATTAATTGCAGCATGGTTGAATGCTTCCCAGAGAAGTCGAGATGGTGTTCGATTGAACAGGTCTGCCAGGGAGTAAAGTGTAAAGAACTCTGAAGGAGTAGATACTGCGCTATACAAGAACTTGCCTTTTAGGTGAGACTGGTCAAATGAACTCAACAGAATGAATAGGGACGGCAAGACTGGAAGAAACTTGACGTGATAAACCTACAAGATGGCATTCATTCTACCAGGATTATTGGTCTGTCCCATAGATCCTTATGAACAACAAAAAACATCAGTGCAACAGTCCATGCTAGGAGGCTGTGGTCGATCAGTTTCATTAGCAGACTGTCGATCAAAGAAACCAGGGTTCGAATCCTGGTACCGACCTCTGTTTTGAAATTTTGGGCGATTTCGTTCGCCTCACATTGCCTGTGTTTTTTGGAAGAGACACCATAACTCGGTGGTCCCTTCTGCCTGGTGTCTATGCTATGCGACGTAAAAGATCTCACGTAAATCTGTAACCTGTAGTGCACTCAATATCTCTAGAGAAGGAAAAATCCAAAAAAATAAACCAGGACCACAATGGAAAGAAGTGCTTGCACTTTCTTGCGTCAAAGTATTAATATAATACAACTCAGTGCCATGCATCTCCAAAATTATGTCCACTCTCCCAGCATTTTTTAAATGTCGCATAAACTTCACAAGACTTGCATCAGTACGACAATCCACACTTCAAACTGATCTGCCAACCAACGGAAACAGAGCAAAGTTTACAATTACAGTTCAGCAGCATGAGACAGCATTGGATACACCACGCCAGTGACACTAAGCAAAGCACTGAGCTGCAGCCATAGCCTATCCTGAGCAAAGAGGACCAGTCTCGTAGAGTAGACTTGATGGCACGACCCACTCCAGCTGCACCATCACCAGTACCAGAGAGATCACAACCCACTCCAGCTGCACCATCACCAGTACCACAGAGATCACAACCCACTCCAGCTGCACCATCACCAGTACCAGAGAGATCACGACCCACTCCAGCTGCACCATCACCAGTACCAGAGAGATCACGATCCACTCCAGCTGCACCATCACCAGTACCAGAGAGATCACAACCCACTCCAGCTGCACCATCACCAGTACCAGAGAGATCACAACCCACTCCAGCTGCACCATCACCAGTACCAGAGAGATCACAACCCACTCCAGCTGCACCATCACCAGTACCAGAGAGATCACGATCCACTCCAGCTGCACCATCACCAGTACCAGAGAGATCACAACCCACTCCAGCTGCACCATCACCAGTACCAGAGAGATCACGACCCACTCCAGCTGCACCATCACCAGTACCAGAGAGATCACAACCCACTCCAGCTGCACCATCACCAGTACCAGAGAGATCACAACCCACTCCAGCTGCACCATCACCAGTACCAGAGAGATCACGATCCACTCCAGCTGCACCATCACCAGTACCAGAGAGATCACAACCCACTCCAGCTGCACCATCACCAGTACCAGAGAGATCACAACCCACTCCAGCTGCACCATCACCAGTACCAGAGAGATCACAACCCACTCCAGCTGCACCATCACCAGTACCAGAGAGATCACAACCCACTCCAGCTGCACCATCACCAGTACCAGAGAGATCACAACCCACTCCAGCTGCACCATCACCAGTACCAGAGAGATCACGATCCACTCCAGCTGCACCATCACCAGTACCAGAGAGATCACAACCCACTCCAGCTGCACCATCACCAGTACCAGAGAGATCACAACCCACTCCAGCTGCACCATCACCAGTACCAGAGAGATCACAACCCACTCCAGCTGCACCATCACCAGTACCAGAGAGATCACAACCCACTCCAGCTGCACCATCACCAGTACCAGAGAGATCACAACCCACTCCAGCTGCACCATCACCAGTACCAGAGAGATCACAACCCACTCCAGCTGCACCATCACCAGTACCAGAGAGATCACAACCCACTCCAGCTGCACCATCACCAGTACCAGAGAGATCACAACCCACTCCAGCTGCACCATCACCAGTACCAGAGAGATCACAACCCACTCCAGCTGCACCATCACCAGTACCAGAGAGATCACGATCCACTCCAGCTGCACCAGTACCAGAGAGATCACGACCCATTCCAGCTGCACCATCACCAGTACCAGAGAGATCACGACCCACTCCAGCTGCACCATCACCAGTACCAGAGAGATCACGACCCACTCCAGCTGCACCATCACCAGTACCAGAGAGATCACAACCCACTCCAGCTGCACCATCACCAGTACCAGAGAGATCACGATCCACTCCAGCTGCACCAGTACCAGAGAGATCACGACCCATTCCAGCTGCACCATCACCAGTACCAGAGAGATCACGACCCACTCCAGCTGCACCATCACCAGTACCAGAGAGATCACGACCCATTCCAGCTGCACCATCACCAGTACCAGAGAGATCACGACCCACTCCAGCTGCACCATCACCAGTACCAGAGAGATCACGACCCACTCCAGCTGCACCATCACCAGTACCAGAGAGATCACAACCCACTCCAGCTGCACCATCACCAGTACCAGAGAGATCATGACCCACTCCAGCTGCACCATCACCAGTACCAGAGAGATCACAACCCACTCCAGCTGCACCATCACCAGTACCAGAGAGATCACGACCCACTCCAGCTGCACCATCACCAGTACCAGAGAGATCACAACCCACTCCAGCTGCACCATCACCAGTACCAGAGAGATCACGATCCACTCCAGCTGCACCAGTACCAGAGAGATCACGACCCATTCCAGCTGCACCATCACCAGTACCAGAGAGATCACGACCCACTCCAGCTGCACCATCACCAGTACCAGAGAGATCACGACCCATTCCAGCTGCACCATCACCAGTACCAGAGAGATCACGACCCACTCCAGCTGCACCATCACCAGTACCAGAGAGATCACGACCCACTCCAGCTGCACCATCACCAGTACCAGAGAGATCACAACCCACTCCAGCTGCACCATCACCAGTACCAGAGAGATCACAACCCACTCCAGCTGCACCAGTACCAGAGAGATCACGACCCATTCCAGCTGCACCATCACCAGTACCAGAGAGATCACGACCCACTCCAGCTGCACCATCACCAGTACCAGAGAGATCACGACCCATTCCAGCTGCACCATCACCAGTACCAGAGAGATCACGACCCACTCCAGCTGCACCATCACCAGTACCAGAGAGATCACAACCCACTCCAGCTGCACCAGTACTAGAGAGATCACGACCCATTCCAGCTGCACCATCACCAGTACCAGAGAGATCACGACCCACTCCAGCTGCACCAGTACCAGACAGATCACGACCCACTCCAGCTGCACCATCACCAGTACCAGAGAGATCATGACCCATTCCAGCTGCACCATCACCAGTACCAGAGAGATCACGACCCATTCCAGCTGCACCATCACCAGTACCAGAGAGATCACGACCCATTCCAGGTGCACCATCACCAGTACCAGAGAGATCACGACCCACTCCAGCTGCACCATCACCAGTACTAGAGAGATCACGACCCATTCCAGCTGCACCATCACCAGTACCAGAGAGATCACGACCCACTCCAGCTGCACCATCACCAGAACCAGAGAGATCACGACCCATTCCAGCTGCACCATCACCAGTACCAGAGAGATCACGACCCACTCCAGCTGCACCATCACCAGTACCAGAGAGATCACGACCCACTCCAGCTGCACCATCACCAGTACTAGAGAGATCACGACCCATTCCAGCTGCACCATCACCAGTACCAGAGAGATCATGACCCACTCCAGCTGCACCATCACCAGTACTAGAGACATCATGACCCATTCCAGCTGCACCATCACCAGTACCAGAGAGATCACGACCCACTCCAGCTGCACCATCACCAGTACCAGAGAGATCACGACCCACTCCAGCTGCACCAGTACCAGAGAGATCATGACCCATTCCAGCTGCACCATCACATGTACCAGAGAGATCACGACCCACTCCAGCTGCACCAGTACCAGAGAGATCACGACCCACTCCAGCTGCACCATCACCAGTACCAGAGAGATCACGACCCATTCCAGCTGCACCATCACCAGTACCAGAGAGATCACGACCCACTCCAGCTGCACCATCACCAGTACCAGAGAGATCACGACCCACTCCAGCTGCACCATCACCAGTACCAGAGAGATCACAACCCACTCCAGCTGCACCATCACCAGTACCAGAGAGATCACGATCCACTCCAGCTGCACCATCACCAGTACCAGAGAGATCACAACCCACTCCAGCTGCACCATCACCAGTACCAGAGAGATCACAACCCACTCCAGCTGCACCATCACCAGTACCAGAGAGATCACGACCCACTCCAGCTGCACCATCACCAGTACCAGAGAGATCACAACCCACTCCAGCTGCACCATCACCAGTACCAGAGAGATCACGATCCACTCCAGCTGCACCATCACCAGTACCAGAGAGATCACGACCCACTCCAGCTGCACCATCACCAGTACCAGAGAGATCACAACCCACTCCAGCTGCACCATCACCAGTACCAGAGAGATCACGACCCACTCCAGCTGCACCATCACCAGTACCAGAGAGATCACGATCCACTCCAGCTGCACCGTCACCAGTACCAGAGAGATTGTGACACAACTTGATAAGCTTCGACTGCAAAAGGACACTGGTCCACCAGAAGGCATATCTGACTGCACCAGCATTTCTTGCTACCATTTCAGTTTGCAGACAAGCAATACATTTGGGTTGAACTCCACAGTTTTGCCATGAAATTCTGCATAGAACCCAATAAATCCATGTCAGTTTGTCATTGGGTACCTTAAACATTGGGTACCTTAAACATGATATATAGGTCAATGCTTTTTTAGCAATATCAGGTTCCAAATGTTCATGTCAGTTAAATGTTACAGTGATCTTGTTCTGGTGTTACAGCATTGTGTGTAATGTAAGACATCTTGAGACCCACAGAAAGTACATTTTCTACCCTACTTTACCTAGTTGTATACAAGATATCGTGTGTTTCGGGTGATCACATGACAGTGACAGAACTCAAGCGACAATTCTAGGTGATTTTGTAGACATAACTTGACAACCATAGACAAAACAAGTGATTACCTTCTAAATGGCAACACTTATTAAATCTTAATCTCTTAGTGTGATTATGTATGTCAAAAGGAGCCAGTATTGGCCATAGTGTACGGTGAGTGTTGGTATATTGCTAAATGTAAATATTGCTGTGAATCAGAAATATACTATGTCATAGATGCGTGTTTTTTTCATGTTTTTATTATAAATGTTAATTCGTTAATTATGTTTATCATCATAGACATTATTTGTAATTTCATATTTTAGGATTATCTGTCTTACCAGTGTTTATTTGAAGTTTTTGTTTAATTTATTAATTAAATTATTTGTGCATTTTTTTGATACATTTACTTTATCGTACTGTACATCGATCCTTTATGGGGAATTTAGTACTTCATAAATACAGTATTATTGTTCGAATGTGAAATGTACTGTGTGATAGACGTGTGTGTCTTAATCTTCACCAGGAGTCGAGTCGGCCAATCAATGGAGGTGAAACTGGAACCGGGGGTCGTCGTAGACATTTACTCATCCATCTTGGAAGATGTTGAAAAGACCTCCCCTGGCACACAGACCACATCCCCATCACATGACACAGATGAGTTGACAAGGCATGGAGGTGTCGACTCCACCAACTGTCCCACCTACGACTGCTCTGACGTGTACGTCAAGGCTGAAGGTGATCCAGCAGAGGCAGGGCAGGGTGGAGACTATCTGGTGTATGGAGAGGAAGGGGTCATGACCTATGAGTGTGACCTCCCCCAGTCAGAGTCTGATGGGTTGGCACAAGTGAGGGTCAAGTTAGAGCCTGACGAATCTGATGGTTGCTATGGCGACGACACATCTGATGGTTGCTATGGCGACAACACGAGACGGTGGGTCGTTGATGATGGTGGCGAACTGAATGAGATCATAAAAGAAGAACCCAGCAATGAGACGACAGAAGCTTATGGGATGGAGGATTGCTGTGACGATGACAATGATTCTGAGGAACTACATGGTTTGTTTGAGCCAGAGCCGAGTGACAAGCCGCAGGTTTGTTTCAACTGTAGCGTGTGCGGTCGGCCGTTTGCACGAGCCAATACGCGTAACGTACACGAAAGAACCCATACGGGGGAAAAGCCCTTTGCGTGTTCTACCTGTGGGAAGACATTCACGCAGTCCGGCTCTCTCAAAGCACATGAACGTATACACACTGGTGTAAAACCATACACGTGCAGCACGTGTTGTCGTTCATTTGTGACGTCGTGTGATCTTCGGCGGCATGAAAGAATCCACACTGGTAAAAAACCATACAAGTGTGCATTGTGTGGCAAATCGTTTGCATATTCAAGTGTGCTTAGAAACCATGAGAGGATTCACACAGGGTTACGGCCTTACATATGCGAGACGTGCAACAAGTCTTTCATTTCGTCGGGCGATCTAAAGAAGCACATGCAGATTCATTCGGACGTGAAGCCATGTCCCTGTGCTACGTGTGGAAAAGCGTTTCGGTGTAACAGCGAACTGCGAAAACACGAGAAGGTGCACTCCGGAGTGAGGCCATATGAATGTTCCACCTGCGGACAGGCGTTTGCCCGGTCCAAATCTCTGATGGTTCATGAAAGAATCCACGCTGGAATAAAACCTTATCCGTGTCTGGTGTGTGGAAGGTCGTTTGTTTCCGCCGGTTATCTCAAGAAGCATGCAAAGAATCACACGGATGTGAAACCGCATTCCTGTGGTACGTGCGAGAAGGTGTTCCGGACTTCAAGCGAACTTAAAAGTCACGAGAGAGTGCATGTGGATATAAAGCCGTACTTGTGTAATACGTGTGGGAAGGAGTTTAAACATTCGAGTAATCTGACGGTGCATGAACGGACACATGTGGATGTAAGGCTGTTCACAACCGATGTAGAGTCATCCACGGTGAATATAGGACCATTCACGACAGATGGAGGATCATCCATGATGAATGTAGGACCATCTATGGCAGGCATAGGACCATTCATAGCAGATAGAGGACCATCCACAACTGATGTAGGACCACCCACAATGGACATAGAACCACCGACTACGGAGATAGGACTATCCAAGACAGACGTAGGACCACCCAAGACAGACGTAGGACCACCCAAGAATGACATAGGACCTCCCAAGACAGATGTAGGACCACCCAAGAGAGTCGTAGGATCATCCAAGGCTGATGTACAACTATTCACAGCAGACGTAGGACCATCCACTACTGATGTAGGACCTTCCACAGCAGACGTAGGACCATCCCCTACAGACTTAGAACCACCCATGAAAGATGTACTAGAACCATCCACATATGATTTGAATGAAAAGTAGGACGATCTGACTGTGTCCATTTTCTAGACAGTCTTGTTTTATGTCAAATTATAGGCATAGAATAACAGTTGACACTCCATGTCTGAGACATACTGTAGGTAAGACATTCTATTAATTACCCCATAATGATGAACACTAGTGTACATGTGCCAGCGTGGGTTGGTGTGGATGTACACTAGTGTACATGTGCCAGCGTGTGTTGGTGTGGATGTACACTAGTGTACATGTGCCAGCGTGTGTTGGTGTGGATGTACACTAGTGTACATGTGCCAGCATGTGGGTTGGTGTGGATGTACACTAGTGTACTTGTGCCAGCGTGTGTGTTGGTGTGGATGTACACTAGTGTACATGTGCCAGCGTGGGTTGGTGTGGATGTACACTAGTGTACATGTGCCAGCGTGGGTTGGTGTGGATGTACACTAGTGTACATGTGCCAGCGTGGGTTGGTGTGGATGTACACTAGAGTACATGTGCCAGCGTGGGTTGGTGTGGATGTACACTAGTGTACATGTGCCAGCGTGTGTTGGTGTGGATGTACACTAGTGTACATGTGCCAGCATGTGTTGGTGTGGATGTACACTAGTGTACATGTGCCAGCACATTTGTTGGTATGGATGTACACTAGTGTACATGTGGCAGCGTGGGTTGGTGTGGATGTACACTAGTGTTCATGTGCCAGCATGTGTGTTGGTGTGGATGTACACTAGTGTACATGTGGCAGCGTGGGTTGGTGTGGATGTACACTAGTGTATATGTGGCAGTGTGGGTTGGTGTGGATGTACACTAGTGTACATGTGCCAGTGTGCCAGCATGTGGGTTGGTGTGGATGTAAACAGGCACCGTCCTGTTCATTCACTGTTTATACTAGTTAGGGCATTGCAAACAGGAGTAGACCAGCTGGGGTATAATGTATGATTTGAGGCATAGAAGAGAAGGGTGCAGACCAACTGGACGAACACACTGTGCCACTGCGTACAACATGTTCAAATATAGGGTATTTAAGATAACTACTTGTTTTTAATTAATTGATTTGCATGTATATTGGAAGTCCGATTTCCTCATTATCAGTTAAATATTACAAATCTATATTATATTAATATGCTAACCTTGAGGGCAATATCACCTCAAAGGTGTCGAGGTTCATTCGTCTCTATGTTAATTTTTATGTTCACTTGCTTTCTTGGACCATTGTCTTTTGATCTACTAATAATGTTGGTATAGTTAAGAAACGGAGGTACCAGTAGTTAATTAGTTATTTATTTACGAGTACACAATATGCTTTTTTACCTGTCAGAGAAAGATGGAGTGAGTTGTGAGCAACTCACCAGAGGGCAACACAGTAGCTTTACATCCAGATACTGTAACGGTGATGTCAGCTGTTGACGTTGTGTTGCTCCGTAGGTCGGTATAAACTAGTCCTTTATTATGCATAATATATTTGTAAGGTGCCACTACAGGAGCCACACAAATAGACTGTTTGCTGTTATTTGGGCAGGAGATATCTATTGATTGTCCTGGAGCTGATAATGAGATATCATGTCTGGAACTTATTGAGGTAATATCAGTGTTACATTTTTAGTTTGTATGGATTTGGTAAATAAATGTGGTTATATGCAATAAAAAGGTATTAATTAAACATAGTGGATGGAAGTATCTGTCCACAACAGGCGGCTTAAAGTCCAAATGTACTTCAGGCTTTTGCAGTTGCCAGTAGGAACAAAACTACCACTGCTGTATCGTCAATGCTTTCTGCCTGCAACAAACCCCGATTTATAGCCATGAAAGAATGGGTGCAAGTGCATTTTCCAGTGAAGTGTGGGTATATATGTGTACACAGGCATCTGAATAGTGAATCATTTAGTCTATGTGGGCAGTTAAATGTTGTACAAGACAATCCATGAAACAGCAGTGCATTTGATCAGCTAAAACTGACGCTAGGATTTCTTTGGCTGCTTCGATTATTACATGAGAGAATAACAAATGACACAACTTTATGAATAATACCGGAAGCCATTTTAATCTATACATGATAAAGTAAGATTCCACGACTGCAGTATAAAT
Source organism: Escarpia spicata (assembly GCA_963995525.1). NCBI lineage: Eukaryota > Metazoa > Annelida > Polychaeta > Sabellida > Siboglinidae > Escarpia > Escarpia spicata. Next base: position 849,189 of record OZ023205.1, read on the forward strand.
ACAGTAAAGTACAATGACCATTTCATCATTGTCAAATGCCCTCATACCATTTTTTCAAGTAAAATCTTTACAAGACCTGTTAGGCTGCAAATACAGTTTGTGACCACATTTGTGTAGACATATCTGTGGTCTACATATTTTGTAGAAAAACGATTTGTAACAATCTGTTGATTCAGAATTACCAGTACACCATGTATCGTTGGCCATTCTCAATTCCAGCTACTCGGTTATAGCCTATACTATACAAAGTCCATCTGTTTTTTCGTATGGTTGGGGAAGTCAAAACAGATTCCTTATAATACCAATGAGGTAACTTCTTTTGTGCTCAAATCCTTAGAAACCATGCACAGGTACATCAAAACACATGGGTTAACAAATTCAATAGAGAAATGAATAACACATCATATACATGTCTGGGCTCACTAACTCTAAAGAAGGAAAACTGAACATAAACCACTCGGGACTATGTCAGCGATGGGCTAAGGGCTGTTTGGGTTTAAATGTCACATGGCAAGACCATTGTCCGTGTAGGAACACGAAAAGGACTGTACCCTACAGTCGTGGTTGCCTGGCGTGTGTGGTGCATGGTAACAGTGGAGGTGCACACTAGCAGATACTTGCATCATTTGCTAAGCTGAATTGGCTTACCATTATAGGAAATTGCACTTGTGGATCATAAAATCATCAACCCATCTTTACCATCAAAGAATACATCAGGATTATTTAAAACCATCATTAAAATATCACTGTGCAATACCAGTTGCCATACGATAAGCGTACAATCACTATCCATGTATACAGATCTACACTACAAATATCACACTATAACAGAGCAGGAACAATTTCATCACTTAACATCTTGCCGATATGTAAAGCGAATACCTACAATAAAATCGTACGCATTACACCGCATACTGAAACACAATCACGACCAATCAAACAACAGTTCAGCTGACCAAATTCGGCAGTTCTTTGAACGCATCGGCCAGCATAACAGCGTCCTGTTCTGCTGTCGATGCCGTGGTTTCCTTTGACGGAGCGCTAGTGTCGTCTGTGTCATGAAAGTCCTGCGGTATATACAGCATGTCCGGACCAGTGTCGCCCACTAGTGGATTATCGCTGCTCTCCTCCGATTCGATCCTGCGGAACGAGAGGCAGTGCAGATGCTCCTGCTTGATGTAACGACACCGCCGGAAACCGAGGGACTCTATCGCAGCCTTCCAACTCCGCATCATCGGTGCGTTGCGATGCTGACTGTGGGAGTCAGGCGTGATGATCAACAGGAGGCCATCCTCCATGAGTAGACGGTGTGCCTTCTGGCAACATAGCCAGCGCTGGTACGGAGACGGGAAGTACTCGAGGAGGAGGGAGAAGATGATGACGTGGAAGCAGTCGCGAGGAAGGCGCTCGATGGGACTATGCAGCATTGTCTGTAGGTAGGTGTCTATCGTGTCGGAGGCAAGCTGGAGCGGCTCCACGACGTCTAGCTGCAGGAAGTCACACCGGTACACGCTCTGGAAGAGAGAATGCGGGTGAGAAATGACATGAGTTACATATATGGCTAAGCAAGTATTCAAATCTCCAAAACTTGATTTATGGTTTCCGCATAACAGACACAATTATACACGAATGCACACACATATTATAACTTCAGGGTAAGGCAGCTACAAACGTGAGAACTTAAAACAGTAGGAAATTACTCTTATCTTCTCAGTGGTATGAATAATTAACAGTTTGAAAGTGTGTCAGTTATGGATTCCAACAAGATTTGAATTTCTAGAATACAGGTGTACAAACACTTGAGGCAAAATCTGAAAAATGGTCAAGTGTACATGTACACAAACCTGCTGTAGATGTTGTATTAACTGCAGCCACTAACTATAGTTTTGATAAAACACTTGTGAACCTAAATGCACTTGTGATATGACAGTTAGTGATAATAATGATAATCATATTACCGTGACAGCAGGTGAGATGTCGATGCCAACAGTGAGAAACTCGTCAAACTCTGTGAATGGATTGAAGCAGCTACCAACGTCAAGTAACCTGATCTTCCCTCGCAGGGGAAGAGATCTGAAAATGTCACATCAGTACACAATATGTTCATACAGATCTACAATGTGTCTATTATTGACTCAATAGACATACTACCTGGTAATATAATAGTTAGCAGCTGAAATGATACAACTATTCCTTGTAACAATACACAGTTTACTGGCAGTTTGTGTCGTCTTTATAATACATCTTGCTTGAATAACTTAACTGAATATATCTTCGTTAACATATTTAAAAAATATTTAGAACAGCTAGTTCTACTATTTTACATAGGAGTATTATAATCCCAAGTTGGGTTTGGATTAACTGTGCCGTTCCCCCTTTTTTACAGAAATGAAACCACGCATGAAAACATATTTTCAAGTGTGAGCGTGTGCTTTAATAATGGCAAATACGGTATACCCCCCGCTGGCGCCATTTTGCGGACACTTTCTAGATAACAATTTGTGTACATTAGCCGTAAGATGGCATTATGTTTCTGTCAGTTTCGTTTTCAAAGTCAGGCATTCTAGCAAGGCAGAGATATGGTCAAAATAACGTGAAATTCATAATCACATAACCGTATGTAGCCACGAAGATGGATCAGAAGAACAAATAGTGCCTGGATGTCCAACTAAATGTCTTCAGGAATCGCTCCCTTAGTGCAGCTCCGTTGCCCGGACGCCAGCAAAGTGCATGGTTTTGAATTATTTGAGTGCCGATTCAGTACAGATGTTCGTAGCAAACATGATCTAAGTTTAAAAAAAATTTATTAGGATTTCCCTTCAAAATAATTTTTTATCAAAACTCTTTTGCCTTGTAAATGTTAAGCAAACCAGTCGAGTAGCTGTATGTTACATATGAGACTATTTGGAGTGAGTAATTCCTTAATGTTGAATAGCTTTAATTAAAAAATATATCACAACAGAGTTTCAAAACTCACATGACGTTGTACTTGATAGGCCCGTAACTTGAACACATTTCTGACGCCTTGGATTCGGCTGGCGTCCCCTGCTCCACAAATACAGCCGGTGGAGTCTTTGGCATATGGTCCACCTCCTCCCGCCCAGTTGCCCGGTCAACACCCTCCTGCTCCAAATTCATTGAGTCCGTTGTCTTCACTTCGGAAAACTCAGACACGTTAAGACTGCTGTTGCTCCCGAAGGTAGTCATCATGCTGGCTGCAGCGATGTCTGACGGACACACCATCGCCGCCTTACTGAGGGAGAACAGCGCACACTCCCCGGGCATGCCGGTGAAGAAACTCTCGAGACTATCCATCTTCGCCTCGCTCATTTTATACTCGGACAGCGGCAGGAAGTCAACATTGGTTCCGACGGGAAGCATGTAGGAGGCGCCGGAGAGGTTACAAAAACTGCTCCCAGGGGAAAGACCCTTGTCCCCCTCGTATTTCCGCTTCCGCTGGCTCTTCTCGCGGATCTTGCGGAGACCACCGTCCTTGAAGTATTCCTGACAGACGAGACGACACCAGTGGATGCGAGTGTCAGGACGCTTCGACCACACGTCTGTGGCGAGGCGGTGCATCGCGTCCGCGTAGTTGGACAGCATGTCGACATCGTTGATGTGGTTGTCCCACACCTGCTGGTAGTTTTCCGGGGCTGCAACGGTCACATGGATTAAAGCTTCTTTAAAATGTCAACATATCATGTGGATGGTGAATAGTTTAACTATCTATACATATTTTGTATTATTATTTTATACATGTTTTTCTATAAATTTTACTCCATGTCTTTACTTATTTATTATCAATATATATTTATATATATATGATTATCTTTATATAAGTTATTTATAATAATTTAATATAGTGTCATTTATTTTAATTAATTTATTATCATTAATTTCATTTAACTTATACATTTTGTGCATATATATAATCATGTACTTTAAGCGCCTCTGAATGGATTTATCTAGATTTATGGTGCTGTGTAAATGTTCTTATTGTCATTATAACATTGTTGGCTACAATTCATTATCTCTTAAAAGGCACTGCAGGACATTCCATGGAATGAGTGGAGCCACTGACGGGGTTGCTGATGTTGACAATGATGGATTGTCAAATGTAACATGTAGCCAGCTATAATTCCACTGGCTCTTCTGGGACATCTAATGTTGATGAGTGCAGTGTAAAAGGTCAAGATCAAGATTAGACATAGGCAAAAAAACGTTTCTGGTAACCAAACCCTACCTAGAAAAACAGACTGACTTTTGATGTGATATTCCAATCAATTCATGTTTGGCATTTGCAACTGTGCGTCACCGACAGACTTTTACAAGCAAATGCCATTCAAGTACATAGACAAGACCACTTACACTCCTTGAACTTCTTACGCAGTCTGGCATGCACAGACTTGACAACACCGGCCAGTTGGAGATGTTTTGCCTTCTCCGAGTCGGTCTCACCTCCCCCCTCGTCGCTTGAACTCAACAGTCTCGGAACTTTTTGTGACATTGTCTTGGTCTCATGCTTCACATACTGCTACATGTGGGTTGTGCTTCAACAGCCACTGTTACTGAAAAACAGACAAGATGCAAAATAAGATATCAGTGTCTATGTAGTATGTATGTACATTTCGGACACAAACTGCTACGAATGCACTTAGCCTACCAACACACATCACGTACTGTCTTTTGATCTATAAGCACTTGCATATCTTTAATATGGTTTGTATACCACAGTGGGAGCAGTAGGAATGTTTAGTTACAATTAATATTGGGTGGGTGGGTGGCTCTCACGTCCGCGGCATACTTGTAAGCCTTAGTGAGAGTCTCCCGGAAGAAGTTTCTTCTTTTATGAAAATATTTTACATGTTTTGTATTTGTTATATTGTCAAATAAAGATGTTCCAGTATGTAAAGTAATAGTTGTGTCACATGTTGGATTATATACCTGACGTGTATCAATCATGTGTGCTTGTGTGTGCAAATCGTAAAAGACTAGCTACATATACAGTAACAACATTAATTTTAAAATAAATTTCATAATTTTTTTAAAGCCAATACCAAATGGCCAACTTAGATACAACTAATCCTGAATTTAAACAACATTATATACCCGAGCATTTAACACAGATGTGTCAATGTTAAAGGGCTCAACTCTCATCCAATCTTACGGCTGTGTCAAGAATTAACACATTTTGACATTTGAAAGCCACTTAATATGGTCAAAAGTACAGAGGAAATAAACAGAACGCCAATGAACAAAACAGCCCCAGAGTGCCACCAAGTCAACCACTGCAATCTTTTACTTAAGTCGCCTCAAGTATTAGCCTTGCATGTACTCCCTGGGATGCAGTGCTCATAGGGTCATTAGAATGAATCTAATTTGGACCATTTTTGAAAAGTAAAAAGATTACCGAATGCTCTTGGGCACATTTCACAAAATTATATGGATGGCACCACAAACACAGGCACTACCTAGAGGAAATGTCCTGAAAATAATGTCCCAAGTGGGATATTGGACTAAGCTTAAAAGTACAGATGATAAAGTAAAGGTAAGTTTTTATATAGCGCAGTATCCAGTCCTCAGAACTGCTCAAAGCACTTTACTCCGTAGTAGTCTAGACACTAGCCTAGGCCTTAACCAAGTTAGCACGTTGTACAGCTCCCACTCAGATTCCAGTCCAGCCTCCAGGCTATACTATACTACTATTAAGCAAACTCTACAATTTAGTCATTTTTACTCTAGGTAGGGAGGTTAAGAGATAATGTATTTGTTGACGTACAAACCTCTGGTATATGTCATTGGATAGCTCTTTTAAAATGGTATTACATGTTTTTGGAATTTTGAACATCACTTGTAGAAGTGAAGTTATGATCATTTCAGAACTCACAAATGTTGTCTTTGTTGGACAGGTTCTATAAGCTTAATGCTAGGAGCAAACGGCACTGAAATGGTAATTAAAAACTATTTTGATTCATTACTCATAAAATACTTAACACAGTGCCATCAAATTTGGTAGAGTAAACTGTATGCACATATGGAAATTAATAATGATTATGTTTGTATTTATTTGTTCAGGGTTATTTCAGATTGGAGGGAGGCAATATAATGTGTGATGGGGTCCAGTGTATGCGTGTACTAATATATATGGACTCTCGATAAACTAAAGGCTTACTCGTCCACTTGCCGTCTGGAGTCAATCATCTGGGTGGCAGTCTTGTTCAATCTTGTTATATATATAAATCATATCATTTATATGTATAAATATAATAATTATAAATTGATGTATATAATATACCATGGTATATGTAATTATATATATATATAATGAGTAACTGTTCCTCATACACATAGAAAGAAAAAACTAATGTGCACAATTAAGAAGCAGAATCAATAGATCAGTGTTTTAAGGAAATCACTCTCGGTAGTCAAAGAACAATATGAACTTAATGTTTACCAGAAAGCTGTGCAAGATATGGAAAGTGTGTTCAAAGAAGTTAGAACATCGAGATCAGAGATAAAGGCGCACATGATGCAGGAAAGTGAACAACAAACAAAACTGAGAAGCACTTTCAATATATCACAACCCACAATAATTGTACCTTTATATTACATAATTATATATATAATTTATAATAATTATATCTATTATATATATTTATATATATATATATAATATATAGTCAAATGAAGAGTCAAATGAAGAAAGCATAAATAATTTAATCATTATACTTAATGTTACGGACATGAACTCTTTTTCAAACCAAAAACACCATTTATTTTCACCAATTTTGACAGAATACAGCACTTTAATTTACGTTTTGAATTCTTCTAACAGAAATACTAATGACACAATGTCAAAGAAATATGTAATTTAAATTAACACGAAAGCGCAGCTATGCTGATCCTAGCACATGCTGGCCTGGCACTTTTAATCAGAGGGTGCACCATGTTGATGTTAAATCTGTGTGCTGTTGAACGTAACACGATACTGACAAAATATATTTGGACAGATTTAATATTGCAGAAACTACATAGATTCCTACCACTTTTGTTCATCTTCAAATTCTTTAAAATAATGAACTTTGACAATTTTTTTCCCGATTCACCATCGTCTGATGCACAGAAACGGGAGTGCGTGGAAAAAATGTGTAAACACCCAGTGCCGGCCGAAGATGACCGAGTTCGCGGAGATGTAACATCGTTTTCATCAAAATGTCAACTTCGTTTGTTAATATCTCGATAACAACTAGCATGGCAATAAATTTAAAATAGTTCCTATGCGAACATTTTATTATGTTTTCATAGTGTAAGTTTTAGGTAATAACTTAGCCTATCAAGTAAGATAATATGATGCTTTAACAAGTCGGTAGAATCAGACGATCTGTCCAATGAGTCACGTGACACCTTTGAATTTTGCAAGGACAGTAAACGGCCAAGTACGTCGGACATGTACGATTTATGATCAGTAGCCATATTAAAAAATACTATAGTATATATCGTCTTTCAATTGTTACCTTACTCACTGCTCAGTTTGTACAGTTAAACTTAGACTTAGTTAAACGTCACGACTCACGTTACAACTAATATCCCTGAACTATGTAATTTGATGTAAAAACACTTAGTTTTAATCACGCGTTTAAAATCCCAATTTACGGCAAGCAACCAAACATTCTGCCCCGGAAGTGAGGCAGGGCAGCTTCGGAATCGTCCCACAATCAACTTTGCCCCCGACAGCCCTATTTTAGGGTTTATGGCCACGCCCATGGTCTATCAGTGGGGCAGGTGGTGCACGGTGACGATGGCATTGATGCAAGGCTGTACGAAGACTGCTATTCAAAGCAAGTTAGTTATTTCACTGTGATGCAGAGCTAACAACATCGGATGTTTAGGCCTACTGATCAAGAAGGGAATGGCATCAAGCCCAGATCCAATCACCAGTGGCAAGCCAATACGATGAATCATGATCGGTTAATGTTTGAGCCAGTTACAACCCAGATAGCACATCATTTGACTTTGTGGTTTTGTGAATTACACCATCATATTCAAATAATGGTCTATGTACTACATACTTTACCTTTCATTTACGAAGAAAGCACTTACTCAACTAATCGGTGTCGGAAGTTGACGAGTGTGTTTTCTTTGCAAGTTGCCACCGAACAGCATTGCCCCGAAGACGTTCAACTTTATTCACAGCTGGCCACTCGTAGATTGTGAGAATTTGCAACACGTTATCAGGTTAATAGGACTGATAGCACACGTAATTATTCCATTAGTGGGCTCCTGAAAATTGCAGTTGAACAACAGATTCAATAAACGAGGATTTGTGAGTTTTCGGTGCAATCAGTGCTGCCACCTACAGGCACCAGGTGTCTCCACAGTGGTGGTCGGTTTTGCCATAAAACCATGTTTAAGAAGTTTTTGCAGAATAAACTATATTATTCCCACTTGTTGACCTCCTAAATGTGTCTTAATCAACCACATTTAAAAATAGAATGTGACAGTTATATTTATGAATACAGACCATACAGTTTAGCCTAAAATGTAAACATGGTATTTAACATACATTCAAATATATAAAATAAACATCATAATGGTCAAATGAAATAATTAATTTTGGTGCATTTTATTAGTTAGGTGGTCAAAGTGCTAGAATAGTGTTTATGCTCAACAACATGCTTTTATGAAGAGACTCTAGGGTTTATATAGGCCTCTCTTTCTTTAATATCCCTTCGCTTTCAGTAAAGTTCTTGTATTTGCCATGAAGATATAAATTGATCTTAGCTGACATGCTTAGTTGCCTATGTTGCACATAAACTGCATTTTTGCTAGTGTTTATCTATTTTGTGGCATTGTATGATAGCTTTCTGTTTTTTAAATAAATATATATTTTGTGCAGTTGTTTGATCCTTTAGCACAATCTGATTAAAATCACTGCCTCCTAAACATGCTTATATACACATATTTAGCATGCTGTTGGTCAATTACATGTCCACTTGACACTAACAATTAAGGATATCTTTGACACTTAGTGGAATCCTCCAAACTTAAGTGGAATCTACAAACACATGATAGATTCCTGCAACATTTGGTGGAATCCTTAAATACCTGGATGAATCCTCCATCACTTGATGAAATACTCCAACACTTGGGGCCATCATAAAAAACGTGGGGATATCCTCAAACACTTGAGGGCATCATTAATCTAGCTAAGCATGAGTCCTTATAATACCAAAATGACCCTATCCAAGTCCATAAAAAACCTAAATGAATGTCAGCTAATGCCAAGTTTCAACTGGGGTCCAAGCTGCAAATTGACAAGATATGAATGATTCAGTATACAGCTCAATGATCTGTTTACAATACTTTAACAAGATTGCCATCCAGAGAATTAACTCTAGATGACAGGTGGACAAGGAAGCCCTTTGGCTTATCGAGAGTCCAACCCTTTTATCTACATATATCCAGCCCTTCTGAGGTATGTGTCGATTTTATTTTTAAACATATTCACACTACTAGCACCCACACAATCATCAGATAATCTGTTCCATTCATTCACAGTCCTTTGTGAAAATGAAAACTTTCTTACGTCTAATCTACACTGCTCCTTTAATAATGTAACTTCATATCCTCTAGTCTTTCTACCTTTCTTAACTGAAAAAAACATATTTCTATCAATATTTTCATAACCATTCAATATTTTAAACACTTCTATCTGATCTGATCCTGGTCTCTAGTGTTGTTAAACCACATTCTTTTAGGCGTTTTTCATAACTAAGATCCCTCAGTTTTGGTATCATTTTAGTCGCTCTCCTCTGTACTCTTTCTTTTCTTGTACAGCGGTATTATTAGTTCTTTTTCTTTATATGCTATATTTCGCCTAATCAATCCAAAGATTTGATTTCCTTTTGAAGCTGCAATTCCACACTGCTCTGAAACCTTCATGTCAGCACTAATTGTCAGCCCTAAGTCTTTTTCTTCTACAGTAGTACTTAGTACAGTTCCCCCCATTGTATATTCTACATATTCGTTCCCATGTCCTGTGTGAAGGCATTTACATTTCCCAAAATTGAACAACATTTGCCACTTTTCAGACCATTTGATCAACCTGTCAAGATCATCTTGTACCCGGTAAATGCTGTCTATCTCCATCACTTTTAATCCTTCTAAACACTTTTGTATCATCTGCAAATTTCAACACCTTGCTAGCTATATCATCGTCCAAATCGTTTATATAAGGTCCCAGTACTGATCCCTGTGGAACCCCACTCAAAACTGATTTCCAGTTTGAAGCCTCCCCAACAACAACTACCCGTTGTCTTCTGCCAATCAGCCATTTTCTATCCAGTTAATTATACCATTTCCTATGCCATGGGCCTTTAGTTTAAGCAGTAATCTTTGATGTGGCACTTTGTCGAAAGCTTTTTGAAAATCTAAGTAGATGATATCTACTGGTGATCCATCATCTACCCACTTAGTGATATCTTCCAAAAAACATAACATATTTGTTAAGCATGACCACGCTTTTAGAAACCCATGTTGAGATGGGTTTATCAAGTTATGTTTAACAAGAAAATCCACCATGTGATCTTTAGTCTTTCTAATAATTTACAAATCACCGATGTTAAACTAACTGGTCTATAATTATTTGACTTGTTTCTCAAACCTTTTTTAAATAACGGTGTTTGCTTCTTTCCATTCTAAAGGAACCACTACCTCTTCTAATGACAAGTTGAAAACTGTTGCAAGCGGTATACTAATTTGTTCTACAATTTCCAATAGTAGTTTGGGTGGAATACCATCCACTCCAGGTGATTTATTATCCTTCATAGTCCTAATTTTCTTAGCTACCATTTCTGGGGTTACAATTAATTGTCTTAAATAGTCTGATTCTGCCCCCTTGAACTTAGCCTCTGTTACTGGCAGTGAACTAGTGTCTTCTCTGGTAAACACTGAACTAAAATACTCATTCAGGTCTTCTGCCATTATGAATCCTTCTGATATTATATTTCCAGCACTATCTTCTTGAGGACTGACCTTATCCTGAACTGTCCGTTTGCTTCGAACATACGCATAAAAACTCTTGCTGTCATGTTTTATATTACAAGCTAATTTATGTTCATAGCTTCTCTTTGAATTTCTAATTTCAGCTGTAGCTTGGTTTAGTGCTTCTTTATAAATGTTGTAGACTTCGTCATTTCCAGTATGTCTATATGACTTCCACATCATTTGTTTATACTTAATTTTTCTAATAGCTTCTTTTGATAAGTGTTTCTTTCTGGACTGTTTCCCGTGTTTTTTTAAGGGAACAAATTTACTGATGATGCATTCAATTTCACTCTAAGATATTCCAGCATTCTGTTGCTGTCTTATTCTTCAGTGTGTTATTCCAGTCTATCTTTGCTAAATATTTCCTTATGTCCTTATATTTTCCTTTGTGGAAATTTCTCCTGTACTGCTTTTTACTATTCCTTTCTGATTTTACTTTGATGGTAAAATGTATCTGGTTGTGATCACTATTCCCCAGTGGCTCACATATCCTGACATTGTCAACTAATTCATTCTGTGAGGATAAAACTATGTCTAACACATTCTCTCCCCTGGTTGGTTCTAGCACATGTTGAGAAAGGAAACTATCTTGTACTAAAACTAAAAACTTGTGGTCCTCACTACCCATACTCTTCACAATCTGCTTCTCTGTCTAATTTTATTTCATAAGCCTGGATAGATTCTTTAATATATAAAATACTTAACATTTCATATCAGCTGGGATTTAATAAGAATAATAAAAACAAGGTATCCTTGCAGTAGACAAGAGGAAAATGGTAAACCATGAGTTGAACCATAAAAATATCAATAAACATTGTGCTTAACAACATTGTTGAACAGTTAAGAATAAATGTGTTGCAAAAGCGTGTTAAAGCTTAAATATCACACAGAAAATACCCAATATGTATAGTTGGCAACTGTATTATTTTAGCAATTGTTATCTAAGTATTGGCTAATAACAGATAAATACACACACATATATAAATTACTGACAATCAGCCAAATTAATAACCGTTATTGTCGCTCAAGTAATGATACAAAATATACAACACATATTTGTTTAGTATGTTCCACAAAGGATGGCAGAGTGATAGGTATATAATGACTCTTTTGGTCTGTTAATGCCACAATGTCGAGATGGTCTTGGGGAGTAACAGGGCGTCACATTGAGTCGAGTCTGCGTTTCTTCAACGAATTCCCTGAAATAAAAACATGACACGGTAAGAGAATGTTAAACAACTTATAGATGGATTTCCAATACAACATACCGGTATGGACAGCACTGTTGAACATTCTCAATACAAATGTGCAGAGCTGCCAAAATGAGTTGGAAAATATGTGTGGGGTTCAGTTCCTCAAAAGGACACCATGTGACAGCACCAATGTTTCTCAACACACCACTAGGTGGCAGCACTATTGCCAGTAGGTATAACAAATCTGGAAAACAACATTTTATGCACGTCATTGACGATGTTAAGAATAACCTTACGAATTCTATGGATACTCCCCACTATCCTGGATATCCACCCATGCATCAGAGTGGCCAGTGGTCTGTGCGACAATCTCATCCTCAACCCACCACATGGCGCAGAACTGCAGAGGGAACACCTTTGTTCCAGTGGACAGTTAGAAGTCCCCACGTCTGGCCGGAGCAGTGTCGAACAGATACCATAGAGCGCATAGCAACCCCAACATGTAAAACCTAGAGTTTTGAGCTCCTTTGGAGAAAGAGTTATGGTTAGTTTGCAGTCTGCAGGAACCAATGTCGAATAGTTGTGGGAGTCCGGACTCTTTCCTCTCATCCTGCACATCAGCCAGGAGTTGCTTGTTGACCGTTGATCCGTCCATCGACAGCTGTACCAGTTTGCTCAGATCAAATGATTTGGAATGCACCGTCGCCATAGCTCCCCAAACATCAGTGGGGTGTGCATGACCGAGGAAACTTGACGTGAAGTAACGGGTTATGACTTGTTCCTTTTCGTTGTTCCAGAAGCACTGATCGGCATTTCGTCTTACACTACAGGACAACTGAACAAAATTGCGGCTGACTTTCAGTTAACTCAGAGCATTTTAGGCTGACTTTCACTGACCAATTTTTTTGGCTGACTTTCTAAACTTCTACATACTTTTATTAGTTGATATATTATGAATGTGTGCATGAACATTTAGCCTGTTCACGTTTTGAAATGGCAAATATGAGTGAGACTTACGTGAGATGGATGCTACGTGCGTGAGACTTACGTGAGATGGATGCTACGTGCATGAGACTTACATGAGATGGATGCTACGTGCATGAGACTTACGTGAGATGGATGCTACGTGCATGAGACTTACGTGAGATGGATGCTACGTGCGTGAGACTTACGTGAGATGGATGCTACGTGCATGAGACTTACGTGAGATGGATGCTACGTGCGTGAGACTTACGTGACATGGATGCTACGTGCGTGAGACTTACGTGAGATGGATGCTACGTGCGTGAGACTTACGTGAGATGGATGCTACGTGCATGAGACTTACGTGAGATGGATGCTACGTGCGTGAGACTTACGTGAGATGGATGCTACGTGCGTGAGACTTACGTGAGATGGATGCTACGTGCGTGAGACTTACGTGAGATGGATGCTACGGGCATGAGACTTACGTGAGATGGATGCTACGTGCATGAGACTTACGTGAGATGGATGCTACGTGCGTGAGACTTACGTGAGATGGATGCTACGGGCATGAGACTTACGTGAGATGGATGCTACGGGCATGAGACTTACGTGAGATGGATGCTACGTGCGTGAGACTTACGTGAGATGGATGCTACGTGCATGAGACTTACGTGAGATGGATGCTACGTGCGTGAGACTTACGTGAGATGGATGCTACGTGCGTGAGACTTACGTGAGATGGATGCTACGTGCGTGAGACTTACGTGACATGGATGCTACGGGCATGAGACTTACGTGAGATGGATGCTACGTGCGTGAGACTTACGTGAGATGGATGCTACGTGCATGAGACTTACGTGAGATGGATGCTACGTGCATGAGACTTACGTGAGATGGATGCTACGTGCATGAGACTTACGTGAGATGGATGCTACGTGCATGAGACTTACGTGAGATGGATGCTACGTGCATGAGACTTACGTGAGATGGATGCTACGTGCATGAGACTTACGTGAGATGGATGCTACGTGCGTGAGACTTACGTGAGATGGATGCTACGTGCGTGAGACTTACGTGAGATGGATGCTACGTGCGTGAGACTTACGTGACATGGATGCTACGGGCATGAGACTTACGTGAGATGGATGCTACGTGCGTGAGACTTACGTGAGATGGATGCTACGTGCATGAGACTTACGTGAGATGGATGCTACGTGCATGAGACTTACGTGAGATGGATGCTACGTGCATGAGACTTACGTGAGATGGATGCTACGTGCATGAGACTTACGTGAGATGGATGCTACGTGCATGAGACTTACGTGAGATGGATGCTACGTGCATGAGACTTACGTGAGATGGATGCTACGTGTGTGAGACTTACGTGAGATGGATGCTACGTGCTTGAGACTTACGTGAGATGGATGCTACGGGCATGAGACTTACGTGAGATGGATGCTACGTGCATGAGACTTACGTGAGATGGATGCTACGTGCGTGAGACTTACGTGAGATGGATGCTACGTGCATGAGACTTACGTGAGATGGATGCTACGTGCGTGAGACTTACGTGAGATGGATGCTACGTGCATGAGACTCACGCCAAATGCGTGAGACTGGGTTACTCTGAATGTGCAACTCTCCAGCCAAACACAGTCATAGGCATCAAGCACGCAAATTCGAGGAACTTGCTGTTAGTGACACTTGTCTCCACAACAGCTGTGTTGGAATGTTTTATGTACATTTCATGGGCCCAATTACGTCACAATTGTCAACAATGTTTTAAGCTTATTAAAACAATTCGTATACCGTCAACATACGTATTCTAGTGTTAAAATAGTTACATTTAAAAATGAGGAATACATAAGGTTGGTTCACTTTTTGCATTTCCATAGGATAATGTTGCATATTCCATCATTATGGTGCATAAATATGCATTCATTTTTGTATTATTAATGCACAAATTTGTGAAATATAAAGAATATGAAACTGATATAATTAAGTCCACTGTAAAAAGTTTAAATAAAATAAAAAACTCAAGTAACTATCTTGATAGGCTTTGCATGACTAGAAGGCATGAGTCAACCTTTGCTTTAAAAGAAGCACTTTCGTAGTCACAAAGTAACCTAAAAAAATTAAAATGCATAAATACCTGAGTTTGGTTTCAACAGGACCCCATTGGTGGATCCTACACTCGCTGCTCGTCTGATAAATGTAGTTGCACCTGGCTGATGACAGGTGGCAGCACCATGTTCCTGCCTGACACCCAGATTTCGGTTCGTTTTCGCGGGTGTTGTACTTCTTGTAACGACTCCCTCGTTGCGACTAGCGCACCCTGGAGATGCCTGTTGACATCGTGAAGACACTATGCCGCCATTGTGATTTGGATGCTGATATCTGCGAGGCTGGATGTCTTCAGGTGAATGTTCTGTGTCAGCTGCTGCTAGCAGATCATCCATTTCTAGAGTTTGGTTCCAGAGATCTGAAACAGTAGACAATAAATTATCCAAACTCTGATATGTGAAACAGACACTTACGTTGTTGCCTAGCAGTTTCTGCAGTTAAACTTGAAGTTAAATTAAGGGATGTTGTCTATTCCATTTCTGGGCCTATGTGCCAGGAGTGGTAATCATTAGCAGGAAGTTCACTGATTCAGTTCTACTTCACCAGACATGTATTTGGTGTGTGGCATCCATAAACTTAAAAGTTATTTCTGGCTAGGAACACATGCCTCTGCATTATGCACCAGTCACATTAGATACAGTAGATTGAACAAGATTTAACAGGATTGCCACCCAGAGAATTAACTCTAGGTGGCAGGTGGACAAGGAAGCCCTTTGGCTTATCGAGAGTCCTACCCTTTTATCTATGTGTATCCCACCCGTCTGAGGTATGTGTCAATTTAATTTTTAAACATATTCACACTACTAGCACCCACACAATCAGCAGGTAATCTGTTCCATTCATTTACAGTCCTTTGTGAGAATGAGAACTTTCTTTGTAACTTCATGTCCTCTGGTCCTTCTATCTTTCTTAACTGAGAAAAAAATATTTCTATAAATATTGTCATAACCATTCAGTAGTTTAAACACTTCTATCTGATCTCTCAATCTCCTGGTCTCTAGTGTTGTTAAACCACATTTTTAGGCATATTTCGTAACTATACCCTCAGTTTTTGTATAATTTTAGTTGCTCTCCTCTGCACGTTTTCTAGCATATCTATGTCCTTCTTGCGATATGGCCTCCACGCTTGTATACAATATTCTAAATGAGGCCTCACTATTGTTTTGTACAGCGGTATTATTAGTTCTTTTTCTTTATACGCTATATTTTCGCCTAATTAATCCAAGGATTTGATTTCCCTTTGAAGCTGCAATTCCGCACTGCTCTGAAACCTTCATATCAGCACTAATGGTTAACCCTAAGTCCTTTTCTTTTACAATAGTACTTAGTACAGTACCCCCCATTGTATATTTTATATCTTCGTTCCCATGTCCTGTGTGGAGGTATTTATATTTCCAAAAATTGAACAACATTTGCCATTTTTCAGACCATTTGATCAACCTGTCAAGATCATCTTGTAAATGCTGTATATCTCCATCACTTTTAATCCTTCTAAACACTTTTGTGTCATCCTCAAATTTCGACACCTTGCTTGTTATATCATCCAAATCAATGATATATATTAAGAATAATATAGGTCCTAGTACTGATCCCTGTGGTACCCGACCCAATACCGATTTCCAACTTGAAGCCTCCACATCAACTACTACACGTTGTCTTCAGTCAATCAGCCATTTTTCTATCCAGTTTATTATACCATTTCCTAGGTCATGTGCCTTTAGTTTAAGCAGTAATCTTTGATGTCGTACATTGTCGAATGCTTTTTGAAAATCTAAGTAGACGATATCTACTGGTGATCCCTTGTCTACCCACTTAGTGATGTCTTCCAAAAAACAACATATTTGTTAAGCATGACCTCGCTTTTAAAAACCTATGTTGAAATGGGTTTATCAAGTTATGTTTAACAAGAAATTCCACCATGTGATCTTTAATTAGTCTTTCTAATAATTTACAAATCACTGTTGTTAAACTCACTGGTCTATAGTTCTCTGACTTGTTTCTCGAACCTTTTTTTAAATAACGGTATAATGTTTGCCTCTTTCCATTCTAAAGGAACCACTTCATCTTCTAACGACAAATTAAAAACTGTTGTATGCGGTATGCTAATTTGTTCTACAATTTCCAATAGTAGTTTGGGTGGAATACCATCCACTCCAGGTGATTTATTATCCTTCAAAGCCCTTATTTTCTTAGCTACCATTTCCGGGGTTACAATTAACTGTCCTAAATAGTCTGAATCTGCCCCCTTGAACTTAGCCTCTGGTACTGGCAGTGAACTAGTGTCTTCCCTGGTAAACACTGAACTAAAGTACTCATTCAGGTCTTCTGCCATTATGAATCCCTCTGATATTATATTTCCAGCACTATCTTCTAGAGGACCGACCTTATTTTGAACTTTCTGTTTGCTTCAAACATATGCATAAAAACTCTTGCTGTCATGTTTTATATTACTAGCTAATTGTTGTTCATAGCTTCTCTTTGAATTTCTAATTTCAGCTGTAGCTTGGTTAAGTGCTTCTTTATAAATATTGTAGTCTTCATCATTTTCAGTACGTCTATATGACTTCCACATCGTTTATACTTAATATTTTTAATGGCTTCTTTCGATAAGTGTTTCTTTTTGGACTGTTTCCCTTGTTTTTTGAAGGGTACAAATTTATCGACTATGCACTTAATTTCACTCTAAGATATTCCAGCATTCTGTTGCTGTCTTATGCTTCAGTGTATTCTCCAGTCCATCTTTGCTAAATATTTCCTCATATCCTTATACCTTCCTTTCTCCTAAACTACTTTTTACTATTTGATTTTACGTTGATGGTAAACTGTATCTGGTTGTGATCACTACTCCCCAGTGGCTCACATATCTTGACATTGTCAACTAATTCATTCTGTGAGGACAAAACTATGTCTAACACATTCTCATCTCTGGTTGTTTCTAGCACATGTTGAGAAAGGAAAGTATCTTGTACTAAAACTAAAAACTCGTGGTCCTCTCTCCCCGTACTCTGTAGAGATTTCCATTGTATATGCCCATAGTTAAAATCCCCCATAATAATACAGTTCCGTTTGCTTACTTCCCTTATAGCGTTTTTTTTTTTCATTCTGTTCTATGCTTATGTTTGGACTTTGATTAATTAACCCAACTGTTAACGTTGAGTTTCCTGTAACTATGTTACACCAAACAGCTTCTTCGCAATCTGCTTCTCTTTCTAATTTTATTTCATAAGCCTGGATAGATTCTTCAATATATAAAATAACTCCTCACTTTCTTCCTATTCTATCTTTCCTAAACATTACATATCCTGTCCGTCCCAATTCGGCATCTGATATATCGGTGGTGGTCCATGATCCGGTTATACCTATTATGTGAGGGTCAATATCTTCTACCATAATGTTTAGTTCACTTCTTTTGTTTACTATACTCCTTGCATTTAAAGAAACACATTTATATCCAGCTTCAGAAGAGTTTTCCAGACTGTTCTTTGCTGATTTATTTATGATGTCTTTATCTATGCCTCCAGTTTCAGGATTTTCTGCGAGTCCCCCTTGGGACTATTTTCAGAATTCGTAGCAGCTGCTTCGAATTTGAATGTTGTGTTTATACTGCTAAAACATTTCACGGGTATAAAAATTGCGAACACTGTTTTGCGCTAATTAAATTCAATTGTACGGGCAGCATAGGTTCAATACATTTATTCTAATATTAAGTACAACATTTAAATAAATGTTAATCAATTTATGAGGAACGGACATCGAACCTTTAACAGTAGTACCATAGTTTTGCACACAACTTTTCCAACAGGTTTATATCCAGACAAGTTGATAAATCGGCCCATGCCATTGTAACATTTATTGCATTATAGCAATACACAAGTAACATGTAAATAAGACACACCCAGATTGTCAGCAGAGAATAACGTTTGTCTGTCATCCCCTGTCGGGTCTCCCTCTGTCGGGTCTCCCCCTGTCGGGTCTCCCTCTGTCGGGTCTCCTCCTGTCGGGTCTCCCTCTGTCGGGTCTCCCCCTGTCATGTCTCCTCCTCCTGTGTCTTCCCTTACATCTGGGGTTTCTCCCTCTCTCGTCTGTTGTTTTTTCTCCATCGCATGGACTGGGGTTCTGTGACTATCTATAACAAAACATGAAATGCTGCATAGAGCCACAGACATGCCATGTTTTCTTGGTTGAAATCTGTATTTACCGGCCATGTATTTACCGGCCATGTATTTACCGGCCATGTATTTACCAGCCATGTATTTACCGGCCATGTATTTACCGGCCATGTATTTACCGGCCATGCACACTGCACTAGAGTGTGGTGAAATAACAGTTTTCCTATCTATTACTTAACAACTTAACAAAATACAACAGAAAACACGATTTATCTAAAAATGCCCAACATGTATATAACACAAATGGTGAATAAATATCTAAAATGATCATAGCGATACTATATCAAGAAAACAATTATGTATTGATTTAGAGCACTCCTAGTCATAGTTATGACTATACTACAGTGGTGAACACTTGTCTTAGTGGCAGCTGTTGTCAGAGATGTAAATAACGCTGCGTTCCAATCACCTCGTGTTTACCTTGAATACCATGTGGTGAACTGAAAAGTTCAGAAGCAGCCCCACTTCACCCCTTGTAAATTTATTCAAGTGGGCACGGAATCGAATGTACACCAAACACGTCTCCATTGGAATGCACTATAACAGACTAACCAAGGGATGTGTCTGACTGCTGTAGGGGTGTGTCTATTGGCTTGAGGGGCATGTCCATCGGCTTGACGGGTGTGTCTGTAGGGTGTTTCTTGTGCTGCATGCGATGCTGAAACTCCTGCTGTTTCAGTCTCTGTCTCAGCTTCCTCTGCATCTTCTCAGACACACTAAGAAACCAACACAATGTACACATACATTTAAACAAATTAACATGATTCTGTTTGCCATCCAAAATGAAAAAAAAAAAAAAAAAAGTGAACAAGGAAACCATCCGACTTATCAAAAATACAATATATTTCCAGCTAGATGTGTAACCTGCCATTCTAAGATATATTTCCAGCGAGATGTGTAACCTGCCATTCTAAGATATATTTCCAGCTAGATGTGTAAACTGCCATTCTAAGATATATTTCCAGCTAGATGTGTAACCTGCCATTCTAAGATATATTTCCAGCGAGATGTGTAACCTGCCATTCTAAGATATATTTCCAGCTAGATGTGTAACCTGCCATTCCAAGATATATTTCCAGCGAGATGTGTAACCTGCCATTCTAAGATATATTTCCAGCGAGATGTGTAACCTGCCATTCTAAGATATATTTCAAGCTAGATGTGTAACCTGCCATTCTATGATATATTTCCAGCTAGATGTGTAACCTGCCATTCTAAGATATATTTCCAGCGAGATGTGTAACCTGCCATTCTAAGATATATTTCCAGCTAGATGTGTAACCTGCCATTCTAAGATATATTTCCAGTGAGATGTGTAACCTGCCATTCCAAGATATTTGTCAATTTTGCTTAAAACATGTTCACATTGTCAGCATTCACACAATGAGCAGATATTTTGTTCCATGAATATTTCCCATTTCAAAATATAATCTACACTGTTCGAAGAAGATCCAGGCAGCAGTATTTGGCACTTTTCCTTGTGAGAGTGACAATGACATTTATATACTAACTGAATATTTTACTCTATCAAGTCATAGATTTCCTGGCATACACAAACACAAGGATTGGGTCTGGACTGGTAACCAGTATTTGCTCTCGATATTGATTATTTTTCCAACTGGACTAGGCTTAGTTACAGGAACTAATTAATGTTAATCTCATTAATGTATATATCGGGTATTTTCCGCTGCCCTGTCTAAAACCAGTTTTTCCCCGAAATGTGCCAACCCTGCTTGAGCAAGAGCAATACTAAGTTTTGGTTTTATCTTCAATATGTTAATATTTCATGCAACATGAACTGAGCCAAGTAGTGGTCAGTCGGTCACTGGTCTTACCTGCCTTCCCCACCACTCCCTCCAGCCACTGACCCACATGAGTGGTCATCTCCGAGTGCATGCAGTGTCTGCAAGGTGGTGCCAGTAGGAGTTCTTAAACTGTGTGGCGGACCAGACGTTTGTTCGATGGTTCCGCTTTTAGCAAGAGACATCATGACCGGAGGTGGTTCTACATCCAACGAAATTCGAGCACCATTTCTAATGCTACTGTTTTCTTCATTTTTAATGTCACAACTTTTCTGGTGAGAGCCAAATTCTGTTTTTGATGCAACATTGTGTGTGACCTTGTGCTTTGTTGTGGCGACCTTCACACTGCTGTTGATCTTCTGCGATGTGACGTGTACCATCGGTGTAGCTGCTTCTCTTATCACGCTGTTCGCGCTGTATTGTGGAATTGTCTTGTCAGCGTATCGTGCTGTCTCGACCCTGCTGTCTTGCCATGATGTCTTCATTGTTGTTACATCTAAAGTTTCTGGTGGCTGAAAATTGCACACCACTTATATAAAATCTTCTACAGTAATTCAACATCACAAGGTAGATAAATAAAGGGTCATGTTGAACTGACAGTATCTGTACACACTATGATGTCATATGCACTATGATGTCATACGCACTATGATGTCATACGCACTATGATGTCATACACACTATGATGTCATACACACTATGATGTCATATGCACTATGATGTCACACACAGTATGATGTCACACACACACACACTATGATGTCACACACACTATGATGTCACATACACTATGATGTTGTACACACTATGATGTCACACACACACACACACACTATGATGTTGTACACACTATGATGTCACACACACACTATGATGTTGTACACACTATGATGTCACACACATTATGATGTCACACACACTATGATGTCACACACAGTATGATGTCACACACACACACACTATGATGTCACACACACTATGATGTCATACACACTGTGATGTCACATACACTGTGATGTCACACACACACTATGATGTCACACACACTATGATGTCACACACTGTGATGTCACACACACTATGATGTCACACACACACTATGATGTTGTACACACTATGATGTCACACACACTATGATGTCACACACACACACTATGATGTTGTATACACTATGATGTCACACACAGTATGATGTCACACACACTATGATGTCATACACACTGTGATGTGACACACACTATGTCATACACACTATGATGTCTTACACACTATGTTGTCATACAAACTATGATGTCATACACATTACACACTATGATGTCACATACACTATGATGTCACACACACACACTATGATGTCACACACATTATGATGTCACACACACTATGATGTCACACACACACACACACACACACACACACACACACACACACACACACACACACACACACACACACACACACACACACACACACACACACACACACACACACTATGATATTGCACACACACATACACTATGATGTTGTAAACACTATGATGTCACACACAGTATGATGTCACACACACTATGATGTCACACGCACTATGATGTCACACACACACTATGTTGTCACACACACTATGATGTTGTACACACTATGATGTCACACACACACTATGATGTTGTACACACTATGATGTCACACACACTATGATGTCACACACACACTATGATGTTGTACACACTATGATGTCACACACAGTATGATGTCACACACACTATGATGTAATACACACTATGTTGTCATACAAACTATGATGTCACACACACACTATGATGTCACACACACTATGATGTCATACACACTATGATGTCACACACACACACACACACTATGATGTCACACACACATACACTATGATGTTGTAAACACTATGATGTCACACACAGTATGATGTCACACACACACACACTATGATGTCACACACACTATGATGTTGTACACCCTATGATGTCACACACACTATGATGTCACACACACTATGATGTTGTACACACTATGATGTCACAAACACTATGATGTTGTACACACTATGATGTCACACACACTATGATGTCACACACACACACACTATGATGTCACACACACACTATGATGTCACACACACTATGATGTTGTACACCCTATGATGTCACACACACACTATGATGTTGTACACACTATGATGTCACACACACTATGATGTTGTACACACTATGATGTCACAAACACTATGATGTTGTACACACTATGATGCCACACACAGTATGATGTCACACACAGTATGATGTCACACACACACTATGATGCCACACACACTATGATGTCACACACACACACTATGATGTCACACACACTATGATGTCACACACACTATGATGTTGTACACCCTATGATGTCACACACACTCTATGATGTCACACACACTATGATGTTGTACACACTATGATGTCACACACACTATGATGTTGTACACACTATGATGTCACAAACACTATGATGTTGTACACACTATGATGCTACACACACTATGATGTCACACACACTATGATGCCACACACACTATGATGTCACACACACACACTATGATGTCACACACTATGATGTCACACACACACACACACACACACACACACACACACACACACACACACACACACACACACACACACACACACACACACACACACACACACACACACACACACACACACACACACACACACACACACACACACACACTATGATGACATACACACTATTGCTAAGACCAGAAACAAGTCCCTGCCATTGTACAGAGCTAATAATTCCTCCTGTCCCCATCTGTACAAACTGTGTCTTCCCAGCTGTGTGGCCTAAATATGTGGTCAGCCTCAGCAAAGTGGGTGTTAAGTTGTGATATTGTGATAGGCCTGTGCGACTTACCTGATTGGCTGTGGCACATCTTACATGTGATCAAGATCTACCACAATATTAGCTCATTCTTAAAATAATTATGTTATACGTTGGACAACTCCCAATGCCATCCTTAGTGCAGAAGCTGTTGTTCAGGCTGTCTGGTGCTCACCTCTGGGCAGTCTCCCAATCCCATCCTTAGTGCAGAAGCTGTTGTTCAGGCTGTCTGGTGCTCACCTCTGGGCAGTCTCCCAATCCCATCCTTAGTGCAGAAGCTGTTGTTCAGGCTGTCTGGTGCTCACCTCTGGGCAGTCTCCCAATGCCATCCTTAGTGCAGAAGCTGTTGTTCAGGCTGTCTGGTGCTCACATCTGGGCAGTCTCCCAATCCCATCCTTAGTGCAGAAGCCGTTGTTCAGGCTGTCTGGTGCTCACCTCTGGGCAGTCTCCCAATCCCATGCTTAGTGCAGAAGCTGTTGTTCAGGCTGTCTGATGCTCACCTCTGGGCAGTCTCCCAATCCCATCCTTAGTGCAGAAGCTGTTGTTCAGGCTGTCTGATGCTCACCTCTGGGCAGTCTCCCAATCCCATCCTTAGTGCAGAAGCTGTTGTTCAGGCTGTCTGGTGCTCACATCTGGGCAGTCTCCCAATCCCATCCTTAGTGCAGAAGCCGTTGTTCAGGCTGTCTGGTGCTCACCTCTGGGCAGTCTCCCAATCCCATCCTTAGTGCAGAAGCCATTGTTCAGGCTGTCTGGTGCTCACCTCTGGGCAGTCTCCCAATCCCATCCTTAGTGCAGAAGCCGTTGTTCAGGCTGTCTGGTGCTCACCTCTGGGCAGTCTCCCAATCCCATCATTAGTGCAGAAGCCGTTGCTCAGGCTGTCTGGTGCTCACCTCTGGGCAGTCTCCCAATCCCATCCTTAGTGCAGAAGCCGTTGTTCAGGCTGTCTGATGCTCACCTCTGGGCAGTCTCCCAATCCCATCCTTAGTGCAGAAGCCATTGTTCAGGCTGTCTGGTGCTCACCTCTGGGCAGTCTCCCAATGCCATCCTTAGTGCAGAAGCTGTTGTTCAGGCTGTCTGGTGCTCACCTCTGGGCAGTCTCCCAATGCCATCCTTAGTGCAGAAGCTGTTGTTCAGGCTGTCTGATGCTCACCTCTGGGCAGTCTCCCAATGCCATCCTTAGTGCAGAAGCTGTTGTTCAGGCTGTCTGATGCTCACCTCTGGGCAGTCTCCCAATGCCATCCTTAGTGCAGAAGCCGTTGTTCAGGCTGTCTGATGCTCACCTCTGGGCAGTCTCCCAATGCCATCCTTAGTGCAGAAGCCGTTGTTCAGGCTGTCTGATGCTCACCTCTGGGCAGTCTCCCAATGCCATCCTTAGTGCAGAAGCTGTTGTTCAGGCTGTCTGATGCTCACCTCTGGGCAGTCTCCCAATGCCATCCTTAGTGCAGAAGCTGTTGTTCAGGCTGTCTGATGCTCACCTCTGGGCAGTCTCCCAATGCCATCCTTAGTGCAGAAGCTGTTGTTCAGGCTGTCTGATGCTCACCTCTGGGCAGTCTCCCAATGCCATCCTTAGTGCAGAAGCTGTTGTTCAGGCTGTCTGATGCTCACCTCTGGGCAGTCTCCCAATGCCATCCTTAGTGCAGAAGCTGTTGTTCAGGCTGTCTGATGCTCACCTCTGGGCAGTCTCCCAATCCCATCCTTAGTGCAGAAGCTGTTGTTCAGGCTGTCTGATGCTCACCTCTGGGCAGTCTCCCAATGCCATCCTTAGTGCAGAAGCTGTTGTTCAGGCTGTCTGATGCTCACCTCTGGGCAGTCTCCCAATGCCATCCTTAGTGCAGAAGCTGTTGTTCAGGCTGTCTGATGCTCACCTCTGGGCAGTCTCCCAATGCCATCCTTAGTGCAGAAGCTGTTGTTCAGGCTGTCTGATGCTCACCTCTGGGCAGTCTTGTGCCATATTTAGGATTGCAATGGAGGTGAGCATCTTAAATATGGCACAAATGCAGTATTTTTAAGTGTTCATCTTCAGTGTTTGAACTGTTTAAGTTGATTGTGTTGTGTTAATATTTAGACAAGCTTTTACTTCAGAATACTTTCTAAAACAATCAAAATTAACATACAAACATTGCTGAGCACCAGAACACAAGTAGATTTAAACCACAAATGTTCATGGTATAAACAGTTACTACAAAAAATGATATATGAAAGTAAAAGAAACCGGTTTTGGAGCCTTGTTGATACACCGTAGGTAGTTCATGTCTCCCAGACAGTTGCCAAGTCCATTGCCAAAACTCCTGCAACAATCACAAAATGGATGGCCAAAAGTTGTAATAATACATAACAATATGGATATTTTGTCATTTGTAAACAGTGGTTACAACATGATTGGGAAGAATCCAGCAGTTTTTGGCACAGAAACAACAATGCATTATATGAAAGGCACCCATCTTTAAACATTTAATGGACTGCGATCTTTTCATGATTTACCTCAAACTGTTATCGCTGCATAATATCTAATGAAATTCATTCACTCACTCCATGTTATCATTTTAATAGGCAGTTGCATTTTACAAAAAAGATAACCTTTTATGATGTGTCAAGATTTATCACAAGATTGTTAGAGAAACGGCCCCAGATGACTTGCAAGGAAACCTTCATTCGTCCTCACTTCAGTGCTCTCTTCAGTCCGTCTGTGACCGACTCCTTGCGAGCTTTCTCGATGGCCAGAGCCTTTGACCTCATTCCTTCGCTCACCCCGTAGCCTACGTCTTCATGGTACACGCCATCCTCAACACAATAACATGCTATGTTATATCATACTACAGTAGTCAAAATAGTCATCTTCTCAATAACTCTACATACATGTACACAGACACAAAAGATGCATCCTGGAGCATTCACAAATGATGTTAGTTATGACGAAAGTTAGAAAAAGTTTTTCATGTTTCTGCAAGTTAAGTAAAAACATCCCCATCTGAACAGCGATCCTCTGATCAGTCACGGTAAACGTGCATAATTTTTAAAATATCAATTCACGCCTGTGTAAATGAAAAAAAACATAACCGGAAGGAAATTTCCAAAAAATTAAGGTGGCACTTTTCTGTCAGAGTCGTAGATTAATCTTTTGGTGCCCAAGATGCAAAATGTCTAAAAGGGAAATGTTAACATACCCCCACATATGCCAGCTCAATTATAAATACATATGTCATTTAACACCAGGCTTCGAATTTGGCAAACTTGAGGGCAAGGCCAGGCAGTTGGTCCTGACTTTCATAGATTTTTAGGGGCACCATTATATAAGGCACAGCCAATTTGGCCATGAACCACTGTTTAATTTCCTAGGCGCAATGGCAGGTTGTCACAGCATTGTGGAAAATGGTCACTTGGCTGCCCAAATTTGAAACCTATTACCAACAGCATTTACATTATTGCGATATTACCTAATCAATGGATGTAGCCAAATTTGCATTATAAAGCTTTAAAGTTAGTTGTAAAGGTTTTTTGTTAGATTCATAATCAATGAGGTGTCTGTGATAATAGATTTTATTTACAGTGTTATTCGGCTGGTGCAAATAGCAATAGCCACCGTCAAGTGTTTCAATAATGAAGGAAATCTAGTTAGAGCACCCACGACTGAACAAATCTAGTTAGAGCACCCACGGCTGAACAAATCTAGTTAGAGCTCCCACGGCTGAACAAATCTAGTTAGAGCACCCACGGCTGAACAAATCTAGTTAGAGCACCCACGGCTGAACAAATCTAGTTAGAGCACCACGGCTGAACAAATCTAGTTAGAGCACCCACGGCTGAACAAATCTAGTTAGAGCACCCACGGCTGAACAAATCTAGTTAGAGCACCCACGGCTGAACAAATCTAGTTAGAGCACCCACGGCTGAACAAATCTAGTTAGAGCACCCACGGCTGAACAAATCTAGTTAGAGCACCCACGGCTGAACAAATCTAGTTAGAGCACCCACGGCTGAACAAATCTAGTTAGAGCACCCACGGCTGAACAAATCTAGTTAGAGCACCCACGGCTGAACAAATCTAGTTAGAGCACCCACGGCTGAACAAATCTAGTTAGAGCACCCACGGCTGAACAAATCTAGTTAGAGCACCCACGGCTGAAAAAATCTAGTTAGAGCACCCACGGCTGAACAAATCTAGTTAGAGCACCCACGGCTGAACAAATCTAGTTAGAGCACCCACGGCTGAACAAATCTAGTTAGAGCACCCACGGCTGAACAAATCTAGTTAGAGCACCCACGGCTGAACAAATCTAGTTAGAGCACCCACGGCTGAACAAATCTAGTTAGAGCTCCCACGGCTGAGTAACTAAACTCAAACGAAACATGCAATAATAATTTCTAGTATGTTTATGGCAAGATTACAAACCACATATCCATACACATTATGTACACCCCCCGCATGCACTCATTCATGCGTGCCCTGCATGCACTCATGCGTGCCCTACAGGCACTCATGCACCCACACATGCATGCCCTATATGTACTCATGCACTCACACATGCATGCCCTATATGCACTCATGCACCCACACATGCATGCCCTATATGTACTCATGCACTCACACATGCATGCCCTATATGCACTCATGCACCCACACATGTGTGCCCTACATGCACTCATGTACGCACACATGCATGCCCTACAGGCACTCATGCATGCACACATGCATGCCCTACAGGCACTCATGCATGCACACTATGATGTCACACACACTATGATGTCACACACACTATGATGTCACACACACTATGATGTCACACACACTATGATGTCACTCACTATGATGTCACACACACTATGATGTCACACACACTATGATGTCACTCACTATGATGTCACACACACTATGGCACTCACAAACAAATACAGTATTTGAAACAAGAAATAAGATTTATTTGGTTACCTTTAGTTGCACTTTGACAAGAGCGCTCACTCCGATGTAATATCGTCCATTGTTGTGGTCCACAAAATCTACCAACATAACAGAAAATCTTGCAGTGCATAAACAAATCACAACTTCAGATAACTTTAAAAATATGTACCCTAGAATAACATTCACTTAAATGTAATCAAAATAAATATTATTTTTGTGATACATTTAATAGCAGTTTTAATATACAGCAGCGTTCGAAATAGCACTTGTCCGTTTGTCCGGGACAAGTGATTTTTGGCCCGGACAAGTAAAATGACTCTACATGGTTATCCGGTGGACAAGTGAAAATTTACAGTAAATAGTGACGCGTGCAACATTGCAGACTTTTTATTTGAGGGAATTCAAACGTAAATGAAGTTCGTTAGCAATCGCGCGCGTTCCAATTTTGTTAGTGTCTCGGCGTCTTGTCGTTCCGCCGCCAGTTTGTTGGGGTAAGACCACATTAAAATTTTACATAGGCGGCCATTATAACGTTTCCTTCATTTCCTGCTAAATTTTAACGAACAATTTTCTTGAAAATTTCACAGCATATTTAACCTCCATTGACACAAGTGCTGTGGAAAACTCGTAAAATTCTCATACCTCAGTTTTCAGAAAAATCCACCCAAACCTGACACCCCTCAATTTCGCCCCAATCTGGTGACGGATTTTGAAATATTGGTGCATTCTACAAAATAGCCATTGTGCGAATACGCGAGCGACTAGCGTATGTTTATTGCTACCTCGTGAAAGATCTAATGTAGTAGTACATTTAGTATTCACTGGACTGGCATGTGCCATGCCAAAGTGCTCGAACAAAATTCACACATGACAGCAAAACGGTATTTTCAAGGGCACTCTTTCGGCGGGTAATGGCGGACGAATCCTTAATGTGGTCTTACCCCTGTTGTACGTCAGTGTTCAACCGAGTTTAGTGCC
Organism: Escarpia spicata; assembly: GCA_963995525.1. Classification (NCBI taxonomy): domain Eukaryota; kingdom Metazoa; phylum Annelida; class Polychaeta; order Sabellida; family Siboglinidae; genus Escarpia; species Escarpia spicata. The sequence goes on from OZ023205.1 coordinate 879,277, forward strand.
TGCGTTAACAGTGTCATCCGCTGAGCGCACCGACCTAGCTCTGTCATACGCGTAGGACACACTCCGCATCAGCCATCGTTGATCGAGGCTGTATTTCACACAATCTTAAATCATTCAGTTTGGCCGACGTGCAATTTGCTTCCACTCACGGATCATATTTGATGAACTTTGGAAATAGTAGACTTTGTATCGCTACCTGTTATTTGAATAATTATATAGTTTTAACCATTATTACGCCTATCCCACGCGGACTCGGCAGTCTTCCAAGTCATCGAACGTTAGGCGGTTAGCCGATCCAGATCGGTGACAATTGTCAAAACTTGTAACTGGCTCTCCGGTAAATCTGTGATGCTGGTTGATAAACGGAATATTACTGAAATTTAAAAGTGTTGTATCTATGTAACATTTATTTTAACCATAAATTGCGAGTTTTCGAAACCGAATTATGCAAGACGCGCGGCCGGGGACGGAGCGCCAACCGCCGTTGACATGTCGGCTTCCGCCAACTACGGCGCTCTGCGCGCGGCAGCAACGTTACAACGTAACTAAATCTATAGATTATATTCCGCCTGGTAAATGTAATTCGGGCACCGTTAAAACTGTTTTATTATCATTGAAATGGTAATATAACATTTAGGAAAAAATATACGTTTGTTTGCTGATAATCAATGGAATATTATCTTCGTTTGTAAAATACAGAACTTTGTTAATATTGAAGTTCATAGAGGTTTAACAAAATATTATCAGATTATATAGTTTATTATGATTTTTGTGACAACATTTCCTGGCTTTGCATGTGTCGTGTTCCTGGTAGAGTGGCATCTTCAATGACAAACTGATGCCAACATTTTACAGCAGTGTTATATATATACCATATTAAACATAAACAGTTTTTGCAACATTATAAAACAAATAGCAAGGAAAACAATTGTCTCATTCCTATCATCATCATAATTATTTGTTATTAATAAAAGTGTTCATATCAGCATCACTAAAATATTGGTATACATAATGTAATGTGTCTACTTTTAATATTCGTGATGAATAATAATGGACCGGAAAATAGTTGCAAATATAATTTAGCAATTTCAAAATTTGCAGATTAAATCAAATTGTGTCTTTGATCACAAGTCACTCAGATGTACATGCAACGAAACAGCAGGAACGTTGTGTTGTTGTCGTAAAAATAAGACAGACTTTTTACTTTTTTCTGAAGCTTCGATTCCCCTTGACAACCACTCGGACAAGTTAACATTTTGGCAGACAAGTAGATTTTAAAACTTACTTGTCCGGTGGACAAGTAAATATTCTGGCTTATTTCTATCGCTGTACTGGATTTGTATATATCAAGTATTATTATTAATATACAGGTGTATATCAAAACGTTATCTTGACAACCCCATGTCATATTGTCATGTGACAGGTGATAAAAACAGTTTCTCACCTACTGTCTGATGTGTCACTGAATGTGACCAGCCATTGAAACCAAACATCTCATTTGCTAGGTTTGTCAATCGCCAACCCTCAACATAAGCCAACTGAAACAAGGACATAATAGTTTCTATATATATATGAATATTTCTATTATGCAATTATTAGTATTATACAATGCAGCAACAGCCAACTTTTATCATTCGAGTCAATTTGCATATTACCTCCGATTAATTAACAAATAGTCTACAATAAAGATTCCACATTAATTGTCATTTTTAATTAAATCTAATAGGTGGAAGTGCTGTCTACACAGTCACATTGTCAGAACATTTACTTACAAACACTTTTCAGAAGTTTCTTAATTAAGACACTGCTGTTATTCCACATTTTATGCTGTGCAGCCGGACATTTTCAAATATGCATATTTTTGGCGCGTTTTTCAGGATGGGTGGTGGTGGTGGGAGACATCCACGTTCGTGCCACTGGAAGTACGTGGGCCTTGTAACGGTCATGACCTGGTCTACGATGACCCGTCCATGTACTGCTAACCTTATCTCATCTTAGCCAGCGATGCCCTAACTCGGCATCCTGGTTAAATGCATGTGTGGGGCCTGACCAACCCTGTACAAGCACCCTTGGTTACACACTCAACACTCCAGGCACAACCTCTCTCCTATCAAGTGAACTAAAGAAGTACAACATTAGTCTTGCAGGCCTCACAGAAACTCACTGGCCTTTGATTGGCGAGCAAACAATCGATGGCTACACCTTCCTCTGGTCTGGCCCTGACTATCGTTCTCAGGGTGTCGCTGTAGCCCTCAATCTGAAGTCATACGATGCCCTCATTAACTGGGAGCCCATTTCGTCTCGCCTCTTCAAGGTTCGTCTGCATCATCGACATGGCAAGTTGACTGTCACTGTGTGCTACGCTCCAACTAATGCAGCCTCCGATGCTGACAAAGAAAGATTTTATGAATCACTCTCGGACACTCTCTCAACCGTTAGCCGTCATGACGTCACTCTCAGTGATCTCAATGCAACTGTCTCCACTTCGTCTGCTTCAAGAAACCTCTGGCATAATGTTATTGGGCCCATCTCTCCAGACGAAACAAACGACATCGGTGAATGACTTCTTCAAACGTGCTTCTCAAATGGTCTCGCCATAGCAAACACCTGGTTCCCTTGTAAAGAGATCCACCAATACACGTGGTACACCAACAATGGCAGGACAAAGAAGATGATTGATTACATCATAATAAATCGCCAGTGGCTCTCATCAATACACAATTGCCGTACTTATCGTGGTGCTGAACTCTCAACACTGATCATCGCCTACTGATTGCCAAGCTCAAATTCTAACTGAAAACGCCTGCCAAATGCAAACCTGCACGGCGGTATAAAACTAGTCTTCTCTGTGAACCAAATATTCAAAATGCCTACGCCATTGAGATCTCTAACCGTTTTGGCACGCTTGCTCCTCTCGACGAAACAGATCTCGAAGACAGATGGAATACTTTCAAATCAGAAGTATCCCAAGCCACTGAAATTACCATCGGCCATGTCAAAACTGCTCGTAAACCATGGATCACGACCCGTACACTTTCAATCATCGACGAGTGTCGTGAAGCCAGACTCTCCGGCAACACTGACTCCTACCGAACACTGAAACAGTCTCGAAAACGTGCACTCAACCAGGATCAAGAAAACTACTGGAACTGTAAAGCGAAATGCATCGAGAATGCTGCCATTCACAACAATCATGCCACCACGTATCGGGAATTCAGAACCCTGGCAGCTGGTCACACAATCCACAACAAAATCAATCTAAACGGCTCTAATCTTACGAACAAAGAAGACTGCCTCAATCACTGGAAAGAACACTTCAGCAATCTCCTCAAGAAGCCCCCGACGGAACCGGATCCTTGCGACAACACGTCTCATACTCCTGTTAGTGTACACCACAGTCCCCCTATCTTAGAGTCTCCTGTCACCATCGAGGAAGTGACAAAGGCTCTCTCCAAACTGAAGAATGGACGCGCAGCTGGAATATGCAATGTCACCACTGAAATGCTCAATGCCAGCGGACCCTCTATGATTGTGTGGCTTCAAAATATCATAAACTGCGTTTGGGTAAACGAAGAAATCCCTACTGACTGGAGACGTGGTACCATCCTGCCATCCTGGACACACAAGGGCGACCGTCTGACACGCAGCAATCACAGACGAATAACACGTCTATCGATACCTGGTAAACTTTTCGCACTTATCTTGTTACATCGATCTATTGACGCTGTCAGGTCAACAAGAAGAGTCCAGCCGGCTGGCTTCATTCCGGGCAGCTCCACGGTTGATCAGATATTCTCTCTACGCCAGATTATCGAAAAGCTAAATGAATTTCGTCAAACCGCCTTCATTGCTTCTATTGATCTTAAAGCTGCTTTTGATAGCATCGACCGCAAAAGCCTCTGGTTGCTCCTTCAAAACACTGGCCTGCCCCCCAAAGTTATGCCGATTGTTCGAGCTACTGTACAGCGACAGTGAGAGCTGTATCCGCCTTGGTAATGATTCCTCAGATCTTTTCTCCATTGACTCCGGTGTACATCAAGGCTGTGTGGTTGCCCCTGACACCGGTGTACGACAAGGCTGTGTGGTTGCCCCTGACTCCGGTGTACGACAAGGCTGTGTGGTTGCCCCTGACTCCGGTGTACGACAAGGCTGTGTGGTTGCCCCTGACTCCGGTGTACGTCAAGGCTGTGTGGTTGTCCCTGACTCCGGTGTACGTCAAGGCTGTGTGGTTGTCCCTGACTCCGGTGTACGTCAAGGCTGTGTGGTTGTCCCTGACTCCGGTGTACGTCAACGCTGTGTGGTTGTGCCTGACTCCGGTGTACGTCAAGGCTGTGTGGTTGCCCCTGACTCCGGTGTACGTCAAGGCTGTGTGGTTGTCCCTGACTCCGGTGTACGTCAAGGCTGTGTGGTTGTCCCTGACTCCGGTGTACGTCAAGGCTGTGTGGTTGCCCCTGACTCCGGTTTACATCAAGGCTGTGTGGTTGTCCCTGACTCCAGTGTACGTCAAGGCTGTGTGGTTGGCCCTGACTCCGGTGTACGTCAAGGCTGTATGGTTGCCCCTGACTCCGGTGTACGACAAGGCTGTGTGGTTGCCCCTGACTCCGGTGTACGTCAAGGCTGTGTGGTTGTCCCTGACTCCGGTGTACGTCAAAGCTGTGTGGTTGGCCCTGACTCCGGTGTACGTCAAGGCTGTGTGGTTGTCCCTGACTCCGGTGTATGTCAAGGCTGTGTGGTTGGCCCTGACTCCGGTGTACGTCAAGGCTGTGTGGTTGCCCCTGACTCCGGTGTATGTCAAGGCTGTGTGGTTGTCCCTGACTCCGGTGTACATCAAGGCTGTGTGGTTGGCCCTGACTCCAGTGTACATCAAGGCTGTGTGGTTGCCCCTGACTCCGGTATACGTCAAGGCTGTGTGGTTGGCCCTGACTCCGGTGTACGTCAAGGCTGTGTGGTTGTCCCTGACTCCGGTGTACGTCAAGGCTGTGTGGTTGGCCCTGACTCCGGTGTACGTCAAGGCTGTGTGGTTGCCCCTGACTCCGATGTACGTCAAGGCTGTGTGGTTGTCGCTGACTCTAGTGTACGTCAAGGCTGTGTGGTTATCCGTGACTCCGGTGTACGTCAAGGCTGTGTGGTTGCCCCTGACTCCGGTGTACGTCAAGGCTGTGTGGTTGCCCCTGACTCCGGTGTACGTCAAGGCTGTGTGGTTGGCCCTGACTCCGGTGTACGTCAAGGCTGTGTGGTTGCCCCTGACCTGTTTAATCTCACCACTGACCATATCATGGTACAACTTGAGAGAAAAGCCAGTTCTTCCCTCGGCATTAGACTTGGAGACACTGTTGTGACAGACCTGGATTATGCAGATGACATCGCCATCTTCTGCACATCGCATGCTGACCTCGTCCTCGTCCTCAAAGAACTCTGCTCTATAGCCAGTGTTGCTGGTCTTTCCATCAGCTGGGCCAAAACGAAACCAATGGCAATATGCGCAGACATCGATTTACTCAACCCCATCACCATCAATGGCGAAATCATCGACTTTGTGGATGAGTTTACTTACTTGGGTTCCGTCATATCCGCTAATGGCTCTGTCGACCATGAGGTCGCAGTTAGAATCGGCAAAGCAGCGGGTGCAATGAAATGACTGTCAACTGCTCTGTGGCGCAGACGTTCCATCTCGCGGAGTACCAAGCTAAAGATGTTCAATGCTCTCATCATTTCCATCCTGCTATATGCCTCTGAGACCTGGCAACTGACCATTCAACAGGCCAAGAAAATCGATGCTTTCACCATGAAAAGCCTCCGTCGCCTCGAGAACATAAAGTGGTTCAATTACATCAGCAATAACATGATCATGGAACGTACCAGTCAGAAGCATGCATCAATACTCATCACCCAGAGACGCCTTCGATGGTTCGGCCACCTGCAACGTATAGCACCAAACTACCCTGCCGCTCTATTATTGCCGCTCTATTATGCCAATTCCACCCACAAAACACCGGCTGGAAACGGCACCGTGGGCGTCCTCGCCGTTGATGGATCGACTGTGTTAAGCACGATTTGGATGGCCTGGGCCTCACACTTAAGGCGGCCGAGCAGCTGGCCATTGACCGCCCCACCTGGAAGGCGATCATAAAGAATGTGATGTGACCTCTACGCTGGATATCCGGCAAGAGCTCTAAGTCAAGTAAGTCAGTTTTCAGGATGCCGAGATGTGACGTCACATATGACCCATACTCGCATCAGGCCGACCCTTTCCATGCATTCAGAGTATGTTTACAAGGATAGCTTTTAGGTTGAAACGAGCGTTAGTATAAGTTATTGTGCAATATTCTGATGTAATACAAACACTAGTCATCATAGAGGAACAAGCAATTATCTTACGGTTCCACATGAATCCAATTTTATTCAAAACAATGAGTACGAATGGGCCTACAAGTCGAGTAGGTTTCGTCGAGCTTGGGCTCATTTTCAGAAGAATTATATCGAATGCAACCAATGGGAGATAATCTACATCAATAAACATACATAGCAAACAAATATTGTATCTAGCTACAGAAAGTAACGTGTATAATCTCATAATATCACTAGAATATCGATATGTGAAGGAGTTGTACGATTTATCAGAACAACTTAAATCAGTCAGTGGATTTCCGTCAGTGCCGCTAGCTCAGTTGGTAAACCCGTTGGTATCTTGTCATTTATTTTATAATCGGACGACGCCAGTTCAATTCTGACACCAAACCATTGATTTTCTTTACACTTTTTTATTTATGTTTTCACGAAGGGTTATTCTATGATGCACTGTTTGTAAAAAAAAATTTTTTTATAGTCATTACTTATTCACCACAAAAATGAAAATATGGGAATTATATAACAATGTTTCTAAATTTTATTTATCCAAACAAATATACTGTAATGGATATATAATTTATTAATTGTATATATATTGTACGGTAAAACAAATATAGTAATTATATATTTGAAAACAAATTGTGATCTGTCTGGATAAAAAAAATTTGAAACATTGTTATATATAATTACAATATTTTAATTTTTGTGGCAAATAAATAATTACTACAAGAATAAAAATATTTACAAACAGTGCATCATAGTATACAAAATGATTTGGTTTATATTCCTTCCAGAAAACATAAACAAAAAAGTGTAAAGAAAATCAATGGTTTGGTGTCAGGATTGAACCGGCGTCACCCGATTGTAAAATAAATGACAAGAAACCAACGCGTCTACCAACTGAGCTAGTGGCACCAATGGAAATCCACTGACTGATTTCAGTCGGCCTGATGCGAGTGTGGGTCATATGTGACGTTAAGATACCATGTGATTGCCTAGCTCATTCAATTTAAATTTTCCACAGGAATCGCTACACAGACGGGTTTAAAATCGAATTTATGCTACAAATTGTATTTTTCTGTATGTTTTTAATGTTCTCAAATGTTACAAAAAATGTTAAACTTTGTATACACATGGAAAACGGATTTTAGCTATTGCCTTGTTTTATTTCCTTTAATGAAAAGTGATTGTAAATCTCTACAAGAAAGAATGTAATGTTTCCAGTTGTGATCATGAATGAAATGAAAATCAAAAATAGCAACAATGTGCATCAAATGTGGTTTGAGACAATAATGCCATCTAATGCAACCTCATAGTAGCAATGATTGCTTAATTTTACTGGCGATGTTGAAACATAGTATGTTTTAATATATCTTCTTTTTGGTAGGTTTATAAGAAATAATATATATATATATTCAGTGACTGTATAGGTCTCTAGATAAAGACGCTTCACCCTAATATACCTTCCAACAGTCCTGGAATTTCCGGGAGTCTACTAGATTTGGTTGTATCTCCCGGTCTCCCGAAATACACATTACAGGCAAATCCCGGATTTTCATTGAAAATCTCCAACAGCACCCCCGCTGTCTTCGAGACAATGTGACACTAAGCCCAGGAGATAGGGTGAACCGCTAAATTTCTGGCGAAAAAAGCACTCCTGTCTTCAAGTCCTCGAAACAACGAACTGCTGAAGTTCTGGCAAAAAATACCCAACAGCACCACCACCCCGTTTTCTGATGTCACTCAAGAACTGAGGCAGCACGACGAGGCAGCACATGAATTAAACAAAGTTGGCAGATATAGTCATATACACTAATAATATATCAATGTGTAGCACGCCATACCTCCAAGTCCAAGGTATCCACCCTACCTTCTGACCCCCCGCTCCACTCCTCTGACTGATGAACTGCGGGCCCAGTCGCTGCCGGAGCGCCCGCTGGATGGCCGCATGTTCCTCCTTACTGTACGACACCTGCAACAACGTCACTCATCAGACAAAACTTCTCAAACTTAGAGTATTCTCAGTTCAATGATCGTCTTTATAACATACACTAGTTGTCACTGAAACAGTCTGACTTTATAGTGACACGGCAGACACAGAACGTCAGAAGTGAGTAACGTAACTGCCACAACCCATGCCATGGTGTCACCTGTGCGGTGTGCCAGTGGAGTGGTGGTGATAGCGTAGTCAGCAGCCTCATCTGTTTTGATCTTACCTGGCCAAACGAACTTGTTGTAGTCATCTCGCGAACATAATAGGTTTGCTTCTGGCAAACTGACAATTACAGACTTCGAATTTAGCGCCCTTGTGGAGTCTGCGATCCGGGAACATCACCACATGTTTTAGTGACGACTGACATGCGCACTCGTTTCCTTGCGAGGGAGCGGGACTGGGAGCGTTCGACTGCTTTGCACCACTGTAATGTATCATGTGGTGCCGGTGGTGTGTTGACAGTAATATAGTCAGTAATATAGTATATGGTGACAGTGTTGTGATGACTGGTGTGGTGACACCGTGACAATGGTGTACGTTGTGTGTTGACACCGGTATAGTGACAGCTCAATTTGGGACGTAAAAGAACCACTGAGGACGACAAGCACCCTGGCAGTGACCACCCTCAGTGCCAGCATAGAAAGATCGGCTTGGCGATAATGTTCTGAAAAAGGCTGGCTGGTTGAATGAGTCCTCATAAGATCATAGCATTGTAACCACAATATATACAGACTAGTCAGTTACTAGAACTTTGCCGAGTGCTGGAAACAACTAGGTCTAGGAAACTAGTGACAGTGGTGTACTTTAGTGATAGTGGTGTGGTGAAAGTGGTGTTGTAACACTAACTGGTGTGATGGGAATAGTGTGGTGACAGTGATGTGTGGCAGTGGTGTCGTGACAGTGGTGTCGTGACAGTGTTGTGGTGACAGTGATGTGGTGACAATGGTGTGACAGTGATAGTTGTGTCGTGACAATTGTGTTGTACGCCGGTTCAAGCTTAACACCGAACCGTTGATTTTCTCGACACTTTTTTGTTTGTTTTCACGAAATAATATAAACCAAAATCATTTTTATGCTATGATGCACAATTTGTAAATATTTTTTATTTCTATAGTAATTATTTATTCGCCACAAAAAAATTAATATGGTAATTACATATAACGATGCATTTGTATATTTCTAAATATTATATATTATATCTGAAACAAATTTTGATTGGTGTGGATAAATAAAATTTAGAAATATACAAAAGCATCATTATATATAATTACCATATTTGTTGTGGCGAATAAATAATTACTACAGAAATTACAAATTATTTACAAACTGCCTATCTGCCTAGTATAAAAATAATTTGGTTTATATTACTTCGTGAAAACGTAGACAAAAAAGTTTCGAGAAAATCAATGGTTCAGTGTTAGGCTTGAACCGGCGTCGCCTGATTGTAAAATTTCGTTACTTGCCTGGACTTGCCTGGAACTTCGGGTTTTTAAAAGTAAGGCATAACAGTCTTTTGTACACCCGCCTTTATGCATCGTATTTTTGTATTGAGAAAGTGGCTTGCCTTGTGATTTTTTGCTTTTATTAAAATTAAAACCCGTCCATCTTCAATTCTTTGTCGAGTTTTGTTTTGAAGGAGAGGATGTTTTCAGCATTCACTGTTTGCTGAGAAAGGTTGTTCCAGTCTAGGAAGATGCGTTGCGAAAAAGGAGTGTTTCCTAATATCAGTCTGCTTGGTGTCTTATGCAACGTTTTGTTATGGCCTCGTGTGTGGTTTGTTGTTATCATGAAGACGTCCTCTTGATTGATGTCGTCGATGCCATTGATAATTATGTATTCTTGGATCAGGTCTCTTCTTCTTCGGTACGCCAGACTTAATAAATTAAGATGTTTCAGCCTGTCTTCATAGTTCAAGTTTCTTATTTCTGGAACCAGCTTGGTTGCTCTCCGTTGTGCTCTTTCAAGGGTGTTGATGTCTACGGCGTAGTGCGTGTTCCAGATGGAGTCGGCATAGTCGAGACGTGGTCTCACTAGCGCTGTATATAACAACCGGAAGCTGCTACTGTCCATATGTTTAAACGTGTGCTTGATGAGGTCTGTCATCTGGTTTGCCTTCTTCACAATGGTGCCACTATGCTGTCGGAATTTTAGGTATCTGTCGAACGTTACACCGAGATCTTATCTCTAGAATTCCTAGAAAGAGTACAGAGGAGAGCAACTAAATTGACCAAAACTAAGGGATCTTAGTTACGAAATACGCCTAAAAGAATGTGGTTTAACAACATTAGAGACCAGGAGATTGAGAGGATATCAGATAGAAGTGTTTAATATATTTAATGCTTATGAAGATATTGACAGACATTTTTTTTCTCAGTTAAGAAAGATATAATGACCAGAGGACATGAAGTTACATTAGTAAAAGAGCAATATAGATTATATATAAGAAAGTTCTCATTCTCACAAAGGACTGTAAATGAATGAAACAGAATATCTCCCGATTGTGCTGGTGCTATAGTAGCGTGAATATGTTAAAAATAAATCAAATCGATACATACCTTAAAGGGGCGGGATACAGGTAGATTGTTATGTTAGTGTTATATGTTACTGTTTTGGGCCTACTTCTGTTACCGTTATAATATATGGCGTCTCGCTAGCAATAAGTGTCTTCAGCTCATCCAATTTGTTAGTTAGTGTGTCAGCATTTGTTGACCAACATGTCAGTGTCTTTTTGCAGTCTATATGCTGTACTTCGCCATCAATAACTTGTGCATTTTGTTCCTTTCCTTGTGCTTGTGGTGCTTTGGTGAAAACACTGTGCATGTGCTGAGGGTGGGAACATCATTTTTTTGGTTAAGTATTACCTTCGCCTTCGTGGGCTCCTCGAAAGGACTGGTGGTTGGCGGCTTGATGTGTGGATCTTCCGTCATGGATTGTTGTGTTTGCCATGTTTCCAGAAGTGCTACTTGCCCGGTCTGACTGTGTTGTTGCATGTCTGGCAGTGCCATGTCTGGCAGTGCCACGTGGAACATCTTGGCTGTTGTGTGGTCCTCTTTCTTTCCGAATGATCATTCCATTTTGATGACAAGATCTGTCTCACCTACATGCTTTCTTGTGGCAATTCAGCACGCAATTTCCTGTTCTATTCTCGTTCTTGAAACGTGAGGTCAGGTATTATGAATACTTTCTGGAAGATGGCATTTTCGGTGATCTCTCGAACTTAGTAGCACTTGATAGCAGGGATCTCTTCTGGGCAACGGTGTTGACTGTCACTTTCAGTAGGCTGTCTGTTTTCTGTTCTTTTACTCAGCCTGATGACTTCCTTCACTGTAAGGTCTTTGATGCCAATGCATGCTGCTAGTTCTGCTGCAGACATCATGCCATGGTGTTTTCTGTATTGGCGGAGATTGATTCTTTCATATTGTGAACAATCACATTGCATTTTCTGCGTTCCCTGTCTCTATATTCACCCACAAAGTTATTCACCTCTGCACTGATTGCTTCTGTCTGGTTGTTTGGGCTCATGGGATAAAACAAAGGAGGTACAGAAAAAGAGCTAATAATACCGCTGTACAAAACAAAAGTATAGTATATTGTATTCAAGCGTGGAGGCCATATCGCAGGAAGGACATAGATATGCTAGAAAGAGTACAGAGGAGAGCAACTAAAATGATACCAAAACTGAGGGATCTTATAGTTACGAAAAACGCCTTAAAAATGCGGATTAACAACACTAGAGACCAGGAGATTGAGAGGAGATCAGATATAAGTGTTTAAAATAATGAATGGTTATGAAAATATTGATAGAAATATTTTTTCTCAGTTAAGAAAGATAGAAGGACTAGAGGAAGGACATGAAGTTAGATAGAAATATTTTTTTTTCAGTTAAGAAAGATAAAAGGACTAGAAGACATGAAGTTACATTAGCAAAGGAGCAGTGTAGATTAGATATAAGAAAGTTCTCATTTTCACAAAGGACTGTAAATGAATGGAACAGATTACCTGCTGATTGTGTGGGTGCTAGTAGCGTGAATATGTTTAAAAATAAAATCGACACATACCTCAGAAGAGCGGGATACACATAGATAAAAGGGTCGGACTATCGATAAGCGCACACACACATAACACACACATTTAACACACACAACATGCACGCACGACGCGCACTCGCACATATACAAGCAGTACGCACACAGGCAAGTTGCATGCATACTCGCATAAATGCACGTACATACGCAAAGTAGGCCATACAAAACACATGCACGCACTTTCGCACACACGCACACACGCACTCACACACATGCCCGCATCGCACCAACACTGAGAGGGTTGTTTGTAGAGAAGACTAAAGAAAGCTTGAGATGACAAATCTGTTCTACTGTTCCAAGAGCTGTAACTGTTCCGGGCAGGTAAATAAGCTACCGGTACGCAAACGGGTCATTGATTGACGTGCAGCGGCATCGGTGCAGACGATGCTCCAACTGTGGGAGTGTTCTGATTTTGTGCGGGGAAGATGGTTTTCGTGTTGAAGACGGCGGAATGCGTGTCTAAAAAGTAGCGAATGCTCGCAGACTATGTCTTCAAAGTTTCGAAGGGTTTGTGGTTGATTGTGTAGCGGAAGAGGTAGCGATTTACTAAATTTTCGTGCGATTGGCGTGGGAGGCCGGATATTATATTCTACAATCTAAGGCCAAGCGGGGACAGAGGCGGGTACTTGGAGTTGGATTAAACGACAGCTAACCGAAGCCGGAAAAGTTTTCGAGATGCATCAAAATTCGCATCGGTCGCGGCGGGATATAATCGCAAGCGCCACGGACAGCCTAAACCGGTCCCGGTGCGTTCAGAGCTCCAAGCAAGCGACGCCACAGAACATACCCTGTGTGCGATCGAGCATTTCAACTAGCTGCCTGGTGTCGCCGAATCACTCGCGTCGCCAAGGGCAAGGGGGTGCGGTGACAAGCACTGGGACTCGCAGTACACACGGAAGCCGTACTGGAAGTCCCCTCACGGTCACGATGCCCATCGAAAACCTGCAGTCGATCAACGCTGCTTACAGCATGAGCCAGACGTATTTAGGGGAAGGACTCGGAAATGCGGTCCCGTCCCCCAATTCCCCAGTTTACATCTCGAACAGTCCCGGACACAGCAGGTCTAACAGTGTACAGAGTTTACTGCGGGGCGAGAGGGATCATTACAGTGGGCGGACCAGTATGGACCGCAGTGTATACTCGGATCGACATACTGGATACTTGCGTGACCGGTCTCTGGATCACCGCGACAGATCTCTGGATCGCCGCGACCGATCTCATGACAGACATATTGATATGACGGAGAGATACAACACATACTCTGGCCGGGAACGTTCGCTTGATCGCGAGTTTGTGCCCCACATGGGCGCACGTTCGCTTGAGCGTGAACACAGCAATCTTGTGCGGTCGCGCTCCATTGACCATGATTACATCAACGACCAGGCCGTGTTTTTCCCCTCTACTCCAGATTCGTACCACTCGAAAGATACGCTGATCCTCGATCTGCAAACGCATATCGCACAGCTGAATAAGGAATGCTCCCTGCTGCGAAAGGATCTCGAATCGACAAAGGATAAGCTGAGTTCGAGCATGAACAGTATCAAGACTTTCTGGAGTCCGGAGTTGAAGAAGGAGAGAGCTATGAGGAAGGAGGAGAGTGCCAAACACCAGATGCTGCAGGACCAGATCCGCCTACTGCAAGCGGAGAGCCAGGTTAGTCAACCATCATTTGTGTTTTGACTCATGCAGACCTTGGGTTGATTCCACATCACTGATTAAGATTCCGCTGCTTTCACATTAGCCAATTCCAGTTCCACTCAAACCGATTCCGTTCCTCTACTTTCATATTTACCAATCAATTCCGATTCCGGAATTGGAGTTGGAATCAGCCTAAATTCCGGAATCGGACTCGCCCCAGGTCTGGTGTCATGTAATACATTCCTTTGAGTAAGAGATGCTCTCTGAAATGTACTGAGATTGCCCATTTCCTGGAAGCCCAATAATTGTGTCACATTTTGACTTCAAAATATTGATTGATGCCTACGAAAAACGTGATATTTTTCTTAAAAAATACTTAGTCACTGTGAGTAGAGCTTATCCGAGTACTAAATTTATGTACTATTTTAGGGGGTTTTGTTAAAATTTGGAGTAGTCAAAAAATATTGAATACACATCTTTTGAAAGGTACATATTACATCAAATATTATCAGTTCCTTTGATTTTGTTTGATGTGCGCATGTCTGTCGATGTATTATTACGTAGCGACTTTGGTACAAGCACTGAGTTCATCAGAAAACACAATCTAAAGTTCTGTGAATATCATTTATTGTGACTTCAAAATCCCCATGGACACAGGCTAAATGGATTCAATGTCTGCTCATTTTGCTCTAGATTAAATCCAATATTCATCCTGTGTTGTACTGTCACATCCAGTTCCATCACAATATTCATCCTGTGTTGTACTGTCACATCCAGTTCCATCACAATATTCATCCTGTGTTGTACTGTCACATCCAGTTCCATCACAATATTCATCCTGTGTTGTACTGTCACATCCATTTCCATCACAATATTCATCCTGTGTTGTACTGTCACATCCAGTTCCATCACAATATTCATCCTGTGTTGTACTGTCACATCCAGTTCCATCACAATATTCATCCTGTGTTGTACTGTCACATCCATTTCCATCACAATATTCATCCTGTGTTGTACTGTCACATCCAGTTCCATCACAATATTCATCCTGTGTTGTACTGTCACATCCAGTTCCATCACAATATTCATCCTGTGTTGTACTGTCACATCCAGTTCCATCACAATATTCATCCTGTGTTGTACTGTCACATCCAGTTCCATCACAATATTCATCCTGTGTTGTACTGTCACATCCAGTTCCATCACAATATCACCAATAAACACCTTTGAAATTCTCGGTCTTCAGAGACTGTTTCCTTAAATGTGCAATTCCCGTGGATTTAGCTAAATGTAATTTTTTCTTGGGTTCTGAAATCTGACCCTGTTTGCCAGACTGTGATAGTAAGCTGGAATGTCCAAGTTTGCTGTTCTACAGAGCACTTCTAACTAAATGCCTCAGCGGGTCACATTTCTGATTGATAGGTTTTCCTGGAATTGTGCCGCTTGAGCAAGGGAGTACCTTTTGACCACGACTGGTCCAGCTAACCACATACCTATTAAAAGCGACACTCTGTACTCCCAATAGATCTAACGGGATTTGTAAATTATATTTATTCTTACTATAATTAAATGTGACAGTGCCAGACAGTCTATATATATTATGTATATAATATATATATATATAACAGTTCAGTGGCGAGGACTTAGATCGTGTTGACATTGTTTATAAACAAATTTAAACAAAGCCATTACTTAATTTAGGCTGTGACATAGACCGACAAGTTAGGAATAGGGTAGGTAAGTAAATTAATTATGTTTTTAAATTGTATTATTATATCAGCTCAAGTTAGGGCACCAGTAGGTAGGAACTTGGAGGTACTTAATATAATATTATTTCTAACAATGTCGATGTATATAATGTATATCGACATCAACATATATATATATATAGAGAATAGTAGTTCATTATTTTCATATATATATATATGCATTGTCAGTCTTTGACATTAAATTGATTTTCCATGGCTTGTAGATTTGAAAAGTACTGGCCTCAAAAGTTGGCCAAGAAATTTTCGTGGTACCCACTACCTAATATAATAAAAACATACTATAGCTACTTTGTAATAAATTTGTACATCTTAGAATTTTGTTTTGTGTAAGCTACATTACTGCTGCCTGTTTCTTCACTGTTTTTATGTGTTTTCTTTGAACCCTGCCTGTTGACTGCAGCTGGCTTTTCCAAGATCATGCCATTATCTCTATTTGTCCTCCCAGATCTTTGACTCCATAAAGGCCTGCTATGAATGTGAGCTTATCGGGGAATAAGATAAACACCATGTTATACAGCTAAGTAGGTCACTGAGGCTTGGTTCTATCTAAGTACCAAGGTTATCTTTGCTACATGTGAGTACCTTTCCTACCATGTTGCCAGTACTTGAGTATAGTGAATTCAGAGAGTAGCGTTTTTGACTTAAGTCTGTTTACGTGTATGTGTGTATATATATGTATATATATTTGTGTAAATTTATAAATCAGAAAATATTCTGAGTTAGAAATCCAAGTTAAAAATCAAAATTACGAAACATAGATATGTGAGGAATTAATTACTAAACTGTATTAATAAATATGTAATGAATATATTCATGTCTGTATTAATTTTGTCCTTTTTTGGGGTCAGTGAGTATGCTTGATTTACGACGTGCATGATGCAGAACTGTGTGCCACAATAGCTGTGTGCCACAGTGCTGGCTTTCATGTAATTTCTGCCTCACATTACGTGCACTCACCGTGCACTTGTGCACTTACCGTGCACTTGTGCACTCACCGTGCACTTGCGTGCTTCCCATCCTGGTTCGAGGAAATGCCGTATTTTATTTGTGTCGTAGGTGTATACCTGGGTAGATGCTTATTTTGGCCATTTCCTGTCATCAATACCGCACTGCCTAAAATGAAGTAGGGGTATTAGTACTGTAAGTAAATAGAACATGACAGCCAGTTATCAAAAGTTACTTGGTTAGACCAAGTAGAATGAGTAATATTGGTGAGTCAAGTAATATTGGTTCGCATGAGTCTTTGGTAAGCCAGTTTTAGTATCCAGACGTTTCCTGTGAATTACTAGCCGTTTATCCAGATTCTCCATTCGGAATATTTTGGAATCATTGCAGCAAGAATGCAATTTTTGCTCAGAATTTGTAAGGCCTAAATTATTGCTGAGGCTTATGAAATCCTGCTGTGCCAGTATGGTGTTTATTTAGTAGAGAAAATAGAAAAAATATGCTATAAATAATTTTCCTAACTTACTAATCAAAACATCTGTTACATCACTACAGAAGAAATTGTTTTGTGAACTTTTCAACTACACACGTACATGTGAGTTAAATTTTTTTGAATTTGTAGTTCATTAAACATTTTTGATAATCATTATTGCGTGTAATAAAAATTCTGTTAATACTAGTTAAAATAGAAGTATAGCAAAAGAAAAACTGTTTTGCCTGTATACTGTATAGCCGTTATGAGTTGAACCGTTAAAAATACATCATAATTGCCATTAGTTGTGACATTTTGACAACCCTCCATTCACACGGTAACCTACCCTTTGAAGAAGTCAAGAAGATGCTTTTAAACAAATCTTAGTATATACTATAGAGATCTATAATTATAGGTGCCGACAGTTCTTGCATTGTTTTCTTAGTGTTCTTGGTAGCTGTGTTCCTCGTCTTGGTGTTTGACTGTATGTGGACTCCCATCTAGGCTGATCTAGCACAAGATTATTGATAATGATATGGAACTGTGGAATGTGGCTGAGGATATCTGTGTCCAGTGAACTTTCTGGTTCAGATCTTCCCCAGGGCTGAGTTTTGGGAGTTTCGTGTACAACTCTGAATTAAATCGAGTAATATTACTAATGTGCTCATCCTAAGTAGAGCAGAGCCTCAGTTCAGTCAGCTGGCTAATGTGGCTATAGACAGTGATGGATACTTGTGTACGAATAGTTGTCACACATTAATTGCAGCATGGCTGAATGCTTCCCAGAGAAGTTGATATGGTGTTCACTTGAACAGATCTGCCAGGGAGTACCGTGTAAAGGGCTTTAAGCAGTCCTAAGGGCTGGATACAATGTATAAGAACTTATTTTATCTCTCAAAGTTCTTACTTGGAGTACTTAGCACAGCATTCTTGTGTAATAAAGTCCATCTTCTAATATCAGCTTCCAGTCTACCATTCTGATACACTGACAGCCAGGGAATTTAGCAACATGATATCCCTGAAGACATGTGTAACACATTAGCCTGCACTGGGCCCACAAGTCCCATCAGTTAATAAAAACATACTTTCTTGCACTAACTAGGCTGATTTATCAGTCCAGTGGTCTTCCAGGGGGAATGTTAATCAGCCTGGAGCTTGCTGGGCCTAATCATTAGGCTGGCCCCGGAGCCTGAGGGAGATGACCCAAGTCCTCAGGTGTCTTCTCTCACACCAGTGGTAACAAGTGCAGACATCCTCTTAATAAATAGGCCTTTACTTTGTGCAGCTACAAGGCGAGACTCACTGTTGGTTTCTGCATATTTTTGCTGGTTTCTCTGAGCGCTGTGGAATGCCAGGGAGTGTGCCTGGAAGCTCGTTGGACCTGCTGTGGCTGTGATCTACTCCACCTTCCTCTACTCTCACATGTAGTTGTAAAGTCATTGAGCTAAAGGCTCAGTTACGTCGGATGTTCAACCTGTCTGTCAGAAAGAAAGTAGGAGGAGAAAGTAATGTCAGACAAAAAGAAACAGTTCTCTGGGGGGGGGGGAGTAACTGGAAAGAAAGTAACAGAAAAACTAATACATTTTTACAAATTTACATAAAATAACACAGGAAATACAACACATTTTAATAAATATATTCACTGAATTTCAACATCATAAAGTTGTCTTTCATTCACAGCATATGTCTACTTGTCACCAACTACAGCCCTGACAGAATCTCCCAATCATTTAATTTCTGCTGTGTTGTACAAATATTGGTACAAAGGAAGCCTGTTGGCCTTTTGGTGCAAATTGATGTCTAATTTTACTAAATTGTAAGGTAATACGTTTTTATTATTTTAATAAAAACATGTTAGAACTACCTTATTCCAAGGAGACAGTCATAAAATACCCCACAATCAATAGATACTTGTTTGCATTCACACACATACATACAGTGTTCAGTCCAAGGGGCTACACTGCAACAATAGATACTTGTTTGCATTCACACACATACATACAGTGTTCAGTCCAAGGGGCTACACTGCAACAATTAAACAAATATATTAATAGAACTATTTCAGAAATGCCATGAATGATTGAATGTAACTAAAAATAGTCACAGATAGCTGTGATGCGAGTCTGGGGCGTTCCTAGCACCGGCTCCTGCCAGCGCATGTGGTCACACACAATGTAAGGTAATGGGTAGCTCACTAAAATTAGCCACTACATTCCAGTGGTATACATGTCTGAGATAAGAGCTTTGGTGGAGGGTAAGTCTAATCTGGTAGGCCCACGTAATCACAGGATATGGTGACACCTATGGAAACATCACCAGTTGGCTTACATAACCACAACAAATCTGCTTTCTATAGTTTGTAAACATTATCTATGTGAAAGCGAGATCATTTTATAAAATTTATTCATTACCATAGTGTGACATTTCCATCACTGAAATTCACTGGTATCATATTCTGTAGAGGGAATGAAACATGGTATGCTCCCCAGTCCACCCAGACAAGTGTTAACTAGTCCCCCTCTGACCCCACCACCTAAGCCCACTATAACTACCGAGGTATCTAGAATAAAGTATTATGTCAAATGTTGTAATTACTAATTAGCAGCAGATCAGATCCTTTACAGTTTACACTATTTTGTTACAGCATTACAACAGTCAGTTTCAATTTGACACTGATTTGTAGTGACCAGTCTCCAATTAAACAATTTGTGCCATGTCAAAGATGCAACCAGGAAACTGACCTACTTAAAGCATTATGTACTTGTGCTAGTAGTTACACCCATTTCAGATTGCTAGTTCGCCAGTGAAGCCCCCCCCAAGGCCTGTATGACAACACTTAGGCCTGTTGTTTTTCACTCAGAATGATGGATAGGATAACCAGCATTGATTTTCCTCGAAAACAGAATTGTCCCAATTGAGGACAATTTCCTGTAGGTCATGGAATAGACCACTACGTCGTATTAAAGGTAATGACCAGCCTATTCCACTGAAAGGACATCCCACACGCTGTTACACACAAAACTGCAGATTGGAAAAAGTATCTGGTGGTCTATTCCCTCTTGGAAAAATGGTGATCTGTCCCCTCAGGCCTTCATCAGGCATGAGTTCACTATTTAGTTTTTTCAGCAAAAAAAATGTGTGGATTAACGTCTCATGGGAACAGTTTTGTTGGTGTTATAATGTTCAGATATTATTTATTTAGTCTTTGTTGTTGAAGCCATGTTGTTATGTTGATTCTTAGCAATTTTCTCATAATAAATATATTTATTATAATCGTAGTTAATGTATAAAAGATAGGAAAGTTAATATTTTAAACAAAGTAAACTTTGGGAGTTCTTTTAAAGCATTTTATGGTTTTATAAGTGTAGTCCCTGAACCATATCAGTACTTTTTTGTAAATTCTGAAATGGTGTCTGCTTGACTAAATGAACATTTGATTGCTGTTGTAAAGCTGTCTTCTGTGGAGATGCCAACAAAATAATTATTTTAATTAAACCAAAATACTTTCTTATTGACTGTGCTACAATTAATCAGAACTGACATTCAACACCGGTGCATTGATTGTGTGCAGAACAGTTTGATAAAGTTAATAATCTGAAAAAACTGTTTACTGTACGTTATTACATTTTGTAGAATGGTGATGGAAATGGCGCATTTGTGTTCACTCCCCTCATATCGACCAATGATGATGATTGATTGATTGCACATTATGACAGCATATTGGTTCAACATTATTTTTTATAGAAGTCAGTTATGTCCAGAAAACCTGGATTTCAAACCTAATCAGACAGATAATAATAACAGTCTGTCCAGTGTAAATATGTCTGTAGAGATGGTCTTCTTTCTATTCTACTTCTAGAGGATTGGGACCCCCTCGACCCAGACACAAACCCCTTGCGTTGATAGAAGATCAGTAGCAGGGAAATTAGAACCCACCCATGGGATCTAGGGGCCTACTTGCTGTTAGTGGGATCACAACCTTAGATGGGGTTACTGAGGGGCAGTCTGGGGGGTCCACAGATGTCATACAACAGTTGTTTCTGGGCCTCATTTTAGTAGAAGTTCTCAGAAAGATCACCTGATGCAGAACTACTGAGCCTCTGGACCAACTATAATTTTCATTCACAAGAACATGTACACACAGAATTATACATAACATTGTATGGATTACATTGAATATGCTGTGACCAATCATTACATTGAATGTCTTTGAAAATGGATTTATTTGAGGTCAGTGCATAGAACTAACCTAGTACCAACTATACCAATGTGGTGTGTACGGAGTCCATTTTACTGAGCATCCTCAAAAATAACAAATGTTGTGGAATGCACTTTTTGCATGCCGTTTTATATCGATATCGCCTGGCCATAGAAGATGAAATGCTTACCGTCGTCTGTGATTGCGAATAGTTCCAGCATCACAAAATATACATGGAATTAAACACCAAATGACACATTTTATTTGACAGATTGGCCAGCGCTATAATACCAGTTAAATTAGAATTACACTATTACCTTTGAATTACCCTATTACCTTTAGCAGAAAATAACAAATCCACGGTATGTTGCTGTGAAATGCATTTTATGCCCCATTTTATATCGACATCATGCAGCCATAGAAGATGAAGTGCATACCGTTGGTGATTGCTAATAGTCCAGGCTTATTTCTGAATCACAAAAGCTGCTGCCTACTATTATGATGAATTGGTGATTAAATGCCACTAAGCTCCAGGATGGAAGCATTCTTCTAGCCTGAGGATGTATCGTAGCCACGGTAACAAGAGACCGGGTGTTGGAATTGATGAAAGAAGCCAACGCGCAGTGTCTTAGGTGGTTGTAGTTGCTGCATACGGAAACCGTATTTATGATTAGGTAATTAACCATAGATAAATGCCAACGGTAAAGATTGCATCGCATCGTTGCCTGGATGGCTTTATTGCATTATTCGTTCATTTGTGTCATTGTGAAGTAATATGCAGAACTGCCAGAGATGCACCCAAGATGTGACTCAGGTATTTCAGTGTGTCTGTCTTGGGCAAGCTAGAGGTGTTGCATGGAGTTTTTACCTTTTTTCTTCAAACTTTGCTATAATAAATACAGTTGAACCTCGCTTTATGTAATACAACCCCCTCACAATTAAAGCCATCCTAGGATAGTCTCAAATTATTTATGTTACAGTGAAGTATAGAATATTTGTCTCACTAATGAGGCCACCTTGCCATTCAGGTCACCTTTGTCCAGTTCTGAGGGTGTCCTTAATAGGGAGGTTTCACTGCACACTTCACTCCTTGGCAAACCTGTTCATTCCAACACCTTCTTGACTTCTCTGGCAAGCATTCAGCCATGCAGCATTTACTATGCAAACACTATTCATTCACATATAATATATTATATCCACAACTGTCTGTAGCCAGGTACTCATTTATACATTGCACTGAGGCAACGTGGAGTAAACAAAATTGCTTAAGTTTCGAAACAGCAGCAGGAGGAGTCAAAATCATCTGTGTCTCTTGATTGACAGATGGTATTCTGATTACTACACTACCGCACCCCACGATGGTAATTCTTATGTCCACATGTGATAGAACAAAGGTGTTTCATGTATGAGACACACTCCAGATGCATTTTCCTAACTTGCTATTTTGCCTGCACTACAGCTCTATAGAGCAGCATTTTATGGTGAGTGCTGTACTATTGCTCTGTACATCTACCATTTTATGGTAAGTGCTGTACTATTGCTCTGTACATCTACCATTTTATGGTGAGTGCTGTACTAATGCTCTGTACATCTACCATTTTATGGTGAGTGCTGTACTATTGCTCTGTACATCTACCATTTTATGGTGAGTGCTGTACTATTGCTCTGTACATCTACCATTTTATGGTAAGTGCTGTACTTTTGCTCTGTTCATCTACCATTTTATGGTGAGTGCTGTACTATTGCTCTGTACATCTACCATTTTATGGTAAGTGCTGTACTTTTGCTCTGTTCATCTACCATTTTATGGTGAGTGCTGTACTATTGCTCTGTACATCTACCATTTTATGGTGAGTGCTGTACTATTGCTCTGTACATCTACCATTTTATGGTGAGTGCTGTACTATTGCTCTGTACATCTACCATTTCAACAGGAATTCACACTGATTGTGACATGGTGAGTCTGTGGACTTCTGTCTTCCGCATGTGGACATAATGCAGACACATAAATGGCTGCCAACCACTAGACAAATACATATCATGTGACCTGACCACAATATCCAAACTGCCAACCCCTGA
Source organism: Escarpia spicata (assembly GCA_963995525.1). NCBI lineage: Eukaryota > Metazoa > Annelida > Polychaeta > Sabellida > Siboglinidae > Escarpia > Escarpia spicata. The sequence continues at coordinate 902,804 of OZ023205.1, forward strand.
CCTGGGCATCAGGTTGTCAGGTGCTTTGGCTCCTCTGGTCCAGATGGATTACTCATAAGTAGTGGTAATTAGAGCTCTTAATCCATACACAACAACAGATAACCCTTTCTGTCCTGTTGTTTTGTCTTTAACTCTGGCACGTTTCCATGGCAGTGCAGATAACCTGTGGTGCACCGTTAATTTAGTAAACCATCTTGAGTTTCCTGTTGCAGTGTGTGCCTGTTGTCTGAGCCAAATATACAGTCAGCCACCTGGCTTTTGGGCATTGGAACTTCAGAGGGGTTGGCGGATAGGGTTTGGGGAGGGATTGGTGGAGAGGTGTGGGGAAAATGGTTTATAGCATACTAAGAAAAACATCTAGGGTATGAGGAGAACAAAATAAGTGGAATGGAATGGGGTGGGGGTAAAAGGACAATGGAATGAGATGGTGTGAAGGGGTGACTAAAGAAGAATGGAGGAAATGGGAATACAGTTGGCTGGTTTGACTACAACAGCAACAGTGTTTAACTATATTGTGACAGTTTGTTATTGGTGTTGGTGTGTATACGGCGGTGTACGCGCGCAGACTCTAAATGTAGTAATAAGGGAAGTAAGATGCTTTACAAGATCAGTGTAGTCAATCAATATCAATCAATCTTTATTTCAGACAAAAAAGCATACATGTAATATGCACTATGTCCATAGTAAAAAAGTAAAAATAAAAAGTATATTATAGTGTATATATTGCACTAATCCACTTCCTGCGCAATACAGAGGTCGTATAAACATCACTGTGTATAATACTCTCAACAATGTTGTTCGTCGATGCAGATATTCTGCTCATAAGACTGTACATGCATTTTCTAAATCTAGTATTGCAACAGTCCGTGTCAGAACTAACAAACATTAGGCTAGCACTACACCTCATAGATAGGCTGTGCATAATTCTAAATGCATTGTTATAGGAAACAATAAAGTGCTGCATAGCGGCTTTTCTATAATTAGCCCATAAGGAACATAAATACACATTACTACAATAGGATGTGAACAGTTTGTTCTTCACCTTTACTGAACAAAAGTGAAAATTCCTGAGTAGAATATTGCTTCTGCCGTACAAACTCCTTTCTTTGGATTTCATATCCGTTTCATCTGACAGATCATTACAGATTATATGGCCAAGATATTTGTATGCCTTCGTTGTATTCAGAACTGCATCACCAAGCTTAATAGCTACTTCAAAACCGGTTTGTCTTGTGTCAAAAAACATTAACTGCGACTTTACTCTGTTAAACAATATGTCGTTGTCACATCCATAATTGTATGATACATCTAGCAGTCTTTGCAACCCCTTAGCCGATGGAGCCAGTAGTACAATGTCATCAGCATACATGAGATGATTAACAGTTGTATCACCACAATAGCATCCGATGGGTAGTTTCATCAGTAGCAAACTCAAATCATTCATGTATAAATTAAATAAGAAAGGAGATAGCATACCCCCTTGTTTAACTCCATTAGTCACAGAGAAGAAGTTGGAAAATACCGAACCCCATTTAACACACATAGCCTGATTACAGTACCACTGACATATCACTTTAATTAAATATTTAGACACTCCAAGCTTAAGTAGCTTCGTAAATAATGTTGTGTGATTCACCCTGTCAAATGCCTTGGAGGCATCAAGGAAGGCAACATACATGCATGACCCATGATTAGTGTAATATCGAAGGAGCTCCTTTAACACAAATACACACATTTCTGTCCCATGTTTGGGTTTGAACCCAAATTGGTTACTTGTAGTTCGTAGATGACTTTGCATCCGATTATACAGTATTTTTTCCACTATTTTTGTGAATACATTAGACAGACATATCGGTCTATAGTTATCTCTGTCGCTGACACGTTTATTTTTATCCTTAATAATGGGAACAATGACAGATTTTTGCATATTTACCGGTACGTAACCGTGTGTAAGTATAGCCGACATCAATATAGCCAATAAAACTGACAGCTGTCGATCTGCCCACTTCATGTGCTCGCTAGTAATGCCGTCTAAACCAGGTGACTTATTGTAAGATAAATCTTTGATAATTTCACTAACTTCATTAACAGTCACCCTCATACCTTGGTCAAAGACAGCATGCTCCTGACACAGATCAGCAAGAAATTCCTTGCTGCAACTTCCTCTAACTACATTAAAAATTTGACTGTAGTGTTCTTGCCACATTCCACTTATGTTCTGGCTGCCATGTACATCACCCACAGTGTTTGGTAATTTAACATTACTGTTTGTGGAGTTTTTGATTTCCCTCCAGAAATCTCTATCGTTTTTTCCACTCATTTTCTCAGCAATTTTATCCGCAATAATGGAATTCTTTTTGTTCTTGCAAACTCTAAGTGCATGTTTGAATTTGGACCTAGCCTGCCGCATAACGTCATAAACAGCACCCGTTCTGGGTTTGCCAATGTCCTTCCACAAAAGATATGCATCTCTAGCTGCCATGTGTAAATCCTTTACATGGTTGTTCCAACCAGGTGTAAACGGTTTCCTCTTTCCAGATACTTGCTTTAACATTTTTTCACCTGATTTGGATAATGCAGTAATGTTCTCATCATAAAATGTGTCGAGGTCAGCAGTATGGCTATGATTATGACAGTTCGCGTTAGAACATTTAATCCCTTCAGGGAAGGCAATATTACACAAACCCTCACACGTACATCTTGCATAGTATTCTATTTCACTGGATGAGAGATTATCCCACTGTATACGCTGATTTGATTCATTTATCGTACTACCCTCATTTTCAGGCAGCTTACTGAGTGTAATTGTATATAACACTGGATGATGATCAGACAGAATACATGCATACATAACTTTTATATCAGTAATGCAGTCTTTTGCATCATAAGTACATATAATATGATCTAACCAAGAGGTAGTGCTCCACGCTGGACTTACATATGTATATGTATCTCCGGGGAGGTGCTCCACATCCACAATTATGAGGCTATTGTCAGTGCAGTAGCTCTGTAGAATTTCACCAAACATAGTTTGTTTAGCAAGATTAGCATTGAAGTCCCCCACAACAGTAATACAGGTACTATTGATACTGTCAATGAAAACATTAAGTTTAGCTAAACAGTCATTAAAGTTATCCCTATTTTCATAGCTTTCAAATGGTAAATATACATTGATAAGAAAGTATTCTTTCATACCATCACTGATTTTTATACAACATAGCCAGTCATAAACCGAATCAATCATTGATATACTGGAATCTAACGATTTTTTCCATAGAAAACCTACTCCACCATAAGGACGACCTGTTATGACACCCCTAGTGGCATCCACAGGAGACACACCATGACCATAGAATTCTGGATGACAATTATTCAATAATATGCATTCCTGTTTCAATAGCATCAACTCCTGTAAACACAGTATATCACACTTGTTGATAAGTTCGTGAAGATTTGGTTCAAAGCTCTTGAACCCATTACAGTTAAAACTTGCAAGTTGGATAGCCATTGTTTACGATTTGCGAAAGAAGAATTTCCTAATGTATACACCAGCAGGCCATCTTTGGGGGTCGTAAGTGTAACGCTGGATTTTATCTATTCTTGTTCAACTCCTAGGTACAAATAGGTGATGTTTATCCATTGGCAGCTTGTGATAACGTATATATATGTGTGTCTCAACAGTGGCCATTTCTCACTGCCTAATTAATCGATAGAGAATAGATGTGACCTATGTCTGTATCAAGCTGCCATCTTCATTGTCTCATCTCCATAATAAACCTGCCTAAATGTGAGTCGGGGGACAGTCAAAGGCTGTTCTATCTCTCGGTCCTATCAGCTTCTGGCTGCTCTCGAACTATTAACTATTGAGCAAATAAAGTTAATACATCACACAATGGAATCGATTAAGTTTATACGCACACGCACGCACGCACGCACGCACGCACGCACGCACGCACGCACGCACGCACGCACGCACGCACGCACGCACGCACACCAAATTACATGTATGTAATATTGAGTGGCAGCAAATTCTTTCTGTGAGCTGGTGTACTGGAATGGAAGAAATTTACTGTAATGACTATGTATTCAGATACCTAAAAATAGTTAAATTCTCAGCTGTCCAAAAACATGCAAAAAAGATATACTGTATTCGTTCTAATTAGCGTACACCCCCATTTTTGGCGATGTTGGGAATCCATAATGCAATGTCCTCTCCCCTGATATCAAATTACTGCGACATTTGACGATCTTTTTACATAACATTTGTTCACACATATCTGGAGACTTCGCAGCGTTCTTGTGTCCTCTTGATCACTCGTGAATATTTAAATAGCTGGTAACACTAAGCAACCTACATTAATAGTACTAAACATGTAGTATATTCAAATGTTTGATCGAAATGTGAATGTGTCCAACCCGGACGACTCGCTTACTTGGCGTAGGCCATTAGCACGTGCAAACAGCGAGACGATGGGGGCACCTTGCGAATATACTGCTAGCTATAAAGTTGTAAGGGACAGGTTACTATTTATTATCTTGCAGTTTCGTTGTGGCTGAGCAGAGCAACCGACTGATTGAAAAACATTGTCTTGATTGAATAAAAATAACTGGGATAATACAAAAACAATACATTGATAAATGGTCACAAAATTATTATGTTCTGATAAAAATGCAAGGGTATCAATTCAATATTATCCAAGGCATATTTATGTTTACGAATAATGCATCTTAGCGCATTTTTGAGGCATAAAGAGCACCCTGGTATGCATCAACATACCCTGCTATATTGCTCATTTTATGTGTGCGATGTGGTGCAGACTAGCACAAACATGGTCATATTTTTGTAATATAAATATGCCTGGGATGATGTTGAATGATGGAACTAACGCACTGAGGTATCAAAGTTAGGCAAAACTCAAGTTATAACGGCGGAATCGAGATGGGTCTGGATTCGACACAAGACAAGTGCCCCGCTTGCCTGCTGATGATCAATGCCGGATTTGTCGTCCACTTGCTCGCTGGTGAGCGATGTCGGACTCGCCGTAGTCCGCATGCTTGCTGCTCGAAATCTCGGCAAATGGGGAGGACAATTTTCAGCATAGTTACAAGACTAATATTCCTCACATGACATTTTGATGCATGTCAGATCTATGTAAATATCTCCATCCTGTCTTTACTGTAATGTTGAATGTCATCCAGTTTTTTTTACAGAAAATCTACTTTGATACACAAAATTGTCATCTCAGATGTAACCAGATCTGTAATTTCAAATAATTTGCGACCTGTCAACCAGTTGTCATGAATCTTTGTTAGCTGTACTGTGCATACATCCTGTAAACATCCATATTATACTGTTTGAAAGCAATTAATTGAAATAATTAAATATTGAAGTTGGTCATCTGTCATATAATGATATACAAGCGAACCTCGCTTTACAGTCACCTCGGTAGTGCAGCCACCTCGCAATTAAGGTCACCCTAGGAAAGTTCCAAATTATTTCAATAACAGTAAGTTATAGGGAATTGGTCTCACTAATGCAGTCACCTTGCCATTCAGGTCACTTTTGTCCAGTCCCAATGGTGGCCTTAATACAGGTTCCACTATGCGCATCTTGTCATTGCACTAGAGAACATTCCAGACTGTCTCACTAATGCAGTCACCTTGCCATTCAGGTCACCTTTGCCCAGTCCCAATGGTGGCCTTAATACAGGTTCCACTGTGCGCATCTTGTCATTGCACTAGAGAACATTCCAGACTGTCTCACTAATGCAGCCACCTTGCCATTCGGGTCACCTTTGCCCAGTCCCAATGGTGGCCTTAATACAGGTTCCACTGTGCGCGTCTTGTCATTGCACTAGAGAACATTCTAGACTGTCTCACTGATGCAGTCACCTTGCCATTCAGGTCACTTTTGCCCAGTCCCAATGGTGGCCTTAATACAGGTTCCACTGTGTGCATCTTGTCATTGCACTAGAGAACATTCCAGATTGTCTCACTATTGCAGTCACCTTGCCATTCAGGTCACCTTTGCCCAGTCCCAATGGTGGCCTTAATACAGGTTCCGCTGTGTGCGTCTTGTCATTGCACTAGAGAACATTCCAGACTGTCTCACTGATGCAGTCACCTTGCCATTCAGGTCACTTTTGCCCAGTCCCAATGGTGGCCTTAATACAGTTTCCACTGTGCGCATCTTGTCATTACACTAGAGAACATTTCAGACTGTCTCACTGATGCAGTCACCTTGCCATTCAGGTCACCTTTGCCCAGTCCCAATGGTGGCCTTAATACAGGTTTCACTGTGCGCATTTTGTCATTGCACTAGAGAACATTCCAGACTGTCTCACTAATACAGTCACCTTGCCATTCAGGTCACTTTTGCCCAGTCCCAATGGTGGCCTTAATACAGGTTCCACTGTGCGCATCTTGTCATTGCACTAGAGAACATTCCAGACTGTCTCACTACTGCAGTCACCTTGCCATTCAGGTCACCTTTGCCCAGTCCCAATAGTGGCCTTAATACAGGTTCCACTGTGCGCGTCTTGTCATTGCACTAGAGAACATTCCAGACTGTCTCACTGATGCAGTCACCTTGCCATTCAGGTCACTTTTGCCCAGTCCCAATGGTGGCCTTAATACAGGTTCCACTGTGCGCATCTTGTCATTGCACTAGAGAACATTCCAGACTGTCTCACTGATGCAGTCACCTTGCCATTCAGGTCACTTTTGCCCAGTCCCAATGGTGGCCTTAATACAGGTTCCACTGTGCGCATCTTGTCATTGCACTAGAGAACATTCCAGACTGTCTCACTATTGCAGTCACCTTGCCATTCAGGTCACCTTTGCCCAGTCCCAATAGTGGCCTTAATACAGGTTCCACTGTGCGCATCTTGTCATTGCACTAGAGAACATTCCAGACTGTCTCACTATTGCAGTCACCTTGCCATTCAGGTCACCTTTGCCCAGTCCCAATAGTGGCCTTAATACAGGTTCCACTGTGCGCGTCTTGTCATTGCACTAGAGAACATTCCAGACTGTCTCACTATTGCAGTCACCTTGCCATTCAGGTCACCTTTGCCCAGTCCCAATAGTGGCCTTAATACAGGTTCCACTGTGCGCGTCTTGTCATTGCACTAGAGAACATTCCAGACTGTCTCACTGGAAAAACATTCCTCCTCAGCTATCTGTTCCACTTCATCATGTTACATGGCACCATTCTCTGTGTAGTATTTTGCCCCTTGGGGTGATTCTCTCTGTGTAGTATTTTGCCCCTTGGGGTGATTCTCTCTGTTTAGTGTTTTGCCCCTTGGGGTGATTCTCTCTGTGTAGTGTTTTGCCCCTTGGGGTGTTTACCGGATGCAGGCTAAGGGCTGGTGAGTGAATGCCAGACTGTGTCAAGTCAGATTGTATCAGGGTGTGTGTACTGGTGAACTTGTAGTTAGCACAGTTGCTGTTTGAAAGGGGTGTCTGACAGGGTTCATTGTACCCTTGGACCTGGTGCTTTCTAAGACATGTCTGAGACATTGCGACAGTTGCTCGGTTATGTCCTGATATGCTCTGTTATGTTGGAGAGGGGTGACAGAGTGTGGGGTTGTTACGTTGGAGAGGGGTGACAGAGTGTGGGGTTGTTATGTTGGAGAGGGGTGACAGAGTGTGGGGTTGTTATGTTGGAGGGGGGTGACGGAGTGTGGGGTTGGGGATAACACCTAAACAAACCTTGGATTTGGTTGGGTTTCTGTCCAATGTGATCACAGACAAGATAATTTTTTATTTAAAAACTCCTAGTTTGATTTGTGTAACTTGGAAACATGGTACATTATCTTCACCAGAGCAGCATTTTACAAATGGTGTTAACGTAAATATTTAACATTTTAGATCTGAAAAGTTCTGGTTACAAACTTGTATTCCAGGATAATAAAGCTGAATTATGACATTCAGTAAGGAGTCCTACTATTTCACAATAATTCTCCATTAGTGTCTGTCCTGCATAACCTTTTCAAGTTCAGTAACCCAAATTCTGTAGTTTTTGATCAGTTAAACATGATCTTTGCAGTTTGATCTGTCCATGTGTTGTTTGCCGAGTTACCAGTTCTCTCTCTCTCTCATTGCTCCTCTCTAGGTTTCCTTTTAAATGGCTAAAGATATTGACCAGTCAGTAACTTAAAATCTTCAACCAATACAACCAGCCCTTGTGAGAGTCGCTGGTTGATGACATATCCACTCAACACCCTCTTTGAAGGTACAGAGAGTAGGGCAAGAGACACAAATAGAATGTCTCTGGAATGGGGCATTTCAAAGGGAATAATTCCCTTTGAAATCCTAACATTCTTAACCTTCACTGGTAAAGTTATCAATAAATGATCACATTTACATCAGCATGTCTACAATGGCCTAGTGAGCGATCAGATAGAAGTGTCCTATAATGAGTAACTACATTAGTTATTTAATATTATTATTTCACCGGCAAAATTGGGTGGCCATGTAAACTAGAGCCAAAAACCTGCATAGAGGATTGATACATTGTATTCACTTGACAAGAATAAACACACTTCACTTGACAACAAGGACATATTTAATGACCCAGCGGAAATGACAAGCATCGAACAAACTGCATGCTGATGTCCCTGACAATGACAGCGAAGGTGGTGTTTATCAACAAAATCAGTTTATATAATATCGCACAACACCCGATTCCACTTTTGTCTACTTACACTTACAGGTAACGGTACAGTTACAACCGACATGATACGTAGACTTACTGATCACATGGTCTGATAACGTACCTGCACGACCATTAGTTGGGACACATATGACTTACACCTGACTGGATCACCCCTTTGATAAATGCCCTGCGTTTTGTCACCCTTTGAAAAGGTAGAACGCCTGAAGTAACATCTGCAAGTCACCCCCTCTTCTGCTGGGTTCAGTTCACTTCGTAGTAGAATACCCCACAAATTACCCCGCCCCCATTGTGAAATATGAAATCATACAGAAATTAATCATGACTGATCAGCTAGTCATGAGGCGTGTCATGTGAAATGTTGCTACACTGATATTTGGTAGAGATTCAGTCTTCACATCTGGTGCATTACTGTTTTGTGTATCTATACAAATATGTTGCATTTACATATATGTATGATATACTATTTTTTATGTTAAATACAAATAAACTTGATCAAAATGTGCTCTATTAAAATGTTAAATATTCAAATTGCAGGCAGCCGACATAACTCACAAACCATGTACTGGTTTTGTGGCTTTCTTTTCATAACCCATGGTCAAAATCTGCTGGGTAAATTAATTTCATGGCGGCCAAATACACAATTTAGTAGGTAAACTTTTTATTTTAATCTTACACTGCCAATAAAATAAACAATTACAAAATAACTTTAAATGTTGTAATCATAGAGATTAAACCAACCTTAGAATCATTAGTCTCTTACATACATCAAAGTCTGCACAGCTAGTATAAATTATATAACAGTTACACTACTTCATTTTGCTATTTGCTCTTGTTGAGATGCTCTACTAAAATAACCTTAGCAAGAAAGGTTTACAAGATATTGCTGGGCAGTGATGACTTATGGACTACAAACACTTGACTTAATTATGATTAGACCGCTTGTGAAGATATAGAAAGTGTATAATTATCTGGTATTTATAACTGCCACTCTGGCCTATATATTATATGTTTGAATGATCACAAATCTGCCTGAGAAGAAATCAAATAAACTGACTGGAGTCAGGCTAGGGGCAGAATACAGCCTCATTAACTGATTAAGGGTAGCATATAAATATGGTCTAATCCTAAGCATGTTAGTCATTGAAGTTAACACTAGTTTCAGTATGTTTCTCTTTCTGTACATTGTAGTCGATTACATTTTGAAATTAATGTACAATTTTGATTCCACAATAGGGAAGTCAGACCGTTTGTCTGAGACCTGTCATTCAGCTGCGAATTTAACAAATTGCAAAATTCTCGCTATCTTTGAAAGCAAATCAGGTTATAACAAAGGTCACTCCAATTGTAGCAGAGAACTGCAGGTAACATGAACTTATAATGAATGGAATTTGCTTCTAATGATCACATTGTTATCATGAAAACATGCACGCTTACTAGTTCTCAAGGGAAGGTATCGTGTATTTAGAGCTTTCGATTGGCACTGTGCGATCCACTTGGCAGCTGAAGTAGGCACAGGTAGAGCACTCGCTTTCGTGCACTTAAATTAACCAGGCTCAATCGGGAACAAGCAATCAATATTATGTGGAATACCACATGTCATTAGGCGGTATTTGATGACGTCCAATATTGCTCTTGGTACCGATCCAGGTGTGGATTTGTGTTTTTCTCAGTACAGCAGTTTGTGGTTGAGACAGCGAAATAAAACAATGAAACAATAGTCAAAGTGCATCCAGGCAGAGGTCTGTGACATGACCTTTGTAAATTGGCCAGTGGTTTGATAGGTATTCCTTCTGATTGTTGCTCTGGGTTATGGGATATTGTAAATATACCTCTTGCAGATATTATTGTACAGATCAGTCTCTGCCTTTGTTGTGAAATTGGATAATTAATTATGTGATTGTAGATGTCTGGGAATTACTTGTATGAAAATGCTTGTGTAATTATACCAATGTTTACATTTATGTATGCTGTGAAGTGATTGTAGTACGATGACATTTGAATTCTTAAAATGCCCATGAAGCATATGCCAAATTTCTTTGAGAAAAGGCATCTCTTATCTAATTAAAGCACTGTCGTTTGACGGATAGAGTGTTGACATGCCACCGTCTCGAAACTTGGGCAGCTTTCTTTACCCTATTTTGCCTAAATGTGTTTTGGAAGAGATACTGAAAGCCGTTGATCTGTTCTCCCTAAAATATCCCACAGAGTGGTCGTCTCTCCCTTTACCTCATTGGATCTTGCACATTCCAGTGGCCAGATCTGCTTCCTAGCCATGTGTGCGAGATGTGTCAAGCAGGCGTTGTGTGTGACAGCAATGTCATAGCCAACTTAGTGGCACAGTGGCTAAAGCATCAGACTCTCAATTGAGAGAACCCATGTTTGAATCCTGTGCTGCTGTTTCAAACCTTGGGCAGTTTCGTTCACCCTACATTGCTCCAGTTCACTCAGCTGTATGAATGAGTACCTGGCTATAGAGAGTATAGACAGTGGTAGATATTTATGTGTATGAATGGTCTTTGCACATTAATTGGATCGGGGGATATTTGTGTACAAATTGTCTGTGCATTAATAGCAGTGTGGTTGGATGCTTCCCGAGAAGTCGAGATGGTGTTCAGTTGAACAGGTCTGCCAGGGAGTAAAGTGTAAAGCGCTTTGAACAGTCCATAAGACTGGATACTGCGCAATTGATGACATTACCTTTTACTTTTTCTCCCTATAGCAGTCTGTGCCAAGATATCGGTAGATTGTGTAGAGGCACCTGTGTGTGTCTTCAATTCTTGGTGGACATCTGGTCATGACTCATGGGGTAGTAGCTTAGAGGCACCAATACCTCAACTGACAAGTCTCCAGGTGAACAGTCTCCTTTTGAGAGACCATCTGCCAGACATCTCTCAAGTGTGAACTCATAACATGCTACTTGAATGCAGGTGAAAAAGGGTGTAGGTTTAGGAAATGAGGCAGAAAGACGGAAACAGAAGGATTGGCAAACTGCAGGCAGGCTTTTGGCGACCAGAGGTTATAAACTGTACATACTGATCTGTGTATTTAGAGAGAAGGTTATAAAATGTACATACTGAATCACTGATACATATTTAAAGCTCTAGAAGGTTATAAAATGTATTTACCGATATGTATTTAATTTTTTTAATATATTAATATTTCACATATATAATTATAATTCTGTAAGTGTTTGTTTTAACTTAAATATTTAATTTTGCATATGGAATATATCCATTGTTCTGCACGATGACACACTTTATAGTATTGATTTGAATATTTGCTGCTAGATCGACTGCGACGAGGTGAAACGGCCCATTGCATAGCTACGTTGTGTAAACAACTCTGTATATTGCTAATTGCGATGACAGGCGAAGGCAGTTAGTAAACACACACACTGACATTTATGGGTTTCCTCTGCTTGCTATCCATCAAGGAAATGTCCCAGTAGCACAGTCAATCATACTGTGCCTTATTTATTGGTTTTGGATTTCTGTGACTGTCCACGGTGCATATATATATGCTAATACGGCAGATATCAGAGCTGGGTAATGTTGGGTAATTACTGTGGTTGCTTTTCCTGCTGGTGCTTTTATTTTCTCAGATTTCATGACATTCCAATGTACAAACTGTCTATTCTTCCTGTGAAGTACACGTGATACTGGTTAACGCCAGCAGAATAACTTGTTGGTTATTGTATTGTAGCACTTTTGGTCAGAAAGACCGTAACAATACCAGTGTGTTGAGAGTGGTAGCATTACTTGATGTAATCTGCCTTTCCCTGTTTCCTGTTATGACATAATTGTGTAGCCTGAGCTCCAGTTTGGGAGGGTTATAAATGGTTACATAAGGAATGATGAATACATATACGTGGATGTAGTGGTGGAACCTTATAAGTGGATGTAGTGGTGGAACCTTATATGTGGATGTAGTGGTGGAACCTTATATGTGGATGTAGTGGTGGAACCTTATAAGTGGATGTAGTGGTGGAACCTTATACGTGGATGTAGTGGTGGAACCTTATAAGTGGATGTAGTGGTGGAACCTTATACGTGGATATAGTGGTGGAACCTTATAAGTGGATGTAGTGGTGGAACCTTATACGTGGATGTAGTGGTGGAACCTTATAAATGGATGTAGTGGTGGAACCTTATATGTGGATGTAGTGGTGGAACCTTATAAGTGGATGTAGTGGTGGAACCTTATAAGTGGATGTAGTGGTGGAACCTTATATGTGGATGTAGTGGTGGAACCTTATAAGTGGATGTAGTGGTGGAACCTTATACGTGGATGTAGTGGTGGAACCTTATATGTGGATGTAGTGGTGGAACCTTATAAGTGGATGTAGTGGTGGAACCTTATAAGTGGATGTAGTGGTGGAACCTCACACGTGGATGTAGTGGTGGAACCTTACACGTGGATGTAGTGGTGGAACCTCACATGTGGATGTAGTGGTGGAACCTTACACGTGGATGTAGTGGTGGAACCTTACACGTGGATGTAGTGGTGGAACCTTACACGTGGATGTAGTGGTGGAACCTCACACGTGGATGTAGTGGTGGAACCTTACACGTGGATGTAGTGGTGGAACCTTACACGTGGATGTAGTGGTGGAACCTTACACGTGGATGTAGTGGTGGAACCTTACACGTGGATGTAGTGGTGGAACCTCACATGTGGATGTAGTGGTGGAACCTTACACGTGGATGTAGTGGTGGAACCTTACACGTGGATGTAGTAGTGGAACCTTACACGTGGATGTAGTGGTGGAACCTTACACGTGGATGTAGTGGTGGAACCTCACACGTGGATGTAGTGGTGGAACCTCACACGTGGATGTAGTGGTGGAACCTTATATGTGGATGTAGTGGTGGAACCTTACACGTGGATGTAGTGGTGGAACCTTATATGTGGATGTAGTCCTGGAACCTTGTTGCTCCAGTTCACTCAGCTGTATGTATGAATGAGTACCTGGCTATAGACAGTGGTGAAAATTTGTTGCAGGTCTGCCAGGGAGTACAGAGTAAAGCGCTTTGAGCAGTCCTGAGGATACTATATAAGAACTCACATTTTTTACCTTTTATGGCCAGCATACAAAAACTGTCTCTCTTGTTTGTCTGCATGGATACATGTGTTTGTGGCATTGTGTGCCTCTGTGTGTGTGCATGCATGCGTGACTTGTGTGCCTGTGTGTGTGTGTGTGTGTGTGTGTGTGTGCATGCGTGCGAGCGTGCGTGCGTGCGTGCGTTTGTGTGCATTAATGCATGCCTTTTGAAATATTTTTTTATACAAATAGTACATTTTATTCCCCCCCCCCATCTTTCCTGTCGACAGCTGTCAGTACTGATAGTGTGACAACATAGACGGCTGTACACAGATTTTGCATGATAAGTTTACAAAGCTGTCAGTCTTGTCATGTCAGCTGGCATTGTCATCTTCAAAACTCTGGATGAGTTCCGTGTCATCTCTCTCCATCATGGCTGTAATTTTGACACACAAGAAGCATCCAGCTAGATCGCTGAGAGTGAAACACTGGGAGCTGTGTTCACACGGCCCAGTATAACACATGGCAACCAAACTGTCTGTTAGAAGCACAACCAAAACTTTTTAAGTATTCATGTTGGTGCCATGTTATCATTTAAAAGTTGATTTTTTTATCACTAAATTCTCCTGGATTACTCGTAATAGATAAAATATGAGAGTTAAACATTACCTCTAAGGTGGGTTCAGCAGCAGGACCAGAAGTGTGCAACCAAACTCATCTTACAGGGTTAATTATCACAATATGATGAACTGGTTTATTAAATATGACAGGAAACGACCTAAGTTAATTCCACACAAAATGCCTCCAAAATGTCATGCAAATTAATCTGGCCATAAAAACTGGCCAACAAAGAACTACTAAAATACCCACACGAACTAACATGAATGGCCTATTAGCCTCAAGAAGAGATGGATCGGTCATGTTTTAAGAAACGTGGAGGGCGATGTAACCAAGACACAGCCCTTCCTGTCTGTGATGTAACCAAGACACAGCCCTCCCTGTCTGTGATGTAACCAAGACACAGCCCTCCCTGTCTGTGATGTAACCAAGACACAGCCCTCCCTGTCTGTGATGGATGCCTGAAGGAAAAAGAAAAAGAGTATGACCCAAAAACAACCCAAAGAAGAAACGTGGAGAAGCAACTGTAAAAATGCACTTAGAGTGTGGCCAGGCTCTTGTCTGCCAGTAGACATGATGAGTATTACGTAAGTTAAGCAAAGAATACTGGCATTTACGTTGGATCTGATGGAAAAAACAGGGACTATAAACCTTATCAATCACAATATCTCACATATCATTCCAGGTCATTGTATAATCCCGCTTTGTCCGGATCCGGCCGACATCGTTTGCCCTGGAGATGTCAACTTGCTGCTTCAGATGATTGTTCTCGATTGCCTGCTAATCTGATTGTGCATCACCGAATGGCTGATTCAATTTGTCTATTTAATGCACGGGTCCCTGAATGTTGCCCTGTCCCAGTGATGTTCAAACATGATGGATGGTGTTGTCGAGGCCTGAACAATCTGTGCTGCACAAAGAGCCCCATCACTGGGCCAGTTGTCCATCCAGGTGTCTGCATTATGTAGATAAACTCCTCTGATTGAAAATTCTCTGACACTGACTGATCATACTCGCGTTGAATCACAAACATGCGTGTGGCAGCATTTGTGGAACATTAAGTTGCCACGATGTTCACTTATTGTTGTTTGTAGCGGATTTCTAATATGAAACATTGAGATAACATTTTATTCTTGCGTGCTATGCCAATTTTTAAAACTGCATTCCATAACATAATTATTTACTGACATTAATTAGTTTAATGGTAGACAATGTTGTGCTCTGGTATAAATTTATAATATCCTGCCATACAGACCCAAAACCGACAGTAGCCTACCTGAGACTCACATATTGCTTTAATAAATCACACCCATCAGTGCAGCCCAGTTACATTTTCAGAAGACACAACATTAATAAAAATTGTAAAATTATTATGTTTTTTACTTAGATTATAATGAGTTTGTTTTCAGATATTGAAATCTAAGTTTTGTAACGATGACAGTTGTAGTCAAGAACATTTTCTGAAATGCTTATGAAAAGTAATTTCTTTATTGTGCATTGTTGTTTACAAGTCATAGAAATTATGTAGTCTTAAATAATGTAAAATTTGCATGTGTTTAATGGCAAAGAAGTGCACAATGACTATAATTAGTGCATATCTCATGGAATCGAATGTCTGATAATTATAGCATCTGACATTCCTGTTGGCATCAACGTGGACGTAGACAATGTCATGCTGCAAGACAGTACTGACAGCAGGAGATGAGATGACAGACGCCTTGCCTGCAATGACAGCTGACCAGTAGACTGTACAACAGATCAGTTGGATGTGACTGGTCCATTGTTACTGCAGACAAGAATGAAGACCCTCCCAATGGTGTTGTGATGGTGATGTACCCGCAGCCAACCTTTGGTCTTAACCTCTTTCCGAGCAGTCGATTGTATCTGTCTTGAAATAAAGTCCACATGTGCATGCAATTCTGGCCTACAGATAGCAAAGTTTGGTGTCTGAACTACTGGGAGTGTCCATCATCTTAAAGGAGGAATTGTTCTTCTTATTTCTCATTTATGACATAGTTTTGAGCTCACAGTTTTGATCAACAATGTTTTTCTAAAGATAAGATGTCAACCTGCAATGATCTCTCACGTGTATGTTATATTTACTACTAAAACTGACTCAGTGGTTTGGTGTTCGCCTTGTTAAGAGAGGAATTGGGTTCAAACAGTGCGCATTAGACAACCCAGTTGTATTGTCCAAATTGGATATAACTTGTTCGGTCTGAAGTTTGGATAATAAAAAATCGACTGTTTCGCTTTGGTTCAAACCCACCTCAAGCCATCAACATGTAGTGTGGCTCTGTGGGCTTTACTAGTTATAACAATCCAAATGGTTTCTAAAAACACAGCCATAGTCACCGGATGCAACTGATGTTACATGGTTGCCAAGACATAACACAGCACACTGCCTGATTGTGAATTTCTGGGTGTGATATTTACAGTAGCATTATTATGTGCATTGATATATGTTACACTCAATAGGTGGCACCACTGTAGGAATTTATTTCCAACAACACATGCTGATGATGAGACCACCATCCACCCATGCAGTGTGCTGTTAGTTCAGATGATGAGACCACCATCCACCCATGCAGTGTGCTGTAAGTTCAGATGATGAGACCACCATCCACCCATGCAGTGTGCTGTTAGTTCAGATGATGAGACCACCATCCACCCATGCAGTGTGCTGTAAGTTCAGATGATGAGACCACCATCCACCCATGCAGTGTGCTGTTAGTTCAGATGATGAGACCACCATCCACCCATGCAGTGTGCTGTTAGTTCAGATGATGAGACCACCATCCACCCATGCAGTGTGCTGTAAGTTCAGATGATGAGACCACCATCCACCCATGCAGTGTGCTGTACGTTCAGATGATGAGACCACCATCCACCCATGCAGTGTGCTGTAAGTTCAGATGATGAGACCACCATCCACCCATGCAGTGTGCTGTAAGTTCAGATGATGAGACCACCATCCACCCATGCAGTGTGCTGTACGTTCAGATGATGAGACCACCATCCACCCATGCAGTGTGCTGTAAGTTCAGATGATGAGACCACCATCCACCCATGCAGTGTGCTGTACGTTCAGATGATGAGACCACCATCCACCCATGCAGTGTGCTGTAAGTTCAGATGATGAGACCACCATCCACCCATGCAGTGTGCTGAAAGTTCAGATGATGAGACCACCATCCACCCATGCAGTGTGCTGTACGTTCAGATGATGAGACCACCATCCATCCATACAGTGTGCTGTAAGTTCAGATGATGAGACCACCATCCACCCATGCAGTGTGCTGTAAGTTCAGATGATGAGACCACCATCCACCCATGCAGTGTGCTGAAAGTTCAGATGATGAGACCACCATCCACCCATGCAGTGTGCTGTACGTTCAGATGATGAGACCACCATCCACCCATGCAGTGTGCTGTACGTTCAGATGATGAGACCACCATCCACCCATGCAGTGTGCTGTACGTTCAGATGATGAGACCACCATCCACCCATGCAGTGTGCTGTACGTTCAGATGATGAGACCACCATCCACCCATGCAGTGTGCTGTACGTTCAGATGATGAGACCACCATCCACCCATGCAGTGTGCTGTACGTTCAGATGATGAGACCACCATCCACCCATGCAGTGTGCTGTAAGTTCAGATGATGAGACCACCATCCACCCATGCAGTGTGCTGTACGTTCAGATGATGAGACCACCATCCATCCATGCAGTGTGCTGTAAGTTCAGATGATGAGACCACCATCCACCCATGCAGTGTGCTGTAAGTTCAGATGATGAGACCACCATCCACCCATGCAGTGTGCTGTACGTTCAGATGATGAGACCACCATCCACCCATGCAGTGTGCTGTAAGTTCAGATGATGAGACCACCATCCACCCATGCAGTGTGCTGAAAGTTCAGATGATGAGACCACCATCCACCCATGCAGTGTGCTGTACGTTCAGATGATGAGACCACCATCCACCCATGCAGTGTGCTGTACGTTCAGATGATGAGACCACCATCCACCCATGCAGTGTGCTGTAAGTTCAGATGATGAGACCACCATCCACCCATGCAGTGTGCTGAAAGTTCAGATGATGAGACCACCATCCACCCATGCAGTGTGCTGTACGTTCAGATGATGAGACCACCATCCACCCATGCAGTGTGCTGTACGTTCAGATGATGAGACCACCATCCACCCATGCAGTGTGCTGTACGTTCAGATGATGAGACCACCATCCACCCATGCAGTGTGCTGTACGTTCAGATGATGAGACCACCATCCACCCATGCAGTGTGCTGTACGTTCAGATGATGAGACCACCATCCACCCATGCAGTGTGCTGTATGTTCAGATGATGAGACCACCATCCACCCATGCAGTGTGCTGTATGTTCAGATGATGAGACCACCATCCACCCATGCAGTGTGCTGTAAGTTCAGATGATGAGACCACCATCCACCCATGCAGTGTGCTGTACGTTCAGATGATGAGACCACCATCCACCCATGCAGTGTGCTGTACGTTTAGATGATGAGACCACCATCCACCCATGCAGTGTGCTGTAAGTTCAGATGATGAGACCACCATCCACCCATGCAGTGTGCTGTACGTTCAGATGATGAGACCACCATCCACCCATGCAGTGTGCTGTACGTTTAGATGATGAGACCACCATCCACCCATGCAGTGTGCTGTAAGTTCAGATGATGAGACCACCATCCACCCATGCAGTGTGCTGTACGTTCAGATGATGAGACCACCATCCACCCATGCAGTGTGCTGTAAGTTCAGATGATGAGACCACCATCCACCCATGCAGTGTGCTGTACGTTCAGATGATGAGACCACCATCCACCCATGCAGTGTGCTGTACGTTTAGATGATGAGACCACCATCCACCCATGCAGTGTGCTGTACGTTCAGATGACTACAAATTTACGCGACCACCCCTTAGCTTATATATGACACATATGTACAGGAAGTTGCAAGCATGAGTCTGGATGAGACACAACAGGGCCCTTCTACCAGTCTGTGGCATGGGAAGTATGAGAGAGCATATATGTGTAACCTCTCATGGACTGTCTGTCACCAACAGTGAATGCAGTGCTAAAGCATCACATATACATTCTCATTGTGACGAGGTTAACACACTTGATCAGAAAAATAAGATGCCTGATAGCATTCATATCAGTAGCAATATAAGAGATAATTAATGGAAGAAACATTTGTAGCAGATACAAATTTTGTTTTGATCTTGCCAAAATGCTGATCAATGCATCAGCATGTGCACTAGCCAGAGACCAGGAGCCTATGGACTGATGATTAGCCCCGATTGGGCTGTGACATGTTGATTTATGGAGAATACACACTCATCCTGGCCACTTCACTCGCAGTCTTTGTACCCGAGGTAGATGCAGTCTTTGTACCCGAGGTAGATATTAACAATCACACGGTTCTTCACGGCATATGCTCATAAACAGCTGATTAGTTCTTCCATCGACTCTATATTGGTTGCGCACTTGCTGTTCTTTGGCACTTTTAATTTTCAAAGCTCTAAATTAGCCCTGCGCTACCTTGACTGTATCTTAAGGCCAGGCAGACATTGTTAATGTTTGAAGAAAAGACAAATCTATGAGGAAACTGCAATGTTCACGTTGTCATTGTTAATGAATAAAATCATAAATGGAGTACTGAAACTCTATACCTCTAACTTGTGCTTTTCATTTATTAAAATATATTGTTTTTGTGTAAAATATTAATGTCCAGACATAGTTATATTTGCATTGGAATCATCGCATTGTAAAAGCAAATATTTAGAGAAATATATATTAACTATAGTAACCTGGCTCAGGGCTGGGTGCATCATTACAATGATGTTACATATTAACTATAATAACCTGGCTCAGGGCTACAATGATGTTACATATTAACTATAGTAACCTGGCTCAGGGCTGGGTGCATGGTTCAATGATGTTACATATTAACTATAGTAACCTGGCTCAGGGCTGGGTGCATGGTTCAATGATGTTACATATTAACTATAGTAACCTGGCTCAGGGATGGGTGCATGGTTCAATGATGTTACATATTAACTATAGTAACCTGGCTCAGGGATGGGTGCATGTTACAATGATGTTACATATTAACTATAGTAACCTGGCTCAGGGCTGGGTGCATGTTACAATGATGTTACATATTAACTATAGTAACCTGGCTCAAGGCTGGGTGCTTCAGTTGAATAGAAGTGCATCTGTTGCTGGCTAACTTTTGAACGGGGCTCAGTATTCAACTATGATTTAGTGGAAAGTTGAATTGTGCTATGAACTAACTGTAGACTACAGTGGGTCAGTGCACATCTGTTGGGTTGTGCACCCAAAATTAGATGACTTACTCCAGAACAAGGCATGGACACCTGTGTAGTAAGCTTGGGAACCAGGTGGTCGCAGTGTAAGAGACTGGGACCTGGTGCTCAAAGGTACATGATTAATTACCACAGAAGATATGCACAGACAGGTGTTCTCATGATGAATCTTGAAATCTCCAATGAGATAGTAGTACTGAAACCAAATTATCTTATGCCTTCTTTAATCGGTCTTACAAGTCACCATAGATCTGTATGTATATATATATATATATACTGTGGAATACATGTGTTTCAGTATTTAATCAAAAATAACCATCCAGAGCAAAATACCAGATACCAGTAGTCTAATATTTTGTGTCTGTATTTGTAGCCTGCCTTTCTGGGATATTTGTTAACTTTGATTTTAAGCATATATATATATTCACTCTGCTAACATTTCTACTATCAGCAGATAACTTGTAAAGATAATTTATAATTAAATATATGTTTGTTGAATATATATATCTGTATACATGTCTATTATCAGTATCTGTAACATAAATATTGTCATAATGATTTAAATTATCGTTAGGTTTACAGCCTCCGGTTACAACAGACTCACACTTGTAACAACTACAGTGTGGTGGTGTACGTTATACACAGGTTTTTTTTACTATGACCTGGTGAACTCTAGCTTGGACTCTCATTTGGCTGACACGCCACTTCCCTTTGATGTGATCAATCCAATCATCCTTGTCAGTACGGGGCCATCGTGTCCGTGCCAGCTGCTTATCAAATTATATGTTTCTGATGAAATTATTGACAAACTTGTTAGGAATATATTTGTTTGGACTGCGTCGACTGTGAAGGATTCGGTCTAGAGCATAACTATTTCTGTAGCTGTGTTGTGTGTGGTGCTGGGAAAGTTTCCAAGTGTTACACGAGTCATAGTGTTGTAGATATTTGAGGAAAGACCTGATGTGTTACTGGGATTTAAGTTAGCACCTTGTAATTAATGTGGGACACTGATCATGCAACATCCACAAAACATACTAAGCCAACGTTCAGTAGCATGACAGTTAGAGTGCTGGACTGTCAGTAGCATGGCTGTTAGAGTGCTGGACTGTCAGTAGCATGGCAGTTAGAGTGCTGGACTGTCAGTAGCATGGCTGTTATAGTGCTGGACTGTCAGTAGCATGGCAGTTAGAGTGCTGGACTGTCAGTGGCATGGCAGTTAGAGTGCTGGACTGTCAGTAGCATGGCAGTTAGAGTGCTGGACTGTCAGTAGCATGGCTGTTAGAGTGCTGGACTGTCAGTAGCATGGCAGTTAGAGTGCTGGACTGTCAGTAGCATGGCAGTTAGAGTGCTGGACTGTCAGTAGCATGGCAGTTAGAGTGCTGGACTGTCAGTAGCATGGCAGTTAGAGTGCTGGACTGTCAGTAGCATGGCAGTTAGAGTGCTGGACTGTCAGTAGCATGGCAGTTAGAGTGCTGGACTGTCAGTAGCATGGCAGTTAGAGTGCTGGACTGTCAGTAGCATGGCAGTTAGAGTGCTGGACTGTCAGTAGCATGGCAGTTAGAGTGCTGGACTGTCAGTAGCATGGCTGTTAGAGTGCTGGACTGTCAGTAGCATGGCTGTTAGAGTGCTGGACTGTCAGTAGCATGGCAGTTAGAGTGCTGGACTGTCAGTTGCATGGCAGTTAGAGTGCTGGACTGTCAGTAGCATGGCTGTTAGAGTGCTGGACTGTCAGTAGCATGGCAGTTAGAGTGCTGGACTGTCAGTAGCATGGCAGTTAGAGTGCTGGACTGTCAGTAGCATGGCTGTTAGAGTGCTGGACTGTCAGTAGCATGGCTGTTAGATGGCTGGACTGTCAGTAGCATGGCAGTTAGAGTGCTGGACTGTCAGTTGCATGGCAGTTAGAGTGCTGGACTGTCAGTAGCATGGCTGTTAGAGTGCTGGACTGTCAGTAGCATGGTTGTTAGAGTGCTGGACTGTCAGTAGCATGGCAGTTAGATTGCTGGACTGTCAGTAGCATGGCAGTTAGAGTGCTGGACTGTCAGTAGCATGGCAGTTAGAGTGCTGGACTGTCAGTAGCATGGCAGTTAGAGTGCTGGACTGTCAGTAGCATGGCAGTTAGGGTGCTGGACTGTCAATAGCATGGCTGTTAGAGTGCTGGACTGTCAATAGCATGGCAGTTAGAGTGCTGGACTGTCAGTAGCATGGCAGTTAGGGTGCTGGACTATCAGTAGCATGGCAGTTAGAGTGCTGGACTGTCAGTAGCATGGCAGTTAGACTGCTGGACTGTCAGTTGCATGGCAGTTAGAGTGCTGGACTGTCAGTAGCATGGCTGTTAGAGTGCTGGACTGTCAATAGCATGGCTGTTAGAGTGCTGGACTCTCAGTAGCATGGCAGTTAGAGTGCTGGACTGTCAGTAGCATGGCTGTTAGAGTGCTGGACTGTCAGTAGCATGGCAGTTAGAGTGCTGGACTGTCAGTAGCATGGCAGTTAGACTGCTGGACTGTCAGTTGCATGGCAGTTAGAGTGCTGGACTATCAGTAGCATGGCAGTTAGAGTGCTGGACTGTCAGTAGCATTGCAGTTAGAGTGCTGGACTATCAATAGCATGGCAGTTAGAGTGCTGGACTGTCAGTAGCATGGCAGTTAGAGTGCTGGACTATCAGTAGCATGGCAGTTAGAGTGCTGGACTGTCAGTAGCATGGCAGTTAGAGTGCTGGACTGTCAGTTGAAAGAGAACCAAGTTTTGAGTCCACCTGTCGTGGTTTGGAAATTTTGAAAGTTTAATTCATCTCATTTTGTCCATGACTTTCAGACGAGGTCACAAAAACTGTGGATCCCTTTTATCTGGTGCCTATGCCAAGTGAACTAATCCCACACAGAGGCTGAAGGTAACCATGTAACCTGTCGTGGACTCACAGAGTGGTAGTCTCTCTCTAGAAACCACTGATTCTATTTAAAGACAACTCTGAACATAAATCAATCAGTATGATACTAAGTGAGGTTTTCCGATTATGGACCACATACAGTTAGAGAACAGCTCAATCAGAAATAGCCACTGATCTTTGGACTGAGCTGTATTTACAGTGCAGCCTACGGATGTCAATCAAACAGTGTTATCTCGAAGGGAGGAAGGTCCCCCAGCCCTCCGGTGAACTTGGAACAAGTGTACGCAGTCCCTAAAATAGAACCTCAATGTTAAAATAATGTTCCCGGTTCTCATGTCTGTAGTTTTGCCATTTATAAAGTGTTTGTTTGTTACAGTACAGGTGGCGGATGATCCAATGTTTCGTGGGTTGACCACGCTGTCAAATTTATCACAATTAAAATTTTTGAATTGTTGCTTCATATTGGTGAGGCTTTACCTGATGTTAATTACTGGTTTATAGTTGACAGTTAAAAACAAAATAAGTTAACATGTGTAAAGATTAAACTACTATAAACTAGGACTATCACCTTTTCGTCTCTATTCAGATGCAACAACACAACAGAAGACATATCAGGTGAAACATAAAGATCCTACATTTCAGACATTTAACCTTTTGAACCCTGGAAATCTCAACCAAAATAAGCAGTACCGAAAATCGAAAAAATTACTGCAATGCAACCAACAGTGGTTTATGTCATGTATTTGAACCATCAGAATACAATGAACACACTGTAAACTGTTTCTACAGTTGACTAGTGCCAGTATTCTTTTTGTTGTGCCAATCTTTCCAGCACATTGAAACGTCTCTGATGCATAGATATCGGCACTCAATGTTGTTTGGGAGCAGAGCAATTTCTAAAAATCATTATCCAGAAACAAATCAAGTTAGTCTACTGCTTTACTTTCAGAGGTGATATGTTGTGGCATATTCTGTCTGCGGGGATAGTGAATCTACCTGCTCTGCTCTCATTTGGTATGGCATTTGCAATCGAACGTCTCATGTTGTTTGGTCGAAGAAATCCAAATTACAACACTCGTTTCTATAAATATAATGTTCCGCCAGTGTGCAAGCAACTTTTTCCGAAGTGTATTTGTTAAATGAATGCTGATTGGCTAGCTCTGCAGGAGTGAGGAAACGCATTTGTTTACGTTTTCAAATGTCGTGTGCGCAGCCCGGAATATCGGGCCTACGGGACATAGACGAAATGGCGTCAGCCCAATATAGTCAGTCCGATATATCGGTCTAATGGGTTCAAAAGGTTAAAACCTTCTTAGTTACCACAACAAATGTGTCAAGCTTATAACACAAGTACAACAGTTTCTGGGATAATGTGACATGACATACAGCATGACAATGACAGCCATAATGTTTAAAGTTTGATACCCAGCAAGCTCAATAAAATGGCACTAACTCCATTTATACTATTTGTTATATAGACCCCAAACTTCACATTTGTCCATGAAGATGACTGGAATATTTGGTAAAAAAATCACATGAATCTCATCTGAGACTGACGTATGGGGGGCTTGATTGAATTTATATTGAATAACCCATCTATTGCAATTTTGCAAATCCTATAATTTCCCCCACTCTGTTTTCAGACCCAGAAAAGCACAATAGAACTGCTGGAGCGGCAGTTGAAGGACTCTGGCCCCAGCTTCCACCCCGCCACCACTGGAGACAGCAGTACGGACTCAATGCGGCGCCAGACGGACAGACTCGTGAAGGAGATCGCCATCCTGCGTAAGACAGTGGAGGAGATGGAGATTCGCATCGACACACAGAAACAGACTCTCTGTGCTCGCGACGAGAGCATCAAGAAACTGCTGGAGATGCTGCAGGTTTGTAACATGCATTCTCATTGGCTGTCACGCATCAAGGTTCTAATCGACATTTTGATTGGATATTGATTTTTTGGGTCTGGTGATTAGGGATCATAATTATGTGGATGATTTTTTTATTTGGAGTTGCGTGATGTGTTGTAACTAGGTATTGATGTGTTGGATGTGTTGGATGAGTTCGATTAGGTGTTTATTTTTAGGTCATGTTATTTGACTGGTGGTGGTTGATGTGGCTAAAATAGCTGCAGATTTGAATCACAGTTATTATGAACATTCATAGTTCCTGCACAAATTCAACATGAAATGTTCCTGGTCTGCTGAGTTAAAGTGACTTTTTAATGTGGTTAATGTTTCTTAAAACAATTGAAATTTCTCGTTACAGTTCGATTAGGTGTTTATTTTTAGGTCATGTTATTTGACTGGTGGTGGTTGATGTGGCTAAAATAGCTGCAGATTTGAATCACAGTTATTATGAACATTCATAGTTCCTGCACAAATTCAACATGAAATGTTCCTGGCCTGCTGAGTTAAAGTGACTTTTTAATGTGGATAATGTTTCTTAAAACAATTGAAATTTCTCGTTACAGTGAAGGTTTCTAGGATGATTTATAAATGGACACTTTCTGTAAGTTGCATTGAGACAGGCAGTGACTTCATGACCAAAGTTGTTAAACTGCTTGACCCAGCAGTAAAGAAATTGATCATCAGAGTGCCAGCCTGCTTCAACAGGGCTTAACACTTTTATGTGGATGAAACATTCTCAACATTATGGTTATTTTATTTGTAATAAGTGTGTTTCTTCTTTGTAATACAAGGTTGTATAAATGGTGGTTGCGTCTTCATAATTTAAATCATGAGTTAAAAGATGGTGACACTGTATATGGCAGTGTGATATTCTGATCCAGCGATGCCTTGTTGGTACACCTTTTAAACACGTCCAGCTAGAATATGCCGAATTCCAATACCCACCCCATTGTTGGTCCTTGGTGCTGTAGCAGAATGGTCTAACACTCATGTAAGTCATGTTGGTCCTGTAGATCAAAGACATGATTGTTACTCTTATCATGTCTTAGCCATGTTGGTCCTTGGTCCCATAGAGCCAGGGTCTAATCTTCCTGTTGGTCCTTGGTCCCATAGAGCAAGCATATAACCCTCCTGTTGGTCCTTGGTCCTATATAGTAAGGGTCTAGACTAATCCTGTTGGTCCTGTAGAGCAAAGGTCTAATCCTTTTGGTCTGTGGTCCCATAGATCCAAGGTCTAAACCCCATGTTGGTCCTTGGTCCCGTAGAGCAAGGGTGTAATCCTCCTGTTGGTCTTCCGTCCCATAGAGCAAGGCTCTAATCCTCCTGTTGGTCCTTGGTCCTATAGAGCAAGGTCTAACACCTGTTAGTCCTTGGTCCTGTAGAGCAAGCATCCCACCCTCCTGTTGGTCCTTGATCCTGTAGAGCAAAAGTCTAACCCTACTGTTGGTCCTTGGTCCTGTAGATCAAGGGTCTAACGCTCCTGTTGGTCCTGTAGAGCAAAGGTCTAACTCTCCTGTTGGTCCTTGGTCATGTAGAGTAAGGTCTAACCCTGTTGGTCTTTGGTCCAGTAGAGCAAGCATCTCACCCTCCTGTTGGTCCTTGGTCCTGTAGAGCAAGGGTTTGATCCTCCTGTTGGTCCTTGTTCCCATAGAGCAAGGGTCTGGCGGTGAAGCAGCTGGAGGAGGACCGTATCGACCTGGAGCAGCTGAGGACCCGTGTGAATGAGGACAGCAGACAGATCAAGCAGCTGGAGGGGCTGCTGGAGAGCAAAGACCGTGACATCTCTCAACTCACAGAGGTATGTTAGTCTCTTGCTTGCTCAGCCATTCATGTCTCACTAACTCTCTTGTGATGTCATTAAAGGGACGTAGTCTCATCGTCTACCCGGAATCAATGGGCATAGTATTTTCTAACTGGACATCTGCTGTGTTAAATGTGGGGACGTGAGCATCGTTGAACATCAAAGGGTATAGCAGTTAACTCAGCTCGACTCGGATGTATTGCCAATAAAGCTTGTTTTGGAACTGATATTTTGTTTACTATTTGAACATGCACCAGGGTTCGTGCCTTCAAATTGCGACTGTTGTTACAGGTTTACTAAACACAATGTGGCGGGCAGTATACCTTCAACAAGAACATTATATTAATTGTATTTATTTTCTGAATTATTATTATTATTATTTCTTAGCCTATTATTAGACATAATTTATGTATGATTTAACAAGTATTCTTTTTATTAAAATGTTTTATTTTTAACATATTTTCTATATATTTCTGCAAAACATTGAGACCTGCATTGGATGTGGCACTATATAAAATAAGTATTAGTATTTTCCGAGTTGTATAATGATAACAACAGTGTAGTTGCACTCAGGGGAATCATCAGGGTGCATGCAGTTTGTTTGAACTCTCTTGGACATTTCTTAATGCCATATATGCAAGATAACGATTCGGGTTTATCAGTGACACAAGGTGCTGCATGTTTACTGTACAGTTGTCATTAAATCTCGCAATTGTTTTCCATGAATATCAACAGGGGAGATAATCCCATCACATTTTAACAAAAGCAAGAGTATTTGTCTACCTGTATACACTGGGGAACCTTCCATCACTGCCATACCCCCCACAGCTAACCAACCACCAAGACATTAGCTATACAACCAACACAACTGTTGGAGTTTTCTCTTATGCCCATTTCCCTGTTCAACATGTTTTTGTTAAAAATCGCAGCGGTGAGAGGAGGGTACCATCTCTCAAAATCCAGGGGTGGATCCAGACAGTGTAGTCTGGGGGGGCCAAAACCACTTGAGGCTCACTAAAAATCTGCAATTGCACCCACCTTGAGTCTTGCCAAAGATACACATTTTTCAGGCTCTCCAAAAACCACCAATTGCACCCACCTTGAGCCTCACCAAAAATACAAATTATTCGGGCCCTCAAAAACCTCCAATTGAAACCCTCTTTGAGGCTTGCCAAAAGTACCAATACTTGAAGGCCTCGGGAGGCATGTAATGGATATGCAGGCACATTCCAAAGAAAATTCCAAAGGTCTATGTGAGCACAAGCACCCTGAATCCACCAGTGGAATCATTGGTATTTCATTTTTAGTCCTTTGGCTGAATGTCCAAGGGACTATTGCCATCACTCTGCGTCCGCCGTCCGATGTCCGCCGTCCGCCGTTAGCTGCCGTATCTCAGAAACTGTTCAGTAACTTTTTTTATAATTTTGCATAGGCATTTCATGTGGTAATGCCACTATACACAAGAAATCTGAATTTGATTGAATCATTCTAAGGACACCAAAGGACCCCTAAAATGCTAAATTTGCGTTACTAAAGAGCAGCAGCAGATCTATCATGCTTCCAGTCCTTTTGTTTAACTAATCCCTTTTCCCACAACATCTGTCACACCTCACTGTGACTGACTAGTGGAAAATGTGACTAATCTGTATTTGGTCACTGGCAGCGGCTTGAGTCAATAGACAGTGTCCACTAGACCCCTGGACAATTGTGCCTACATTCTAAGGGGTCATCCTGAAACAACCAAATGTCAACCATTAGAAGAGTTGACATAGATCCGCTATACACAAGAAATCTGTATTTGATTGAATTAATCTAGTATCATCAGCATATAGTAGAACATACATTTTGAAGAAAATGTCTACATCATCATCACTAAGGTTGTTGTAAATGTCACCAGCTGCCATGTCAAGTCCCTTATAATTATGACTAACAGTGTTCAAAATAATTCAGGTAAATAGCAAATAATAAAGGAGACAAGTTTTCTCCTTGTGGTAACTCTACATCACATGAGAAGAAGGCTGACACAGCCTCATAAAATGCAAAATATTTAC
The DNA here is from genome assembly GCA_963995525.1 of Escarpia spicata. Lineage (NCBI taxonomy): Eukaryota > Metazoa > Annelida > Polychaeta > Sabellida > Siboglinidae > Escarpia > Escarpia spicata. The sequence continues at coordinate 932,163 of OZ023205.1, forward strand.
ACTATCTAGTGATGTGGTTTTGAGAAGGGCCCTTGAGACTATCCCCTACCAGTAGATTGTGTGTATTGTACCAGAAACAGAACACTATTCCCCTTCCCAAAACATCTGTCACATGCGGAGTTTGTGTCTTGTATGGATCTATATTTTATACAGTTGTTTTATATAAGCAGAAAGTTAATTGAAATTAGTTATTCTTAGGCCACAGAAAAGTAATTCCCGGTTTCTCATCAATGCATGTATTTTAAAATATGTGCCACAACATTTTATTTTCTATTATGATTATTCCTCTAAATGCAAGACGTGGTGCAATAAGTGAACAGTAAACATGTCAACATTTTACTTCCATCATAACCCTTAATGATCTGTAACTATGATTCACCAAAAAAACATTTGATTAATAATTACCTACAGGGTTGTTTGATTTATGCTGAGCAGAAACTGTTTCTGCCCGGCAGAAACGGCAACAATAGGAAATACATGCCATTGATAGGCAAACGTGTAATTTTTATAGAAAACGTCAGTTTCTTTCTGCACCTGTCTACGTGTGATAACCATTTGTCTGCCCTGTTCACAATAAACATCACATGAATGATAAAAGGAAGATCACTGCCACTTAACTTGTGGATTATTATTATTATAAAACTGCTCTGCTACTGCTTGGTGGACAGTTAATTAGTGGGTCAAGTTCAAATACATCAGGACGTTTTTCACACCTGCATGGTAGTTTAGGCTCAGTAGCATGCTGGCAGCCACTAAACCTATAGGCTTGTGTGAAAAGGATAGTTGGCAGAAGAACTAACTTCAAAGCACCATTGCATCCATTTAGCCAGCAGTCACACTGTCAGAGTGTCTGCTGCTATGTTTGTATATATAGGTTTAATGATCCCAATACACCAATCTGTTGGCACAACATCAGATAATAGAACTAGGTTAAACATGTTAACAATAAATATAATTAGTTCTGTGGGGCTGTTTTTAAGTATTCATTTATAACATTATCAATACCACATGCCTTTTTGTTTTTGAGTTTTTTTATTTGCATTAGTATGTCATCTTGTGTGAATGGTCTGTTTATGTGTAATGGCCCCAAAAAGGATTCCCAAACTGGAAAATTTTCACATTTTGCCTTTTATAAAAAAATCGTTCAGTAACTTTTTCTCTAATTTTTCATAGACATTTCATGTGGTAGTGCCACTATACACAATACATCTGTATTTGATTGAATCATTCTAAGGGCACCAAAGGTCCCCTAAAATGCTAAATTTGCTAACTAAAATTAATTGTCTACCTCGGAGTAGCTATATTTATAACTTGTTGTGTATTACACCCAGCTGTGGAGCTAAGATTCTCTGCCTGCTATTGTTTGATGGAAACTGTGACTAATCTGTAATTGGTCACTGGCAGAAGCTTGTGTCAACAGACGGCATTAAGCCACTAACCCTGTTAAACTGGACAGCTGCCTGTAGGTTTTAAACTGTGTCAAACAGTCAGTCTACCTTTTGCTCTCAAATAATCTGTCCTCTTAGTTTTACACATAAAGACATAATCTGGCATAACGTGATAAGTTTTTGTAGCAGCACATTTGTACTTCCAGTGTATCATTGCAACATAACATACACACTGTGTGCCACATTTGAATGTCATGCATATAATATTTCCATGCAAACCATTTGCATATATAATTATAAAACTTCAACAGCCGTTTTTTTCATTTTCACTTTTTGACCCCTACCATGTTCAATGCTCCACAACTTCGACAATTTTTGTATCAATCATAATTTTTGAAACCGTGTAAAGCATCCTACCAAACCTTTATAAGGATATAAGGAAACAATGTTACATTTTTTCCGACTTATCACTCTTTTGGTCAGCCGGGGTCACATATAGACGTATTAGTCCAAAAGGCTTCAGGGCCACTTGGCCCATTTTTTATATGGTGATGTGGTCCAAAGTCGGTGGAGTGCCTGGCTTCAGCCACATTGTCTGAGACCATAACAGACACTGACACATATTGACACAGCATTGAAGGTGTCACAGAAGCTGGTAAACACGAGTCTGAGGCAAGGTAAACAACACTGGCCAGGAACTGTGAAGGTCAGGTGGAACTGTCACATGCTGCTGGTGACAATGCCTTGTGTCCAGGCTGTAATTGAGTGTCAGGACTGATGTGGGGGGGGTGGGGTGCTGAGGCTGGTGGGAAACACAGGAAGGAAGTGTACATGTGACGTGATCAATAGGGGTCAGCACACTGTTGGACTTCCTGCTTGATTACAGACGAAAAAAAGTGCATTATATTTTTGAGAATTGATTTTTTACAATGTTCACTTGCTCTGACATAAGTGCATTTGAGTAGTCAGATTTCTAGATGTGATTGTAGCAGCTGTTGACAGTAAAATGGTGTCTTTTTAGCTGATTTTACTAAGCGGAAGGGTATCTGGCAGCAATTTGGCTAGTTGACACTCTAGCCGGATTACTGCCTGCATGCATTTGTAAATATTGACGGGTGTCATACATACAGGCATTTTGCAAGAGCTAGAGATATTAGATTTTGACTAAAATCGACCAGCATGTCAATGAGATGATAATAACAGCAGGTGGGAAGTTTAAGAAACTTTATAGGTCACGTTTTCTTATAATCATATAAAACATTAACATGGTCGCCAATGGGAAAACTGACAGTGTGCTTAGCCCAATAGGTCAGTCTAGTAAGTCTGTGCCAATGTCCAGCGGAGATGGGATCAAGGCTTCGTTTGTTTTTAACATCCACTTTGTCATTCGGTGTGACAAATGTAATTATTGATAGCTAGCCGAGTACCTGGGTGTAGCACTGAGAATATCCGCTTATTAATATGTTATGGGTAAAGCTGCATATAGATCAAAGACATCATAAGGTGTCCGTTGATAGGAACAGTGTTAATATATAATTCAAAACATCAAGTTAGTACACTTCACCCACCAGCGGTCACTCCTCACCCACCAGCGGTCACTCATATGATTAGTCACTGGCAGCACTGGCACCAAAGAGCTCACCCTACTGGGTGAAATTTAAAAACTCAATCTACGAACTACCCTAATGGGCTTGCTAGCGTTCCTACAAAAGTTCTGTCCCATATACGCAAAACAGACAGACTGGTCTTACGTAGCGTTGGTTCCTTGACAAATACATATTTCGTGAAAGTGGGCCAGTGTTCAAGAGGAACTCTTGCAATAGTGATGGTGTTGCTTGCCGTAGTTCAGGTTTGGTAATGAATACAAAAGGTGAGCAGTGTCAGTGTTTACAATATGAGAATCCCATTCGTCTATGTCAACACATGTAGATTACCCACATGCAATATATATTATTTAGTTATTTAGCCATATCACATGTTTGTATGTTTGTTTCAAATTGAAAAATTGAGATAATGTACATTTTGTTGTATTCATCTAAACAGTAGGACATTGAATGACAGACAAATGTCACAGCACAGCTAGTTTAGATGGCAGGCAGATTTCTGGGAAAACCAAACTGGTGGTGGATATTTGTGTATAAATGATTTTAGCGCTGTAATTGCAGCATGGCTGAATGCTTACCAGACAAGTTGAGGTGGTGTTCGATTGAGTAAAATGTAAAGTGCTTTGAGCACTATGAAGGACTGGATACTGCTGTATAATTATCTTTATTTTTATTATATTATTGGATAGTCTTGTGTTAAACTAAATATGGAAACTACACGATGCGTCCATATTTACAACTTATACAATGATATAATAAAATATATTATGTTAAATCTAAGGTTTGTACAGATTGCTTACTCTGTCTCTCAGGTAGAATGTTGATGTTTTGATAGTATCCCCAAGTGTAGATGTTTCAAATGTCAGTTCAAGTTTCAAATGGATATTATCAAGTGTAGATGAGATGAGATATGATAGCGAATGCTGCTGATGCATCTGTGGCCACTGATCCATGAACATTACAGAGAGGGTCTCGCTTCAATGAACATACTTCACTCCTATGGGGCATGTGGCATTCATTACACTTGGGTAGTCATCATGTACTTTTTAATGCCAGTTCTTCATAAATAATAAAATGGCATACATTCTAAGAAATTTTGTTTATAATTCTATTTACGGTCATGTTAGAAAAGAGATTGGTCTTTCCATGTTCATAACTGATTGATGATTTTGCTATCGGCCCTTTTCATTAAAATGATGAGCACACGAACCGGTTTCAACATTATGTTAAAATGTTCTGTAATGTTAAGGTTTCTTTGTCATAATTTTTATTGTGTTAATAGTGGAACAATGGCTTTGTAATCAATGTGTGCAGTTTCTGACATAAAGTTATTTAAAAAAAAAATACAAACATCAAAAACATGTTCATGGTCCAACTTGTTTTCAGGAAGAAAGTAGGATTTATGGTGAATGCCTTTGTGAAATGGGTCCCATTGTGGCAAGCTTTAAATCTCTGTAGGGTATTTCCATTTCCCACAGAAGGAGCCATTTCTATTCTTGAAATGTGTCTTTGATGTGGTCTATGACAAATGGCTCTCCGAGGACTTGTCTATGGCGCCACACGCAGGATAAATGGATAAGTTAGGTTTTTTGATCAAACATCCCTACGTTCTTGATGTGAAATATTGGAATGTCACCTGTATTGTGTAGGCTGTCTTGACTGCGAATGTTTCATTTGGATACAAAGAACATACACAACAGACTGCTGTCAACACACCGAATGCCGCAAATTAAATTGAAATATATTTATAGACTAGTGGAACGTTAGTGCAGTGGTGCAGTTTTTTCAAACGCTATTTAGTGACAGCCATTCGATCTCGGACGTATTGATCTTTTGTAACAACCGGTCTGAAGTCATTGTGATTGATCACGCTGGAGAATCAATGCTATAGCCCTGATGGGATGCCTCTGTTCTCTATCAATAGGCCCTCAATCGGTTGAACCCGATGTTGTTAATGTCACAGTGGCGGCAGCCAGTTGATCCTGTATTGATCTGGCTGTGGTTAATGAGAAATCCCGTCCGCTCAGAGATTCCGTCAGATCCTGATGTGGAGTGGGAGGCCGCAATATGAGTGTCATTTGGGATCACTTCTGGTGCATCCGTCATTCTCTGGCGTGATGTCACAAACTATCACCTAAAAACTCACCATCTAGTGTAATGTCCCAACCTTTGAACTGAGGCCTGCCACTATTGTGGGTGCTTTGTCCTCTTCATACATATCCACCACAGTCTGTAGTCATGGATTCATTTATCCAGAAGAGTGAACTGAGGCAATGTGTAGTGAACAAAATTGGTTAAACCTTGAAGCACCAGAAACCTTGGTTGCCTCGATTGAGAGCATGACCTTCAAATCGCAAAATTATTTTCGTTTTCAGTTTTATATTATGGTTCAAATAGGTATTAAATAATAATAATGTACTAAAATAATAAACCTTTGTAGAAATACTAAACATTATGTAGTTAACGAATTATTTGACATGGAGATTGGCAGCATTTTCATGGCACTTGCTTTCACGGGATATTTATTTCAACTTTTATATCAACACAGAATATAGTATAACGTTCTGAAAGCATGACCTGCACTACTTCCATCATTTCACTGGTCGATGTGACATTCTACTATGTCCATCACTTAACTGTGCAGTATTGGCAGCGACACTGCCTTCAACACTGCTATGTCAGTTAACCTGATTCACTTGGCTGGCACTCGAGTAGAACTTGTGTGACTGTGAGGAAATACAACATTATCACATTTGCTCCACGCTGTGTTCGCTTGTCACAAATTGGAACTTAATCAAGTGTTTTTATCGGGTCGGCTGTGTGCGCATAGCAGTAAACGTGCGACTGCATGCTACCACGTCTCCCGTGCATGCAGAGGTGTCTGTGTCGACAATTTAATTAAGTTTTTCCACGCTGATGGATTCTGGCAGTGCCACTTGTGCTAACATATCGAATCTCGCCGGCTGTTGGGTGCGAAAAAACATGTTGATTCATCATTCGATCGCACTGCAGGGAATCGTTATTTACCACTGTGTATCTTCTTTCCCCCATGGTGAGTTGATAGGAAGGGGAGCGAGGGTTTCGTCACTCAGTGGGGCGAACAGGCAGGGGGCACCACTGTCTGATAGCTGTCAAATTAAGGGGTGGATGATCTCTGAATGAGGCCTACAGATGGTTATCATTAGTGGATTGTGTTTGACAGATACACAAAAACACGCACACACGCATGCACACAAGCATGCAAGCACGTAAGTAAAGACACCTGGCGGATGAGTCACGATGGTTTATTTTGTTAATGTTTCCCATTGTTAGTACCATTTAATCAGGTGTATTTCCCCTGCATGTAACAGCTGTCGTTGGCTTTTTTCAATGGGTTCAATCCAAGATGTCAGTGATTTTAAACTCACTGTTGTCTATAATGGACTGAAGACCGGAATTGGACAATCAGGTTGATCAAATGTCTTGCTAGAAGCAATTTCAGCAAGTCTGGCATCCATTAGTTCCTTGTAAATGCAGACAAGTGTCTACTTGAGAGATTCACCGCAAATTCATGGAACAGTGTCCTTAATGAGTGTGAGGCAATCCACTGGGCAGTTGATGCGTCTTCTCTTGTAAACTCTCAGAAAGATGGGCATTAGGAGTGAATGGTTCATCAGTATCAATGTATCCTCTTACTTCTCTCTCGCCATGATCAATGATACACTCGTGTCTTTGCAAGTATAGCGATACATGCAAACAAATTTCCCCACACGTTAGCGTGTTGGAAGTTAACCAAAACTTACAAAAGCATGAGGGTATGTTATTTATGGTGATCGTTTTTTTATGAATATTTCTGGCTCAAGGACTCAAGAGATAATTTATAAAAATTCTTCAAGTTTTTAGGTTTTACATACATTATATTCTCAGTATGCCCTACAGAGCTCTATATATTGTGTTGCAAATGAACTGTTTCTCTTAAACTCAGTATCATAGCTAATCACGATACATGTCATATGTGACACAACTATCACAATATGCATAATGTATATTCGCTTATTGTAGGCCTCTAAGTATAATTGTACACTGGTGCCAGCAAGTGTAGACCACGGCCTGTAAGTGTAGGCCGCTGTCTGCAAGTGTAGGCCGTTGTCTGCAAGTGTAGGCCACTGCCTGTAAGTGTAGGCCGCTGCCTGTAAGTGTAGGCCACTGCCTGTAAGTGTAGGCCGCTGCCTATAAGTGTAGGCTGCTGTTTGTAAGTGTCGGCCGCTGCCTATAAGTGTAGGCTGCTGCCTGTAAGTGTAGGCTGCTGTCTGTAAGTGTCGGCCGCTGCCTGTACGTGTAAGCCGCTCCATATAAGTGTAGGCTGCTGCCTTTAAGTGTAGGCCACTGCCTGTGAGTGTAGGTTGCTGCCTGCAAGTGTAGGCTGCTGTCGGTAAGTGTAGGCCACTGCCTGTAAATGTAGGCCACTGCCTGTGAGAGATCTTGTTTCTTGTCCTCATGGCAGGTGTTTTCTGTTGCAGGAGCTGCAGGCCAACAGGACATCACTAGACCTGAGTGGAGACAATGCCTCCATGCAGACTCTCATGCAGACCAAGGTAGGAGCACGAAGCTAGCCTCTGCTACTAATGTAATTACCATCATTGCCATCAGGTCTCTAGTTATGATGCATCATGATGATGATGCAGACTCCAGGACTGACTCTCTGCATGCCACATATATATGCATCTATAAATGTACAATCAAACCTTGGGTTACGGTCACTTTGGTAATACAGCCTTACCTCACAAATAAGGTCACGCACATTATTTCCATATACAGTAAAGTATAGAAAATGAGTCCTGCTAATAATGTCAAATCGCAATACAGGTAACTTTAGCCCAGTCCTCTTGGTGGGGAATACCTCTGTAGTGAAGTCACTTCTGGGATTTCCTATTCGATTCCTGTGCAGATGTGGAGCGATTAAGTGTTCTGTATCTGCCTCCACGTGAAAAATCATATCCGCCTATGTACATCTGGAACTACTTCTGTTGATTTCCATTGGGCACTATTTTAATTGTTTTGTCGCATACCGCATCCGCACGCCGCCTCTGTACTGTAATTCTAGCTTTGGTTTTACAACTTGTAAAAATACTGTGTACATCTTCTGAAGCAGGATGAGGCCACATCACCTGGCAGCCATTTCACCATTTCACCAACATTCTTACGATGTCATAAGCCAGATTTAGCTCTTGAAAATCAATTTCGCTCCTTAACAGTGATCTTTTGTACTGAAAACTGTGAATACTGTCCCATGTCATATGGTGGCGGTGTGTCATGGGAATACTGTCCTCTGTCATATGGTGGCGGTGTGTCCTGGGAATACTGTCCTCTGTCATATGGTGGCGGTGTGTCATGGGAATACTGTCCTCTGTCATATGGTGGCGGTGTGTCATGGGAATACTGTCCCCTGTCATATGGTGGCGGTGTGTCGTGGAAATACTGTCCCCTGTCATATGGTGGCGGTGTGTCGTGGGAATACTGTCCCCTGTCATATGGTGGCGGTGTGTCATGGAAATACTGTCCCCTGTCATATGGTGGCGGTGTGTCGTGGAAATACTGTCCCCTGTCATATGGTGGCGGTGTGTCGTGGAAATACTGTCCTCTATCATATGGTGGCGGTGTGTCGTGGGAATACTGTCCTCTGTCATATGGTGGCGGTGTGTCATGGGAATACTGTCCTCTATCATATGGTGGCGGTGTGTCGTGGAAATACTGTCCTCTGTCATATGGTGGCGGTGTGTCGTGGGAATACTGTCCCCTGTCATACGGTGGCGGTGTGTCATGGGAATACTGTCCCCTGTCATATGGTGGCGGTGTGTCATGGGAATACTGTCCCCTGTCATATGGTGGCGGTGTGTCGTGGGAATAATGTCCTCTATCATATGGTGGCGGTGTGTCGTGGAAATACTATCCTCTGTCATATGGTGGCGGTGTGTCGTGGGAATACTGTCCCCTGTCATACGGTGGCGGTGTGTCATGGGAATACTGTCCCCTGTCATATGGTGGCGGTGTGTCGTGGAAATACTGTCCCCTGTCATATGGTGGCGGTGTGTCGTGGAAATACTGTCCTCTATCATATGGTGGCGGTGTGTTGTGGGAATACTGTCCCCTGTCATATGGTGGCGGTGTGTCGTGGAAATACTGTCCCCTGTCATATGGTGGCGGTGTGTCGTGGAAATACTGTCCCCTGTCATATGGTGGCGGTGTGTCGTGGGAATACTGTCCTCTATCATATGGTGGCGGTGTGTCGTGGAAATACTGTCCCCTGTCATATGGTGGCGGTGTGTCGTTGGAATACTGTCCCCTGTCATATGGTGGCAGTGTGTCGTTGGAATACTGTCCTCTGTCATATGGTGGCGGTGTGTCGTGGAAATACTGTCGTATGGTGGCGGTGTGTCGTGGGAATACTGTCGTATGGTGGCAGTGTGTCGTGGGAATACTGTCGTATGGTAGCGGTGTGTCGTGGGAATACTGTCGTATGGTGGTGGCGTGTCGTGGGAATACTGTCCTCTGTCATATGGTGGCGGTGTGTCGTGGGAATACTGTCGTATGGTGGCGGTGTGTCGTGGGAATACTGTCGTATGGTGGCAGTGTGTCATGGGAATACTGTCCTCTGTCATATGGTGGCAGTGTGTCATGGGAATACTGTCCTCTGTCGTATGGTGGCAGTGTGTCGTTGGAATACTGTCCTCTGTCATATGGTGGCAGTGTGTCGTGGGAATACTGTCATATGGTGGCAGTGTGTCATGGGAATACTGTCCTCTGTCATATGGTTTCAGTGTGTCATGGGAATACTGTCCTCTGTCATATGGTGGCGGTGTGTCATGGGAATACTGTCCTCTGTCATATGGTGGCAGTGTGTCGTGGGAATACTGTCCTCTGTCGTATGGTGGCAGTGTGTCATTGGAATACTGTCCTCTGTCATATGGTGGCAGTGTGTCATGGGAATACTGTCCTCTGTCATATGGTGGCAGTGTGTCATGGGAATACTGTCCTCTGTCATATGGTGGCAGTGTGTCATGGGAATACTGTCCTCTGTCATATTGTGGCAGTGTGTCGTTGGAATACTGTCCTCTGTCATATGGTGGCAGTGTGTCGTGGGAATACTGTCATATGGTGGCAGTGTGTCATGGGAATACTGTCCTCTGTCATATGGTGGCAGTGTGTCATGGGAATACTGTCCTCTGTCATATGGTGGCAGTGTGTCATGGGAATACTGTCCTCTGTCATATGGTGGCAGTGTGTCGTGGGAATACTGTCCTCTATCATATGGTGGCGGTGTGTCATGGGAATACTGTCCTCTGTCATATGGTGGCAGTGTGTCGTTGGAATACTGTCCTCTGTCATATGGTGACAGTGTGTCGTGGGAATACTGTCCTCTATCATATGGTGGCAGTGTGTCGTGGGAATACTGTCATATGGTGGCAGTGTGTCATGGGAATACTGTCCTCTGTCATATGGTGGCAGTGTGTCATGGGAATACTGTCCTCTGTCATATGGTGGCAGTGTGTCATGGGAATACTGTCGTATGGTGGCGGTGTGTCATGGGAATATTGTCCTCTGTCAAATGGTAGCAGTGTGTCATGGGAATACTGTCCTCTGTGGCAGTGTTTTTGCAGTTTGAAGAAGTTCCTTATATTTAACACTGGAATTCTGTTTAATGAAGGATTTTTGTTACGAGCTCATTATCTTAGTGAAATGGTCCCCTGGTCTTGTCGGTCCTGTCACAGTCCTCCGTCATTCTGTCCTACTCTCGTCTGTTCACTCTCGACATCTCTCTTGACATTGCATCACCGGAGACAACACTGGATGGCAGTGTGGAGTGTCTGTGAATGGTTTGGTTTCATCACCAGTGAGGCCCCATTGCATGCAGGTTCTAGTTAGTTTCCTGCACTTGGCACTCACATATAAGGATAGAGGGGTTCTCACAGGTTCACAAATTCCAAACAACCGTTAATCGTTTTGCGTTTGGTTCAACCCGCCCCCACTGATACATAGTGTGAAACTTGCGATTTTTACGATCCAAAATGTTGATTAGCGTCACTTTGCATTAAAGTTTGTTTCATTTGCTAGGTGGTGCAAGTGTAGCAATCTATTTTCCTCGCAGTATGTAGTATCGAACAAACCAACCCCTCCCCTGCCCTCTACACAATGCTTGACATATTTTTTTACTTCCCGAACTGATGCGACACACCTGACTGACTAGGATTGTGTGGTTGCCACAGATGGTCCTCTCAGGCAGAATCTCTAGTCAGACCAACCTTGTACACCACTGACAGTGGTCTGTGTTGTCCTCAGATGGTCCTGTCAGGCAGAATCTCTAGCCAGACCAACCTTGTACGCCTACACTGACAGTGGTCTGTGTTGTCCTCAGATGGTCCTGTCAGGCAGAATCTCTAGCCAGACCAGCCTTGTACGCCTGCACTGACAGTGGTCTGTGTTGTCCTCAGATGGTCCAGTCAGGCAGAATCTCTAGCCAGACCAGCCTTGTACGCCTGCACTGACAGTGGTCTGTGTTGTCCTCAGATGGTCCAGTCAGGCAGAATCTCTAGCCAGACCAGCCTTGTACGCCTGCACTGACAGTGGTCTGTGTTGTCCTCAGATGGTCCAGTCAGGCAGAATCTCTAGCCAGACCAGCCTTGTACGCCTGCACTGACAGTGGTCTGTGTTGTCCTCAGATGGTCCTGTCAGGCAGAATCTCTAGCCAGACCAGCCTTGTACGCCTGCACTGACAGTGGTCTGTGTTGTCCTCAGATGGTCCAGTCAGGCAGAATCTCTAGCCAGACCAGCCTTGTACGCCTGCACTGACAGTGGTCTGTGTTGTCCTCAGATGGTCCTGTCAGGCAGAATCTCTAGCCAGACCAGCCTTGTACACCTGCACTGACAGTGGTCTGTGTTGTCCTCAGATGGTCCAGTCAGGCAGAATCTCTAGCCAGACCAGCCTTGTACGCCTGCACTGACAGTGGTCTGTGTTGTCCTCAGATGGTCCTGTCAGGCAGAATCTCTAGCCAGACCAGCCTTGTACGCCTGCACTGACAGTGGTCTGTGTTGTCCTCAGATGGTCCAGTCAGGCAGAATCTCTAGCCAGACCAGCCTTGTACGCCTGCACTGACAGTGGTCTGTGTTGTCCTCAGATGGTCCTGTCAGGCAGAATCTCTAGCCAGACCAACCTTGTACACCTGCACTGACAGTGGTCTGTGTTGTCCTCAGATGGTCCAGTCAGGCAGAATCTCTAGCCAGACCAGCCTTGTACGCCTGCACTGACAGTGGTCTGTGTTGTCCTCAGATGGTCCAGTCAGGCAGAATCTCTAGCCAGACCAGCCTTGTACGCCTGCACTGACAGTGGTCTGTGTTGTCCTCAGATGGTCCTGTCAGGCAGAATCTCTAGCCAGACCAGCCTTGTACGCCTGCACTGACAGTGGTCTGTGTTGTCCTCAGATGGTCCAGTCAGGCAGAATCTCTAGCCAGACCAGCCTTGTACGCCTGCACTGACAGTGGTCTGTGTTGTCCTCAGATGGTCCTGTCAGGCAGAATCTCTAGCCAGACCAGCCTTGTACGCCTGCACTGACAGTGGTCTGTGTTGTCCTCAGATGGTCCAGTCAGGCAGAATCTCTAGCCAGACCAACCTTGTATGCCTGCACTGACAGTGGTCTGTGTTGTCCTCAGATGGTCCTGTCAGGCAGAATCTCTAGCCAGACCAGCCTTGTACGCCTGCACTGACAGTGGTCTGTGTTGTCCTCAGATGGTCCTGTCAGGCAGAATCTCTAGCCAGACCAGCCTTGTACGCCTGCACTGACAGTGGTCTGTGTTGTCCTCAGATGGTCCTGTCAGGCAGAATCTCTAGCCAGACCAGCCTTGTACGCCTGCACTGACAGTGGTCTGTGTTGTCCTCAGATGGTCCAGTCAGGCAGAATCTCTAGCCAGACCAGCCTTGTATGCCTGCACTGACAGTGGTCTGTGTTGTACTCAGATGGTCCTGTCAGGCAGAATCTCTAGCCAGACCAGCCTTGTACGCCTGCACTGACAGTGGTCTGTGTTGTCCTCAGATGGTCCTGTCAGGCAGAATCTCTAGCCAGACCAGCCTTGTATGCCTGCACTGACAGTGGTCTGTGTTGTACTCAGATGGTCCTGTCAGGCAGAATCTCTAGCCAGACCAGCCTTGTACGCCTGCACTGACAGTGGTCTGTGTTGTCCTCAGATGGTCCTGTCAGGCAGAATCTCTAGCCAGACCAGCCTTGTATGCCTGCACTGACAGTGGTCTGTGTTGTACTCAGATGGTCCTGTCAGGCAGAATCTCTAGCCAGACCAGCCTTTTACGCCTGCACTGACAGTGGTCTGTGTTGTCCTCAGATGGTCCTGTCAGGCAGAATCTCTAGCCAGACCAGCCTTGTACGCCTGCACTGACAGTGGTCTGTGTTGTCCTCAGATGGTCCTGTCAGGCAGAATCTCTAGCCAGACCAGCCTTGTACGCCTGCACTGACAGTGGTCTGTGTTGTCCTCAGATGGTCCTGTCAGGCAGAATCTCTAGCCAGACCAGCCTTGTATGCCTGCACTGACAGTGGTCTGTGTTGTACTCAGATGGTCCTGTCAGGCAGAATCTCTAGCCAGACCAGCCTTGTATGCCTGCACTGACAGTGGTCTGTGTTGTCCTCAGATGGTCCTGTCAGGCAGAATCTCTAGCCAGACCAGCCTTGTACGCCTGCACTGACAGTGGTCTGTGTTGTCCTCAGATGGTCCTGTCAGGCAGAATCTCTAGCCAGACCAGCCTTGTACGCCTGCACTGACAGTGGTCTGTGTTGTCCTCAGATGGTCCTGTCAGGCAGAATCTCTAGCCAGACCAGCCTTTTACGCCTGCACTGACAGTGGTCTGTGTTGTACTCAGATGGTCCTGTCAGGCAGAATCTCTAGCCAGACCAGCCTTGTATGCCTGCACTGACAGTGGTCTGTGTTGTCCTCAGATGGTCCTGTCAGGCAGAATCTCTAGCCAGACCAGCCTTGTACACCTGCACTGACAGTGGTCTGTGTTGTCCTCAGATGGTCCAGTCAGGCAGAATCTCTAGCCAGACCAGCCTTGTACGCCTGCACTGACAGTGGTCTGTGTTGTCCTCAGATGGTCCTGTCAGGCAGAATCTCTAGCCAGACCAGCCTTGTACGCCTGCACTGACAGTGGTCTGTGTTGTCCTCAGATGGTCCAGTCAGGCAGAATCTCTAGCCAGACCAGCCTTGTACGCCTGCACTGACAGTGGTCTGTGTTGTCCTCAGATGGTCCTGTCAGGCAGAATCTCTAGCCAGACCAGCCTTGTATGCCTGCACTGACAGTGGTCTGTGTTGTACTCAGATGGTCCTGTCAGGCAGAATCTCTAGCCAGACCAGCCTTTTACGCCTGCACTGACAGTGGTCTGTGTTGTCCTCAGATGGTCCTGTCAGGCAGAATCTCTAGCCAGACCAGCCTTGTACGCCTGCACTGACAGTGGTCTGTGTTGTCCTCAGATGGTCCTGTCAGGCAGAATCTCTAGCCAGACCAGCCTTGTACGCCTGCACTGACAGTGGTCTGTGTTGTCCTCAGATGGTCCTGTCAGGCAGAATCTCTAGCCAGACCAGCCTTGTATGCCTGCACTGACAGTGGTCTGTGTTGTACTCAGATGGTCCTGTCAGGCAGAATCTCTAGCCAGACCAGCCTTGTATGCCTGCACTGACAGTGGTCTGTGTTGTCCTCAGATGGTCCTGTCAGGCAGAATCTCTAGCCAGACCAGCCTTGTACGCCTGCACTGACAGTGGTCTGTGTTGTCCTCAGATGGTCCTGTCAGGCAGAATCTCTAGCCAGACCAGCCTTGTACGCCTGCACTGACAGTGGTCTGTGTTGTCCTCAGATGGTCCTGTCAGGCAGAATCTCTAGCCAGACCAGCCTTTTACGCCTGCACTGACAGTGGTCTGTGTTGTACTCAGATGGTCCTGTCAGGCAGAATCTCTAGCCAGACCAGCCTTGTATGCCTGCACTGACAGTGGTCTGTGTTGTCCTCAGATGGTCCTGTCAGGCAGAATCTCTAGCCAGACCAGCCTTGTACGCCTGCACTGACAGTGGTCTGTGTTGTCCTCAGATGGTCCTGTCAGGCAGAATCTCTAGCCAGACCAGCCTTGTACGCCTGCACTGACAGTGGTCTGTGTTGTCCTCAGATGGTCCTGTCAGGCAGAATCTCTAGCCAGACCAGCCTTGTACGCCTGCACTGACAGTGGTCTGTGTTGTCCTCAGATGGTCCTGTCAGGCAGAATCTCTAGCCAGACCAGCCTTGTACGCCTGCACTGACAGTGGTCTGTGTTGTCCTCAGATGGTCCAGTCAGGCAGAATCTCTAGCCAGACCAGCCTTTTACGCCTGCACTGACAGTGGTCTGTGTTGTACTCAGATGGTCCTGTCAGGCAGAATCTCTAGCCAGACCAGCCTTGTATGCCTGCACTGACAGTGGTCTGTGTTGTCCTCAGATGGTCCTGTCAGGCAGAATCTCTAGCCAGACCAACCTTGTATGCCTACAGTGAAAGTGGTCTGTGTTGTCCTCAGATGGTCCTGTCAGGCAGAATCTCTAGCCAGACCAACCTTGTATGCCTACAGTGAAAGTGGTCTGTGTTGTCCTCAGATGGTCCAGTCAGGCAGAATCTCTAGCCAGACCAGCCTTTTACGCCTGCACTGACAGTGGTCTGTGTTGTACTCAGATGGTCCTGTCAGGCAGAATCTCTAGCCAGACCAGCCTTGTATGCCTGCACTGACAGTGGTCTGTGTTGTCCTCAGATGGTCCTGTCAGGCAGAATCTCTAGCCAGACCAACCTTGTATGCCTACAGTGAAAGTGGTCTGTGTTGTCCTCAGATGGTCCTGTCAGGCAGAATCTCTAGCCAGACCAGCCTTTTACGCCTGCACTGACAGTGGTCTGTGTTGTCCTCAGATGGTCCTGTCAGGCAGAATCTCTAGCCAGACCAGCCTTGTACGCCTGCACTGACAGTGGTCTGTGTTGTCCTCAGATGGTCCTGTCAGGCAGAATCTCTAGCCAGACCAGCCTTGTACGCCTGCACTGACAGTGGTCTGTGTTGTCCTCAGATGGTCCTGTCAGGCAGAATCTCTAGCCAGACCAACCTTGTATGCCTACAGTGAAAGTGGTCTGTGTTGTCCTCAGATGGTCCTGTCAGGCAGAATCTCTAGCCAGACCAACCTTGTACGCCTACAGTGACAGTGGTCTGTGTTGTCCTCAGATGGTCCTGTCAGGCAGAATCTCTAGCCAGACCAACCTTGTATGCCTACAGTGAAAGTGGTCTGTGTTGTCCTCAGATGGTCCTGTCAGGCAGAATCTCTAGCCAGACCAACCTTGTACGCCTACAGTGACAGTGGTCTGTGTTGTCCTCAGATGGTCCTGTCAGGCAGAATCTCTAGCCAGACCAACCTTGTATGCCTACAGTGAAAGTGGTCTGTGTTGTCCTCAGATGGTCCTGTCAGGCAGAATCTCTAGCCAGACCAACCTTGTACGCCTACAGTGACAGTGGTCTGTGTTGTCCTCAGATGGTCCTGTCAGGCAGAATCTCTAGCCAGACCAACCTTGTATGCCTACAGTGACAGTGGTCTGTGTTGTCCTCAGATGGTCCTGTCAGGCAGAATCTCTAGCCAGACCAACCTTGTATGCCTACAGTGACAGTGGTCTGTGTTGTCCTCAGATGGTCCTGTCAGGCAGAATCTCTAGCCAGACCAACCTTGTATGCCTACAGTGACAGTGGTCTGTGTTGTCCTCAGATGGTCCTGTCAGGCAGAATCTCTAGCCAGACCAACCTTGTATGCCTGCACTGACAGTGGTCTGTGTTGTCCTCAGATGGTCCTGTCAGGCAGAATCTCTAGCCAGACCAGCCTTGTATGCCTACAGTGACAGTGGTCTGTGTTGTCCTCAGATGGTCCTGTCAGGCAGAATCTCTAGTCAGACCAACCTTGTATGCCTACAGTGACAGTGGTCTGTGTTGTCCTCAGATGGTCCTGTCAGGCAGAATCTCTAGCCAGACCAACCTTGTATGCCTGCACTGACAGTGGTCTGTGTTGTCCTCAGATGGTCCTGTCAGGCAGAATCTCTAGCCAGACCAACCTTGTACGCCTACACTGACAGTGGTCTGTGTTGTCCTCAGATGGTCCTGTCAGGCAGAATCTCTAGCCAGACCAGCCTTGTATGCCTACAGTGACAGTGGTCTGTGTTGTCCTCAGATGGTCCTGTCAGGCAGAATCTCTAGTCAGACCAACCTTGTATGCCTACAGTGACAGTGGTCTGTGTTGTCCTCAGATGGTCCTGTCAGGCAGAATCTCTAGCCAGACCAACCTTGTATGCCTGCACTGACAGTGGTCTGTGTTGTCCTCAGATGGTCCTGTCAGGCAGAATCTCTAGCCAGACCAACCTTGTACGCCTACACTGACAGTGGTCTGTGTTGTCCTCAGATGGTCCTGTCAGGCAGAATCTCTAGTCAGACTAACCTTGTATGCCTGCACTGACAGTGGTCTGTGTTGTCCTCAGTGGTTCACTAATGTCATCTTCCAAGCCACCAGGGTCTGTCGTTGGAAGCTAGGTTTTACCCCAACCATACATGTTGTGTCCGGGGTCATGAACCCAGCATGCTGATGGTGTGTAAACCAGATGTGTTAACCTCTACACTATTTGCCTTTGGGGCTGTCTCATAAGTAGAAAATATGTAGCGTTTTGTATCAGTTCAAACTGCAACCAGCCCTCACCAGTACATGAATTTAAGATTTTGAGCATTCAAAATGGATTTCAAAAGCACAGCCACTAACCACCAAATTAAACAGATTACACATCGAGCTGTGCAGTTCTTATATTCACAGTAGTGCCAATAATAGCCCAATATGCATTAATATGTGTTCCACTCAATAGGTAGTGCCACCGTGGTGATTTTAAAATGTTCTGTGCAATATGTGGTGATGACAAAAGCAACTTGTTTGTAATGCTATATATTTTTTTGAATACTGCCAAATTCTGTGACCACCTATTTGTGATGCAGGCATGTGGGATGTAAACAAGTCTTCAATCAGTGTTCAGTGTAATATCATATATATTAATATGACAACATACAAAGTGAAAACATGGTACATAAGCCAAGGTTACATTGTATAGTAGACAGTGCTAGACACACACCTTAATGCCATCTTGCTGTGACTCCATCAAGAAATATATGTGGTAGGATTGTGTGGCAACAAGTTGAAGGAGAGGTGTAGTGCATCTATTTCAGTGGTAATCCAACTTATGTTTTTACTTGCATTGAAATATGAAGCCTGTAACGATACCCGATAGTCGTAATGCAGACCTTGTAGTCAATTTTAGATCATTATCTTAACACATTGTTAAGCATAAATTTCCATCGCAGATACAAGCCTGTTCTAGACATATAGGTTTGGAAACAATAGTGACAGTTGTAGAATACAAACAACTCTACTTATGGCATACCTACTAACTGAAGTAGTAGTAACATTATTCCTTCTCTGCCGCACATATGGGCCAATGTTGTTTTCACTGCGAGTACCACACTTCCTCGGTGCCAGACGAAAGCAATAAAAAATCTCAATTTGTTATTATTTATCGTTAAAAGCCTGCAGTGGAATGTTTAAAATGTGCTATTACGTGTTCTGGCATTAGGAAATAGGTGAGTCGGCAGCTGGCAGGCTGTGTGTTGATGAATGACTCGTCAGAGTAGATTTTATTACAGAAACTGTTCTGCAGAGCTTGTGGTTGATACTGCCATGACTAGGCTGCTAGAGGCTGGTGTATGAGCACATAACACCGCCTTCACTGCAGTGCCAGGGGCCCAGCATATGTGCACTTTATGCGTAAACGTTGTCACATAATAAAGACTCTCAGTAGGGATTGTTTAAGTGTCAGTCGGTAATGTCCCCTGGAGCGGTGAAGCCACTGAGATGACGTCTGTCCCATGCAGCGTTCCATCTGAAAGTTGCAGGTCCAAGTCTAGCAGTGACATCACTAGACAGGACACTGTTGACATTGGCAGGCTGATGCTAGGAGGGATAGACCCACACTGAGCCTCTACCTTTCATCACAGGCAGGCTCTGAATCCCAAAACATTCTCAGCTTACTGTTCCAAAAATATCCTCTTTCTAGCATCAGCCCCCAAACTCGGCTTTTCATAATGCGACATCGCATGTTTCCAAAGGACCCCCCTGAAATGATGAGCCAGCCTGGTCTCCCTGAGTGAACCCCTGAAATGATGAGCCAGCCTGGTCTCCCTGAGTGAACCCCTGAAATGATGAGCCAGCCTGGTCTCCCTGAGTGAACCCCTGAAATGATGAGCCAGCCTGGTCTCCCTGAGTGAACCCCTGAAATGATGAGCCAGCCTGATCTCCCTGAGTGAACCCCTGAAATGATGAGCCAGCCTGGTCTCCCTGAGTGAACCCTGCTTTGTTCTAATTAGAGGATCATGCAAAGCAATTGTTCATTATTCGATACTTTGATGACTATGAATTTTACATTTTCTCGCTGTTCTCAAATTCACATGTTTTTTGTGTTTGGATTATAATATATGCACTTTATCTGTCTTTTCTGGATCACCTACTGAGAAACCCACAAGATTGTATCACCAGTCACATTAAATGGTTTGCTTAAAGTACATTTAACTAAAGCTGTTTACATTTGGGTGATGCTTCCAAAGTGAGCAAATAAGCACACTGCTGCTATAACCTGTACGTACAGACAGGCACATTTTATTGAACACTATTCATTTCTTTAAATTGTCAGACAATCTGTTGTGACAGCTCCTCACATTTCATGTGACAGTGGAAGTCACATGACGTCACACTACTAGGAGATTGCCAATTAGTCGAAGGATGGTGTGTCACACCATAGAATGCATGTCTCTCTTCCAGGAAGAGAGACACACCATCCTTTAACTAATTGGCAATCTCCTCTGCTAAATTAACCTCACAGTTTCATAAAGTATCAGACCTGCCTACCATATCGGATTGTCCAGAATCATTCCGGAAATACACCATTAATCATACTGGTGAATAGGGGAAACCAAGACTAAGTCTATTTCCAGCACATATCAAACATATAATAGTACTACAATAATAACAAGAACACAGGGTTGTGGGTGAAAACGAAGATCGCCAAGCTTTTTATTATTATGTGACCACATGTCACATAATTACCCATAGCAAACATTATGCAGCTATACATAGATGCGATCTCCTAAACTAATACTAAGCTAACTACAACGCTAACTAAATACATATATATCATATACACATGACAAACACTAGTAAACCAGCAGGGATGGTGGGTGGGAGTTTTGAAAACTTGTGTGAAAGAAACGCGACTTGCTCATGCCGCTGCACGATACAAAGTGTGACATTCGTGCCAAATTAACTGCTGCTACAACAGGCTGTCTGCGATAGGCGCAGCAGAACACGTGACATGGAATTACCGAGGTAGTCCACCACCTGATTAATAATATATTAAACATGATTTAATCCACACATTAATCATACTGGTGAATAGGGGAAACCAAGTCTATTTCCAGCACATATCAAACATATATAGTACTACAATAATAACAAGAACACAGGGTTGTGGGTGAAAACGAAATACACCTCAAATTACGGCATTACTGCGAGGGATGAAAATATTACGGATTCTTTCTTTGTTATAATGATCGCCAATCACTTCTGTGCTCCTCAAATTTAGCTTCCACTACAGTCAACAGGTGGCAGCATACATACGCTGCTTGTTGTTGTTTTTCATTCGCTGCTTCTGGTCGTAATCTGACCAACTATCGTCATAGTCACAGTATTAATGTATTACTGACAGTGGTGTTTTTACAATGTCTAACATGGTTCTGAACTATTACTGACAGCAGGCCTATATTCCTGAAAATCAGCAGCATGAAATTAAATCCCCAAGTGTTCATTATTGATTGTCAGTAATTTTGACAATGTTAGAATAACTTTTTTAAATGTCATGGCAGTAAAAGCGATGTCACATCTTTTCAAGGTCGATTTGACGACATCTTTAAAGCATTTACATTGTCCTCCTTCAGACTGTTTGCCTTGATTTGGCTCTGACTGGAAAACTTGCTTGGGCAGTCTCATGTCAGACATGCACAGTGCATGGCCGGCTCATCTCAGTTGTTGTAGCATGTTGATTGCTGTAATGCATGACCTGTGAGCTTCAGCTAGGACACTGCTATTTGTTCTGTTCTGCCAAATAGTTCGCAATATCTTTTGTATGCAGCGTTGGTGATATTGCTCTAAGGCCATTAGATATCGTCTGTATGGTGTCCATGTTTCAGCTCTATGAAGAAGTATGGGAAATACAACAGCTTTGTAGACCCTTAGTTTATACTATATACTAATAATATTTACATGGTTTTATTATGAAAAATAGTAATTCTTTATACCTTTAGTAATTATAAAAAAGAAACAAAAAAATCAGACATAAACAACAAAGTAGAAACTGAGATAAGTCTTATCTTTCCGTGTCATGAAAGATTACAAAATAAAATAATGAATCACCATCAGTAGTCAATGATGTTCTTAATGACCTTCTCTTTGATGACTTGTGTGCCCTTCTTTATGACGTCGTTAATGACGTTTATGACCTTCTTATTAATGACCTTTGTGATTATCTTCTCCTTCATTACCATCAGTGACTGTTTCCTTCATGACCATCTTTAACTGACCCTCTCTTAGATGACCATCTTTAACTGACCCTCTCTTAAGTGACCTACTGCTTGTGTTGCAGGACCTGCAGATAGAGTCTCTGGAGATGGAGCTGCGAAGGCTGGCGGCCGATGGAGAGGGTCAAGAGGTCAGTCAGGAGCGGCTGGAGACATTGGAGAGTCAGGAGAAGCTGCTTAAGACCAAGGTGAGAGGTCAGGAGGAGCGGGGTTCAGCGGGAGAGGTCAGGGTGAGAAGTCAGGGTGAGAAGTCTGCTGTTTGCAGTTTCTCATTGGTCAGTCTATTTTCAATATTGACCCCCAAAATTTAATTGTGACAACTTGTCAACAAAGATATGCTACCTATGAAGAGAATATAATATGCTTCAATTTACCTCAATTTTTTTATTGGGGTGGGGTAGATGCGGTCAACCCTATCAATTTCTTTCATTTGTAGAACGTTCTATTTACAAAGCTCACTTAAGAAATAAAAGTAATACCCTGAAGTAACACAGAAAGTAGCGCCTTAAATAGCTGTCTGTCACTGCCCAGATGGACAATGTGAAGGCATAATTCCCCTGTATGTTTAGACTGGTGGGTGGGTACCACCAACTCTGTCAGTTTTGTGCAATACCAGGTACTTTTCTATTTACAAAGCTCACATAAAATAAACAAAACAGTCCTGAAGTAAAACAACAAATATCGTCTAACTTAGCTGTCCGTCACAGCCCAGCTGGACAATATGAAGGGATAATTTCTCTATATTTTTTCCGGTGGGGGTTCCACCAAAAAAAAATATTTTTATACCAGAACTTTCTCTTTACAAAGCTCATGTAACAAATAACCCTGAAATAACTCAAAAAGTATCATCTAATGGTCTGTGTCTGCAGCTGGACAACGTGAAGGCTGAGTTGGCGGGGAAGCAGACAGAGCTGTGTTCCTTGCGTACCCGGGTAGAGACTTGGGAGAAGCAGGAGGCAGACCACCAGCAGCATATCAGTGTCCTCAGGGAGCAGGTGAATGCCAAGGAGCAGCAGGGTGCCATGCTTCAGGCAGACGTAAGTAGGACATCACCTTGCAGGAGTGGGGGCAAGTACGTTTGATCACGAACAATTCTAAATATGTTAGGTCAAGTACAGTTCCAACAACATTTCATCAAGTACAGTCGAACCTCACTTTACGGTCACCTCGGTAATACAGCCACCTCACAATTAAGGTCACCATGGGACAGTCCCAAATATTTTCCATAACAGTAAAGTGTAGACAATTAGTGTCCTTAACAGTGAGGTTCCACTGTACAGTACCAAGTACATTTGATCAAATACTATTCAAATACATTCGATCAAGTACAGTTCCATGTACATATGAAACATCAAAATATAAACGTATCAAGTACTATTCCGGGGACAAGTACATTAATCTACACTGTAAGTCTAAGCGCAATTCAGTCGTAATGATAAACAATAATATCCTTACTCAGGGGCCAATTATTAACTATTTTGAAAATATATTATAGTAATACTTGTAGATGTCATCAGGACCGGCATTCAATGTCATTCAGGAAATGAAGTGTACAGCCGTCTGAGCAGTTCTAAGGACTGGATACTGGGCTTTATAAAAACTTCAGGTGCAGTCTCTACAGGAGAGACTGAGACAGAAGGATGAAGTGGTCAGACAAAAAGGACAACAGTTGTTAATGTGTCATTGGTTGTACTTCAAGTGAAGTCTCTACAGGAGAGACTGAGAGAGAAAGATGAAATGGTCAGACAGAAAGGACAACAGTTGTTAATTTGTTATTGGTTGTACTTCAGGTGAAGTCTCTACAGGAGAGACTGAGACAGAAGGATGAAGTGTTCAGACAGAAAGGACAACAGTTGTTAATGTGTCATTGGTTGTACTTCAGGTGAAGTCTCTACAGGAGAGACTGAGAGAGAAGGATGAAGTGATCAGACAGAAAGAACAACAGTTGTTAATGTGTCATTGGTTGTACTTCAAGTGAAGTCTCTACAGGAGAGACTGAGACAGAAGGATGAAGTGATCAGACAGAAAGAACAACAGTTGTTAATGTGTCATTGGTTGTACTTCAAGTGAAGTCTCTACAAGATACAAGAGAGACTGGGACAGCAGGATGAAGTGTTCAGACAGAAAGGACAACAGTTGTTAATGTGTCATTGGTTGTATTTCAGGTGAAGTCTACAAGAGAGACTGAGACAGAAGGATGAAGTGTTCAGACAGAAAGGACAACAGTTGTTAATGTGTCATTGGTTGTACTTCAGGTGAAGTCTCTACAAGAGAGACTGAGACAGAAAGATGAAGTGTTCAGACAGAAAGGACAACAGTTGTTAATGTGTCATTGGTTGTACTTCAGGTGAAGTCTCTACAGGAGAGACTGAGACAGAAGGATGAAGTGTTCAGACAGAAAGGACAACAGTTGTTAATGTGTCATTGGTTGTACTTCAGGTGAAGTCTCTAAAAGAGAGACTGAGACAGAAGGATGAAGTGGTCAGACAGAAAGGACAACAGTTGTTAATGTGTCATTGGTTGTACTTCAGGTGAAGTCTCTACAAGAGAGACTGAGACAGAAGGATGAAGTGTTCAGACAGAAAGGACAACAGTTGTTAATGTGTCATTGGTTGTACTTCAGGTGAAGTCTCTAAAAGAGAGACTGAGACAGAAGGATGAAGTGTTCAGACAGAAAGGACAACAGTTGTTAATGTGTCGTTAGTTGTACTTCAGATGAAGTCTCTAAAAGAGAGACTGAGAGAGAATGATGAAGTGGTCAGACAGAAAGGACAACAGTTGTTAATGTGTCATTGGTTGTACTTCAGGTGAAGTCTCTACAAGAGAGACTGAGAGAGAAGGATGAAGTGATCCGACAGAAGGGACAACAGTTGCTTATCACACAGAACGACAAGAAACGGGTTGATCTGGAGCTGAGTGAACTACGTGACCATCTCAACATCCGAGAACGCAAGCTTAGCACCCTGCAGAAAAAGGTAAACCAGGGACGGTTATGTTAAAATATCGATGTTCATCTGCTGACTAATATATTTACACAGTCGTTCAGCTATTTGATTAATGACAATTTCCATAAGTGCTGACTCAGGACTGGTTTCTAAAAAGGTATAGTGTTCAGGGCAGTTTACTAGTAAGTTTTTACAGTTATTTTGACCATAAAGTGTTAAATGGAGGACATATTCGGAATCTGAAAAACCAGAAACTTTTGGAGAGAACGTAACTGTACCAAACACACACAGGCAGTATAGTTGTAGACATTATTAGCAGTTTTAATTATCAGTTTTAATGTAAGTAAGTTTTCAGGTTAGTGGTAAAATGGGTTACCTGCTTGGTTGAACCATCAAGGGCATTACTTTAGAGAAATCCATTTACAGGGGGTAGATACATGCAAAAGAATGTACAAGAGAGACTGTTGGAGACTGACTGTTTCATTGGCTCACAGGTGGATGACTTGGAAGATTCGTTGAAGGACAAAGAAGAAGACCTTGCATCAATGAAGGTTAAACTTGCATCAGTGTCAGCCAGTCAGAACTCGACAGACAGTCTCGTGACGGGGCTGCAGGACTCACTCAGTAGCAAAGAGAAACAGATAGAAAGGTTTGTTATGATACCTAGTTATTGGTGTGTGCTGTGTACTTTGCTAGGTTTAATATTTTAAATGGCTACATTTTTGTTGATTTTTATGATTCTGATGATGTGAAAGATAATAATGGATGCAGTAGATTATGAAATGTTAGTGGTGACTAAATTGCTTGCTCAAACCTAAATGTGTGGCGGCCTAGGAAAACCAGTCACATTGACAAAAAAAAGTATTCAAGAAATGGAAAGCAACACTATTTCCAATTCCAATACAGTTTACTGTATTGAAATATTCCCACCAGAACCAAAGTTACATGAATTTAAAGAGGGCACCTATCAAAAATTAGTTCAGGAGAAAAATCAGTTTTAAAGTCGAGAGTCATTATTTACATGAAAACAAAACGTCATGATGGTATAACAAAATATCTGCTGTATTATCATATACAATCCAGTGAAGCAAATGTAGCTGTATTTGATAGCTTTAGCTTACAGTAATAATTATTAAATTCTGATGTCTACTTTTAAAGTTACAAGAATTAAACATTATTGCAGGAGAAAAGTACTTGTTGTGTCTGGAATCATCATAATACATGTCAAAATAAAATCTTGCTGCAGTATTAATATTATAACAAAATATCTAGTGCTATTACCATGTCCAATGTAGTGAAGAAAATGTAACTATGTATCTTAGCTTTGGAACACTAAAATTATTATCAAATTCTGATGGTTACTTTTAAAGTTACAATAATTTAAAGAGAGCACCCGTCAACAAAAGTTGTAGTTGTTTGTTAGCAAAAATGTATATTACTAATGAACACACAAGAGGTAGCAAACTCTTCCATGAATATGTGGTTAGCTCTGAAAAGAATTGTTGTTGTTTGGGTCTGAAGAGAGGCGCTTGTGTTCTCTTCTTGCGCCTCGGGTCGTCATAAACAGTTTGACTGTCACCATTGACAGGTCTGCTCACTTCCTCTGCCAGCTCCGGGTCAAAGTCATCCTCGCTCGAATCAGACAAGTCCAAATCACTGACATCATTGCCGATCGGGTGTGTCACAAAGTAGTCATTCACAAGTTCGTTGAGGATGTCCCCACTTGCGATATACTGCATATTCACCAATGCCAATCCGTTGAAACACCGAGCAACATTGTTAGACTTCGGTCCATCCATGCCCATGGCCATGGGCGTAGCCATCTTTGATTTTTTGAAGATCGTAAACATGAAACGAAATACGTCCCGTAGTCTGTATTTTCAACAAAATCCGATAACGGTTCGATAACACGTTAAACTGTTAAGAAATATGTACAGATATAAACTACAGCAACATCAAACTAAACTAATAATTAATCGAACTATATAAACAACTCCAATCCAACTTCCAAATAAAATCCCGTTTCACTGGGCACTCAATTTTCTTTCAACGTATTCACTGCTGCTAGGGAACTGCGTGCTGTAAATAGCTTTCGAACGGTATGCCATATATGGGCATGGGAACTTCTGTCCTAGGTTTTAAGCGTTCACAAAATAGTGTGCTTTTAATTCTAAAACGTTGCAACCTAGAACGAACTTCACGGTTACAAAAACACACCTTCACTTAGGTAATCAGGAAACTACTTGGTGGACTTATAAATAAGTATGTTAGCTAAAAGATCGCAGCGAAATCTCAAAACCAACCCAATGACGCAAAATCAACTTTATGACGTGTTTGCGGCGACTTTCGACTGGTTTTCCTAGGCCGCCACACAAATTCTTCCCAGAGAAGTACAGTTATTCTAGCAGTGTGTGAAGTGTAATGCACTTTGAGCAGTTCAGGTGACTACATACAGCTCTAATGTTTTACCTGTTCCTTACATTACAAATATCATCCTGTAAGTCGATGTACTTATTTACCTATTTATGTATTATTATATATTTGTTATATATAGGTCCGGTATGGAAATAAGATGATTGTACTTTGTGCAATTTATTTCTGGTG
This sequence comes from Escarpia spicata, assembly GCA_963995525.1. NCBI lineage: Eukaryota > Metazoa > Annelida > Polychaeta > Sabellida > Siboglinidae > Escarpia > Escarpia spicata. Next base: position 959,438 of record OZ023205.1, read on the forward strand.
CTCTATTTTATGGCAAACAAGTCTGTGTATTGTGATGTGTTGTAAATAAAATACTACTACTGTTACATGCTGTAGTTATTTGAGTGTTAACAATGGCATAATCAACAATAATAACTAGTTTATTTTTAGTTGTTGCTGCAATGATAATTCATAATAAAAACATTCTCATGTTAACATATAAATAAAATCAGTGGTATCATAGGTTAAAAGAGCAGCGGGAACGTTGCAATGTTGACCACCAGGAGGAGCTAGCGAGGTCTGAGGCAGCGCTACGAGAGGTGAAGAACAAAACTGCAGATCTTCAATCACAGCTTGATGAGAGACAGGTTTGACTCCTCCATATATCTACACTTTGGTTGTTTATGTGCCGTGTGAGCTAATGATTTTCCTGTAAGCAGTTCTATAACAGAGCACTTTTTACCAATAATATGTTAAAAATTCCATAAATAAGTAGAATTGTTAAAACTGTTGTGATTATTCTATTGGTGCAATTGTGGATTAAATATCTGGGCGGTGTGGTGGATTATTTGTTGGCAGTAGAATCTGGCAGCTATTGGCTATATTGTTGGAAGCCATTTTGGACCAAGGTAGAGACTTGCACATCTAGTGATGGAGTGGGTACGGGAAGGTGGTAACAGGAAAAGAAGAAGGCCGATTAAGACCTGGCGCAAGACATTTGTGGAAGACTTGGCAGAAATGGGAATCACCTGGAATGAGGCCAAAGAAGTCACAAATAACCATACCAGAAGTAAGAACCTCATCGTCAGATGTCCCGAAAGGAACAGGAGAAACTAAGTCTAATTGAAGCCTCAAGTGCCACACCGGTGGGGGTGTGTGGTGGTTTCAACCAGTACGAAACTATGTACTTTGCACTTTGTGAACTGCTGAAACCACCCTTTAATTGAGATAGCAGACAAATAGTTATACAAACGCTCGCTAAAAATAAAATTTCCTTCTTTCAGGCTGCAGTGTTGCAGCTGCAAGGTGAGATCTCAGAACTGAAGTCAACAAAGCGATCTTACGAGTCGGAGGTGAGCCAACTCCAGGTGGCGCTGTCGCAGAAGTCGGCTGAAGTGACGCGGCTACAGGAGAGACTTGACCAGGTAAGACAGTGGCAGTCGGAGAGAGGCATCTCGCGGTAGTTATCATGAAGAAGGCAGGAAAATTAATGACCGATCCATCATTTGACCTATTGCCTAGCAACAAGGTCTGACAAGCTGTCAAGAAAGGATGCGGAATATGTGGAGCATTCCGACTTATAACAATGTTTTTACCATATGACTGAATTACACATATATTACTTATGTAAACATTATTGGCAAGGCATAGGTTGAATGAGAACATGCACATAATTGTGATTGTGACATCGACAGACAACGGTGTACTGGATCCATCAGCATATGCACATAAACTTTGACTGTGATGTAGACAGACAATGACGTACCGGAGCCATCTATTTCTCATGTCAAGTGTCACTTCCAAGACCAACATTCTCCATGGTCGTGGTCACCGCTGCCACCATGGAATGCATTCACAATGACAACAGGTTCCATGATGATACTTATACACTATGCATTGAATGAGTGTGACAACTTCACCTGTCAGCTTAAATAACGCTACAAGAGAGAATAACCGTCTCACAATCTTGGTATGCATATCAGGGCTGTGCCATAGTACTTTGTGCTTAAGTACTTTTGTAATTAAGTACTTTTTTAGTACTTGTACTTAAGTACATTCCAAAAGTACTTCAGTTTCAAGTAATACTTTTTCAGTACTTTTGAATTGTAATCATGTAATATCAAATCAATGATTAGGTAACCTCCAAATCCTCAGTGGCCCCCTATGGGTGACTGAGCTTCTGTTCAAATCCATTGACAACACAATAGGGGCATTGCAACATTGAGTACAAACATCAGTATTTTTCTTTAGGGGTACACAGTAATTTAGCCCTGATTAACACCAATACAGAATGCTCATTCTAACAGTGTACTGACTTAGCTGTTATTACCAATTTTCATTGTATCAGTTGTCAGTGCATGCAATCTAGTACTTGTACTTAAGTACTTTTGAAAAGTACTTGGTCTGTACTTAAGTACATTCCTAAAACCATGATGTACTTGTATTTAAGTACTTTGTCAATGAAAAGTACTTGTACTCAAATATATTTCAAAGTACTTTGGCACAACCCATATGCGTATTGCCATAACACTAATAAATGTAATCCTATAACATGTTGTGGAATTCTTCTGAAATGTTGTTGCAGTTGGTAGAGCAGCGAGCAACAGAGACGAGTGAAACGGAGGCTGAGACCAATAAGAGGCTGTTGTTGCTGCAAGGTCAGCTACAGAAGTATGAGGCCACAGCGGGTCAGGCCCAGAAAGAGGTCGACCGTCTACTGCTGATACTCAAGGATTCGGAAACGGAGAAAAACAAACTGGAAGAGCAAATTCGGGAACAGCAAGGGTAGGTCAAATTCTGCCTCAGTCTCAAGTGTAATTAGTAGATTATTTAATTTAGGATGTAATATCTGCGTCAGAAATCCTAAAAACCACTGCCAAATAAACAGTTTGTGTGATACTTTTTTAGTTTCCCTATAAATGTTTGTGGTGATTTTACAGTTTCTTAGTTAAAATTGTCCACTTTTTACTACCAAAGTAGCTTTTCAACAATACAGTCGAGCCTCGTTATAACGCGGTAGTCAGGGTCCACGAAATGAATCCGCGTTATAAACGGGGCACGTTATAAACGTGGCACGTTCCCGTATCTGCCATCAGGGGCACTACGACGACGACCGACATCGCTGCTGCACGAAGAACGCCATCGGCATTGAAGCCAAAATGTGCACTTCGCGCAGTCTATACGCAGTTTATGAAGCTTATTAAACTGCCAGCCAACTTCAATGTGTATTCTGTTTAAATGTCATACTGTTGGACAGTGTTGAACTGAATAAAATTCATGAACTGTGTACAGTTTTTAAATAAACAATGGACCAACTAGCCACGGTCAACTGAACGATAATATGGTACCGCTGACGTAAGATCTAAAATAATGACCTGGCACTCAGCAACCGAATACACAAATGACTTGACAAACGCTGTGTTAGAGTTGATTAAGGATTTAAAGCTATAAGTACGCTCACAATTGGCTTAACTTCGTCTTTCAATCAATACCAAAATACCAATTTAGAAAGCACATTTACCATGCTGAACAATATTACGATTCACCAATTCATATGCGGTTGACGAATTAATATTTTGGCGCACCGGTACAGGCAGTAGCTTTGCGTTCATCGCAGCGAAAAGCTAATATTTGTTACACAATGTTAGCTTACTGATCTTGCCTACTAAGCTGTATTAAAACGTATTTAACTTATTCTTAAGCAAGGCATATTTGTGAATTTCAATTGCACTTTACAAGCCGCCCGGCGCCGAAACCAGGCGAACTCGCGATCCACGGAATCCATGAGCATGACAAGCAGATTGGAAACAATTCGTTTGATGTCGGCACAAAACAACCAATACCTTGCTCCACATTTACTGTTCCTAAAGTTAAAAGTGACCATAATTATAGTCAAAGAAACTTATACCTTTGATAGCATTGGCAGTGCAGAATCGGCAATGTAGTGACGCCCCTCACACTTGATTCGTTGCAGTTGTACGTCAATGTTAAATTTATTGTCCGCCAACTAGTCTTTCAATATACACATGTCATGGACAAAGACGGGGATAACTTCACACAAAACAATTGACAGTTATTACCGTGTTAATATAGTTATAGCACCCATTTTCCCCCTGGCGGCCAAAAAACGGGAGCCACGACCCAACCGCATTATAACCGAATCCGCATTATATCCGGGCGCGTTATAACGAGGCTTCACTGTACTATGTTCTAGTGTGCCAACTCTGCAAACTGGGCATTTCTGTTGTGAAATTATGCATCTTACAAATACAATGCAAATATAATTTATCTAGTTACATGTGCATACAGTACATAATTTATATTTCTCATTATCTTTAATCTTACAGGTGACCAATAGTAAACTTCCACGGTGTACACAATTTTGAGCTATTTGTAGGGGTGCTTTTAAAAAATCACAACTTCGCTAATACTTATCGCAGAAATATGATTGAGCTATCATTTTGTTGGCTAAAAGACCCTTTATTATTATGCTGTTATAATATTTGCATAACATCAAATAATCTTGAAGATATAACTGTTTAAATTTTATTTCACCCTACTACTAACTAATTATTGAGTGGTTGTATGTGTCTGTGTCCAATTAGAGAAATGTAGCCATATATGTAAGCTAATGAGTACAGAAAAAATAATCAAATATACTGAGAAGTTTTTATATGAATATTTTAGGTAGACTCATGTAAAATTTAGACTATTCTTCATGAACGTCAGAACGAGGGTAAAGTAGAAACCCAAGTTCCCCCAGTGACAAAATAGTTATTGAGCGGTTCTATGTCCACACATGCAGTGTGACAAATGTAGCTATACATTTCAGCTGCGTGATGATGAAAACTAGACTGAAATATATTCATAACTTTTCATTTTATTATATATATTTTTGTAGAACGTTCAAATACAACCGATACGTCAAAAGGCATATGGCCTAGTACTGTTGCGTGCCATGGCGCACTTGTGCGATAGCATGACGTATCCAATATCAATTTCCTTACGTATCAATAAAATAAGTAATACCTACAGTTCCTAATTACACATATATGTGTCATCAGGTTATAGGACAGGTTGTGTTTGAACTCTGAATGCATCGTATCCTTCACTGGCGGACCGGGTAGGCCGGGCCCAGGTCCGGGTGCGAGATGGCGATGTCCGGCTACGTTACTTGCATAATATCCACTTCAAAACAGCCCCCAAAGTCTGTGTAACTGTCTGAACTAGTTTAATAACTTAATCCGGGAATATTGTCATGTATTTTTCTGTTATATTGATGCAGACATTTGAAATTATTCAACTTATATCATCGAAGTGAGATAAAAGAAAATGGCGGACTAAGCCAACTTTCGTCATAATGGAATGAAACCAGTGTCAACAAGAAGACATTTGAGAGGCATGCGCTGATTGGCTGACCATTAACAAAAATTTCTTTGGATAAACCAATCATTGGTCTTTCCATCGGTACCTCCATTTCCCGGTTTAAACCACATGAATGGGAATGTAAATTCCTGATGCAGAGCGTAGTAAAATCGGCCGTATTTGGGCATCTACTACTACAACATTTTAAAGCTTGGTTGTGATTAGCTATTACTGAATTATGACGTGATAAAATTCATTGGTAAAAGTGCCACAGGAAGAAGAATCATTCAGCTTTCCAATGTTACCTCACGTTCCCCTGTCAGTTTCTAGTGTTACCTCTCGTTCCCCTGTCAGTTTCTAGTGTTACCTCTCGTTCCCCTGTCAGTTTCTAGTGTTACCTCTCGTTCCCCTGTCAGTTTCTAGTGTTACCTCTCGTTCCCCTGTCAGTTTCTAGTGTTACCTCTCGTTCCCCTGTCAGTTTCTAGTGTTACCTCTCGTTCCCCTGTCAGTTTCTAGTGTTACCTCTCGTTCCCCTGTCAGTTTCTAGTGTTACCTCTCGTTCCCCTGTCAGTTTCTAGTGTTACCTCTCGTTCCCCTGTCAGTTTCTAGTGTTACCTCTCGTTCCCCTGTCAGTTTCTAGTGTTACCTCTCGTTCCCCTGTCAGTTTCCAATGTTACCTCTCGTTCCCTTGTCAGTTTCTAGTATTACCTCTCGTTCCCCTGTCAGTTTCTAGTGTTACCTCTCGTTCCCCTGTCAGTTTCTAGTGTTACCTCTCGTTCCCCTGTCAGTTTCTAGTGTTACCTCTCGTTCCCCTGTCAGTTTCTAATGTTACCTCTCATTCCCCTGTCAGTTTCTAGTGTTACCTCTCGTTCCCCTGTCAGTTTCCAATGTTACCTCTCGTTCCCCTGTCAGTTTCTAGTATTACCTCTCGTTCCCCTGTCAGTTTCTAGTGTTACCTCTCGTTCCCCTGTCAGTTTCTAGTGTTACCTCTCGTTCCCCTGTCAGTTTCTAGTGTTACCTCTCGTTCCCCTGTCAGTTTCTAATGTTACCTCTCGTTCCCCTGTCAGTTTCTAATGTTACCTCTCGTTCCCCTGTCAGTTTCTAGTGTTACCTCTCGTTCCCCTGTCAGTTTCCAGTGTTACCTCTCGTTCCCCTGTCAGTTTCTAGTATTACCTCTCGTTCCCCTGTTAGTTTCTAGTGTTACCTCTCGTTCCCCTGTCAGTTTCCAATGTTACCTCTCGTTCCCCTGTCAGTTTCTAGTGTTACCTCTCGTTCCCCTGTCAGTTTCTAGTGTTACCTCTCATTCCCCTGTCAGTTTCTAGTGTTACCTCTCATTCCCCTGTCAGTTTCTAGTGTTACCTCTCGTTCCCCTGTCAGTTTCTAGTGTTACCTCTCCTCCCCTGTCAGTTTCTAATGTTACCTCTCATTCCCCTGTCAGTTTCTAATGTTACCTCTCATTCCCCTGTCAGTTTCTAGTGTTACCTCTCGTTCCCCTGTCAGTTTCTAATGTTACCTCTCTTTCCCCTGTCAGTTTCTAGTGTTACCTCTCATTCCCCTGTCAGTTTCTAATGTTACCTCTCATTCCCCTGTCAGTTTCTAATGTTACCTCTCATTCCCCTGTCAGTTTCTAGTGTTACCTCTCGTTCCCCTGTCAGTTTCTAATGTTACCTCTCTTTCCCCTGTCAGTTTCTAGTGTTACCTCTCGTTCCCCTGTCAGTTTCTAGTGTTACCTCTCATTCCCCTGTCAGTTTCTAGTGTTACCTCTCGTTCCCCTGTCAGTTTCTAGTGTTACCTCTCATTCCCCTGTCAGTTTCTAGTGTTACCTCTCGTTCCCCTGTCAGTTTCTAGTGTTACCTCGCGTTCCCCTGTCAGTTTCTAGTGTTACCTCTCGTTCCCCTGTCAGTTTCCAATGTTACCTCTCGTTCCCCTGTCAGTTTCTAGTATTACCTCTCGTTCCCCTGTCAGTTTCTAGTGTTACCTCTCGTTCCCCTGACAGTTTCTAGTGTTACCTCTCGTTCCCCTGTCAGTTTCTAGTGTTACCTCTCTTTCCCCTGTCAGTTTCTTGTGTTACCTCTCTTTCCCCTGTCAGTTTCTAGTGTTACCTCTCATTCCCCTGTCAGTTTCTAGTGTTACCTCTCATTCCCCTGTCAGTTTCTAGTGTTACCTCTCATTCCCCTGTCAGTTTCTAGTGTTACCTCTCTTTCCCCTGTCAGTTTCTAGTGTTACCTCTCATTCCCCTGTCAGTTTCTAGTGTTACCTCTCGTTCCCCTGTCAGTTTCTAGTGTTACCTCTCGTTCCCCTGTCAGTTTCTAGTGTTACCTCTCGTTCCCCTGTCAGTTTCTAGTGTTACCTCTCGTTCCCCTGTCAGTTTCTAGTGTTACCTCTCCTTCCCCTGTCAGTTTCTAGTGTTACCTCTCATTCCCCTGTCAGTTTCTAGTGTTACCTCTCGTTCCCCTGTCAGTTTCTAGTGTTACCTCTCATTCCCCTGTCAGTTTCTAGTGTTACCTCTCGTTCCCCTGTCAGTTTCTAGTGTTACCTCTCGTTCCCCTGTCAGTTTCTAGTGTTACCTCTCGCTCCCCTGTGAGTTTCTAGTGTTACCTCTCGTTCCCCTGTCAGTTTCTAATGTTACCTCTCGTTCCCCTGTCAGTTTCTAATGTTACCTCTCATTCCCCTGTCAGTTTCTAGTGTTACCTCTCGTTTCCCTGTCAGTTTCTAGTGTTACCTCTCGTTCCCCTGTCAGTTTCTAGTGTTACCTCTCGTTCCCCTGTCAGTTTCTAGTGTTACCTCTCGTTCCCCTGTCAGTTTCTAATGTTACCTCTCGTTCCCCTGTCAGTTTCTAGTGTTACCTCTCTTTCCCCTGTCAGTTTCTAATGTTACCTCTCATTCCCCTGTCAGTTTCTAGTGACGGAAACAATTGTTAAAATAAAAGAATGATATCGAATCGGGTCAAAATTCGGTCAGGAGCAGTTTTGCATTGATCGTGCGGGCTAAATTCGACCCAGTGGCCACCTGTAGGGTTAACGTAACACAAAGAATATGGAGACCTCTGAAGGTTTATGGTGAGAACCACTGTGTGAATGATTAAGTGGTAGCTTATGCAAGTACTGTCAAGGAAGAAAAAAGACATAAGAAACCATTAGTATTCAAAATTATTGTAATGTGTGAAACTTAAACATATAATAGTAATACATCATTAAACAGTGTATGTCAGTTTTTAAGTTAATACACAATACTAAAGAAATAATACAAAACAGAACTAATTTACAAATGTTAGTGTGGATTTTTCACTAAATAACATATTTAGTTTGTCATAGATATGCAAAACAGTTTTTTTTATTACGGAAAACTAACTTAACATACAATATTTGGAGATTGTCTATAGTAATAATAAATTTTAATCTTGACAAGGTCCATATATAGATGTACATACATAAACTGCATGTAAAACAGTCAAATATATATACAGTGTGGGAAAGTGACTGTTGGAGTGGTGGTTGTGAGGGGAAGAAGTGATGGTGAGTGGAGGTTGTGAGGTGGGAAAGTGACTGTGGAGTGGTGGTTGTGAGGGGAAGAAGTGATGGTGAGTGGAGGTTGTGAGGTGGGAAAGTGACTGTTGGAGTGGTGGTTGTGAGGGGAAGAAGTGATGGTGAGTGGAGGTTGTGAGGTGGGAAAGTGACTGTTGGAGTGGTGGTTGTGAGGGGAAGAAGTGATGGTGAGTGGAGGTTGTGAGGTGGGAAAGTGACTGTTGGAGTGGTGGTTGTGAGGGGAAGAAGTGATGGTGAGTGGAGGTTGTGAGGTGGGAAAGTGACTGTTGGAGTGGTGGTTGTGAGGGGAAGAAGTGATGGTGAGTGGAGGTTGTGAGGTGGGAAAATGCCTGTTGGAGTGGTGGTTGTGAGGCGAGGAAGTGATGGTGAGTGGAGGTTGTGAGGTGGGAAAGTGACTGTTGGAGTGGTGGTTGTGAGGGGAAGAAGTGATGGTGAGTGGTGTTTGTGAGGTGGGAAAGTGACTGTTGTAGTGATGGTTGTGAGGCGAGGAAGTGATTATGAGTGGTGGTTGTGAGGTCAGAAAGTGACTGTTGGAGTGGTGGTTGTGAGGCGAGGAAGTGATGGTGAGTGGTGGTTGTGAGGCAGAGGGACTGACTTACGGAATGTTGTTTGCAGCCAGCTGAAGGAGCTGAGGACAAAAGTGGGCACACTGAAGCACTCGCAGCAGACGGAGAAGACAAAGACGGCCCAGCTACTGGAGGAGGCGAGGAAGAAGGAGGATTCCCTTGGCTCAGACTCCTCTCAACTCAAGGTACAGACACAGACCTGGCACATAACATACCTGGTACACTCACAACACACCTGGTTCATTCACAACACACCTGACACATTCACATCTGGCAACAAACAGAACACACCTGGCACACTCACAACACACCTGGCACACCCAAATGACACACCTGGCACACTCAAACAACACACCTGGCAAACTCACAACATACCTGGCACATTCATGCAACAGACCTCGCACATCACACCTGGCACACACAACACACCTGGCACACTCACATAACACACCTGGTAGCTCAGTCACACCACTCACAATACACTGCAGTTTAGACATTACCAACATGATGTTCTGTATCCTAGACAAGTTATGATGGCTGTATGGTAAGGAACATGTAGGGGCTTGGTCAAAGTGTACCATATATACAGTAACCGCTCACTAACAATTCCAGATGCAAGGAATATATCTGCTAAACTCAGGATTCGAGGCTATATTTGGCGGAGATAGATCGTAGAAATTGGTGGTGCAGAAAAGTTGATAAACAAGTGGAATTACTGATTGATAAGTATTATTCTTGCCTTAATATAATTCATAAAGTTGCAATAAACATATATTGAGTAGCAGTTATGCTTAAAGATAGTTAGTTAAAGTATTTTAGAACACCTTAGTAGGGGTAAGACCACATTTAAATTTTACATAGGCAGCCATTATAACGTTTCCTTCATTTCCTGCTAAATTTGCCGAAAAATGTGCTGTGGAAAACTCGTAAAATGTGCTGTGGAAAACTCGTAAAATGTGCTGTGGAAAACTTGTAAAATTCTCATACCTCAGTTTTCAGAAAAGTCCACCCAAACCTGACACCCCTCAATTCCGCCCCAATCTGGTGACGGATTTTGAAATATTGGTGCGTTCTGCAAAATAGCCACTGTGCGAATACGCGATCGACTAGCGTATGTTTATTGGTACCTCGTGAAAGATCTAATATAGTAGTACATTCAGTATTTACTGGACTGACATGTGCCATGCCAAAGTGCTCGAAAAAAATTCACACATGACACCAAAACGGTATTTTCAAGGGCACTTTTTCGGTGGGTAATGGCGGACGAATCCTTCGTGTGGTCTTACCCCAGTATAGCAAGTGATAATAGGGTAACTCACTTAGCCTTCGATAAGTTGTAAACAAGATTTAACAAACCTGATTATGTGGTAGAATATATAGGAGATAAAGTAACAACCATCAAACTACTTACACAAGATAATATCTGTGTAAGCCAGTACTTGCTAGATATTTTGATTAGGTAGCATTGTTGTTAAAATTAAGCAAGGGCGATAGTCGGGCGGCGTAACCTAAATAAATAAAGCAGCCTAACGTAACGTAAGGAGGCAGGTCAAATGGAGAGAGACGACATGGAGAGAGGAGAGAATACTGCAAGACTGAAGGAGAATAGCAGTGGCAAGAAAACTGAGGAAAGGAGATTGAGAGGAGGGAAGGTGATAGGAGGGGAAGAAATTTGAAAATCGACAACCTAAAACGTGACAAGCGTGAAGGTGACAGGGAAGAATGTGACGGGAGGGAGGGAAGATGGGACAGGAGAGGAGAGAAGAAAATGAGATGGGACGAAAGGAAGTGAGAGCAAATGTGATAGAAGAGAAGTCGATAAAAGGGACACTGATAGGAAGAAAGGTGACAAGAGAAAAAGCGACAGGAAAGAATGGATCGGAAGAGAATGTGACAGGAGAGAAGACAACAGGGGGGAAAGACAACAACCAGACAGATGCAAACCGAAGAAGGAGCTACTCTAAGGCAGTGATTGAGGGGGCAATGAGGAAAGAGAGGGTGTTTATGGGCGACTCCATTATGAGAAAGACGGACAAGACACTGAGCGAGGGGAAGGACGTCGTTGTTTGTCTACCTGGGGCTAGGATTGAACATGTGACTGACAGGGTAGAGAAAGTATTGGGACAAGGCAAGGGGGGGTCTATACTGGTACATGTAGGAACAAATAATGCAGACAGGGAGGGAACAACTGGGATAGTACAGAAGTATAGACAGTTAGTGAGGAAGCTAAAGAAGACAAGAGTTGAACAGGTTAGTCTGTCAGGAATTTTGCCAGTAATGGGAGGAAGGGGGGCAACGTATAGAAACTGCAAGAGGATGGTGATCAACGCACTAGTTGAGCAGATGTGTGAAGAAGAGGGGTGGGATTCACAGATTTATGAGGATACTTTGTTGGGAGGGAAGATATGTACATGAGAGATGGCCTCCATCTTAGTGGAAAGGGGGCAGCAGTTTTCTCAGAGAACCTGCTGCGATCTGTTGACAGTGGGACAGGTTGCATTTATTTAAACTAGATTCGCAGGGGGGACTCACAGAAAAGCCTGAAACTGGAGGCATAGATAAAGACAGCACAAATAAATCAGCAAATAACAGTCTGGAAAACTCTTCTGAAGCTGGATATAAATGTGTTTGTTTAAATGCAAGGATTAGTAAACAAAAGAAATGAACTAAACATTATGGTAGAAGATATCTACCCTCATATAATAGGTATATCCGAATCCTGGACCACCACCGATATATCAGATGCTGAATTGGGACTGACAGGATATGTAATGTTTAGAAAAGATAGAATAGGAAGAAAGGGAGGTGGAGTTATTTTATATATTAAAGAATCTATTCAGGCTTATGAAATAAAATTAGAAAGAGAAGCAGATTGCGAAGAAGCTGTTTGGTGTAACATAGTTATAGGAAACTCAACGTTAACAGTTGGGTTAGCTTATCGAAGTCCAAACAGAAGCATAGAAGAGAATGAAAAAATACAAATACGGGACTGTATTATTATGGGGGATTTTAACCACGGGCATATACAATGGAAATCTCTACAGAGTATGGGGAGTGAGGACCACAAGTTTTTACTTTTAGTTCAAGATACTTTCCTTTCTCAACATGTGCTAGAACCAACCAGGGGTGAGAATGTGTTAGACATAGTTTTGTCCTCACAGAATGAATTAGTTGACAATGTCAAGATGTGTGAGCCACTGGGGAGTAGCGATCACAACCAGATACATTTTACCATCAAAGTAAAACCAGAAAGGAATAGTAAAAAGCAGTATAGGAGAAATTTCCACAAAGGAAGGTATAACGACATGAGGAAATATTTAGCAAAGATAAACTGGAATAACACACTGAAAAATAAAACAGCAACATAATGCTGGAATATATTAAATAGTGAAATTAAGTGCATAGTCGATAAATTTGTACCCTTCAAAAAACAAGGGAAACGGTCCAAAAAGAAACACTTATCGAAAGAAGCCATTAGAAAAATTAAGTATAAACAAATGATGTGGAAGTCATATAGATGTACTGGAAATGATGAAGACTACAACAGTTATAAAGAAGCACTTAACCAAGCTACAGCTGAAATTAGAAATTCAAAGAGAAGCTATGAACAACAATTAGCTAGTAATATAAAACATGACAGCAAGAGTTTTTATGCGTATGTTCGAAGCAAACAGAAAGTTCAAGATAAGGTCGGTCCTCTAGAAGATAGTGCTGGAAATATAATATCAGAGGGATTCTTAATGGCAGAAGACCTGAATCAGTACTTTAGTTCAGTGTTTACCAGAGAAGATATTAGTTCACTGCCAGTACCAGAGGCTAAGTTCAAGGGGGCAGATTCAAACTATTTAGGACAATTAATTGTAACTCCGGAAATGGCAGCTAAGAAAATAAGGGCTATGAAGAATAATAAATCACCTGGAGTGGACGGGATTCCGCCCAAACTACCATTGGAAATTGTAGAACAAATTAGCGTACCGCTTGCAACAGTTTTAAATTTGTCATTAGAAGAGGGAGTGGTTCCTTTAGAATGAAAAGAGGCAAACATTATACCGTTATTTAAAAAAGTCGAGAACTATAGACCAGTGAGTTTAACATCAGTGATTTGCAAATTATTAGAAAGACTAATTAAAGATCACATGGTGGATTTTCTTGTTAAACAAAACTTGATAAACCCATCTCAACATTGTTTTTTTAAAGCGAGGTCATGCTTAACAAATATGTGGGTAGATGAGGGATCACCAGTAGATATCGTCTACCCCGGTACTTAGATTTTCAAAAAGCTTTCGACAAAGTACCACATCAAAGATTACTGCTTAAATTAAAGGCCCATGGCATAGGAAATGGTATAATAAACTGGATAGAACAATGGCTGATTGACAGAAGACAACGTGTAGTAGTTGATGGGGAGGCTTCAAACTGGAAATCGGTATTGAGTGGGGTACCACAGGGATCAGTATTAGGACCTATATTATTCTTAATATATATCAACGATTTGGATGATGAAATAACAAGCAAGGTGTTGAAATTTGCGGATGATACAAAAATGTTTAAAAGGATTACAAGTTATGGAGATAGACAGCATTAACAAGATGATCTTGACAGGTTGATCAAATGGTCTGAAAAGTGGCAAATGCTGTTCAATTTTGGGAAATGTAAATGCCTCCATGCAGGACATAGGAACGAAGAGGTAGAATATACAATGGGGGGGTACTGTACTAAGTACTACTGTAAAAGAAAAGGACTTAGGGTTAACCATTAGTGCTGATATGAAGGTTTCAGAGCAGTGCGGAATTGCAGCTTCAAAGGGAAATCAAATCCTTGGATTAATTAGGCGAAACTTAACGTATAAGGAAAAAGAGCTAAGAATACCGCTGTACAAAATAATAGTTAGGCCTCATTTAGCGTGGAGGCCATATCGCAGGAAGGACATAGATATGCTAGAAAGAGTGCAGAGGAGAGCAACTAAAATGATAGCAAAACTGAGGGATCTTAGTTACAAAATACACCTAAAAAATGCAGTTTAACAACACTAGAGACCAGGAGATTGAGAGGAGATCAGATAGAAGTGTTTAAAATATTGAATGGTTATGAAAATATTGATAGAAATATTTTGTTCTCAGTTAAGAAAGATAGGACTAGAGGACATGAAGTTACATTAGCAAAGGAGCAGAGTAGATTAGATATAAGAAAGTTTTCATTTTCACAAAGGACTGTAAATGAATGGAACAGATTATCTGCTGATTGTGTGGATGCTAGTAGCGTGAATATGTTTAAAAATAAAATCGACACACCTCAGACGGGCGGGATACACATAGATAAAAGGGTCGGACTCTCGATAAGCCAAAGGGCTTCCTTGTCCACCTGCCACCTAGAGTTAATTCTCTGGGTGGCAATCTTGTTAAATCTTGTTAAATTGGAACAACTTTAAAATCCCCGTTCCTGTCTGCACTGTGTAACTTACCATGAAGTTAAGGTATGACATTCCTTAAAATATTTTCTTATAAAAGATCACTACCGAAAGTGAATTATCCAAATTTTGTTTTTGTCACAAAGTTTATGAATTGTTGGTAAGATAAATACTGCACTAAGAGCATTGAATATAACATTTCACTTTAAATGTAAAATGTTCAGTGTAGGGTGTCTTGATTTACAGCAGTTTGCAACTAATACTTTACTAAAGCAACTATTCTGTCTTTTCCTCTCTTTTATTATTATTTTCTCCCTGCGTTCTTCCATTGACACGACCTGCCACATCTTTCCCACGCCTCCTTCCCTTGCCCCTCTCCCGCACCCCTTCCCACCCACCTTGTAGCAGCGCTTTGGTTTCACGTTCTAGTTGGTCACTTACCTTTGGTTGGGCGTTTTCCGTTTAGTTGTTGTGTTGATTTTTAGACGTTAATTAAGCAGTATGAAGACAGAGTGGAAGAACTAGAAGAGGCACTCAGGGAAAGTGTCAAAATCACGGCTCAGAGGGAAATGGTTATGGCAGAACAACACGTGAACATCGAACAGCAAGAGAAGCAGGTTGGTGATACAGATGCATTATGGGAAATGGCAGCCATTTCCTTCCCAGGCGCCACAAGACAAGCCTGTTAATTAATGTTACTATAACTGTTAATTACTTTCTGATGATACAATTTGTTATCTGAAAGTGATAAATAAGTATGTAGAATGTGGACAATTGAATGTGCATGTAATTTATGTAATTAACAATAACTACCGGGTACATTATATGCTCAGAAGTCAGTCTTTAAAAAATTTTGGTACAGCGACTGGAATAAACATAATTAAAATGGATGACAAAAAAGAAATCCAGGGGAAACCTGGAATAAATGATGTGAATGAAAATGGAGAACGTTTCGCAGATTTCTGTGCATTTGATGACTTGGTTTATTATCGATGGTACTGTGACACAACACAATACACAGACCTACACGCGTACAGAACTACACGGGTACAGAAAATCTTATCAATTATGTGACCACTGATAGAATTACAAAGAATGTAGTTATGCTGGGCAGATTTGCTGCAACCTAAAATAAAAAAATCTGCAGCATTTACTTCTTGCTTGAAAAAGCTGTAATTTCACACTAGAGGTGTTTTATATATGCATGAAACCGTTAGTGAAAGCAATGATGAAATAAACTGTTTTATGCAATAAACAACACAAGTCCAATGTAGCAGAGAATTGAAATTGGCCAAATGAATGACGTTTATTTATTGAAGTTGGACTGCTTATCGTGCAGCCCTAACAATGATCGTCGAGATAGGACAAGCCGTGAGGGTGCTAGCGACTGTAAAATGTTTTTGGACGAGTTTCGAGTTGTTAATTTTTCACTCATTTATCTATTTTTGATACAACAGAATTGGAAAGCACCAATATACTAAATATATAAATCTGTTGCATTTTTGCGAATGTCGTGATTAATTATGGGTGCAGCAGCTTGAGTATGAGACTCTCAATCGAGAGAACCTGGGTTTGAATCCTGGGCCATCATTTTGAACCATTGGCAAGTTTGTTCACTCTGCATTGCTCCAGTTCACTCAGCTGTACGAAAGAATACCTGGCTGTAGACAGTGACAGATGTTTGTGTATGGATAGTCTTTGTGCATTAGCTTAGCGGAATGCATCCCAGAGAAGTCGAGATGGTGTTCTATTGAACAGGTCTGCCAGGGAGTAAAGTGAAAACTGCTTTGAGCCGTCCTGAGGATTAGATACTGCGCTATTTAAGAACTCACCTTTACTTTTTGTACTGGATGTTTTCAGACAATTAAGAATTTAATTATTTTAGAATACATATAGTCATTATGGTAATTGTAAAACTTACATTTTAATTTACCCATCGAATTTGGGAAAATGAAATGGTGATCTTGTGGTGCGTTTTAGTCGCGGAATGTTTCGGAGGAGTTGGAGCGGCTGCGACAGACGAGTGTGGAGCACAGGGAGCAGGTGAAGGCCATGGAGTCAATCCTGGAGGAGAAGGACGCCTCTCTCCAGCGCATGCACGCGGAGCGCACGGAGCAGATGAAGGAACTGTATGAGATGAAGTAAGTACTTGTCAGCTCAGAGAGGACAGAGCAGATGAAGGAACTGTATGAGATGAAGTAAGTACTTGTCAGCTCAGAGTGGACGGAGCAGATGATGCAACTGTTTGAGATGAAGTAAGTACTTGTCAGCTCAGAGAGGACAGAGCAGATGAAGGAACTGTATGAGATGAAGTAAGTACTTGTCAGCACAGAGAGGACAGAGTAGATGAAGGAACTGTTTGAGATGAAGTAAGTACTTGTCAGCTCAGAGAGGACAGTAGATGAAGGAACTGTATGAGGTGAAGTAAGTACTTGTCAGCTCAAAGAGGACGGAGCAGATGAAGGAACTGTATGAGATGAAGTAAGTACTTGTCAGCTCAGAGAGGACGGAGCAGATGAAAGAACTGTATGAGATGAAGTAAGTACTTGTCAGCTCAGAGAGGACGGAGCAGATGAAGGAATTGTATGAGATGAAGTAAGTACTTGTCAGCTCAGAGAGGACGGAGGAGATGAAGGAACTGTACGAGATGAAGTAAGTACTTGTCAGCTCGGAGAGGACGGAGCAGATGAAGGAACTGTACGAGATGACGTAAGTACTTGTCAGCTCGGAGAGGATGGAGGAGATGAAGGAACTGTACGAGATGAAGTAAGTACTTGTCAGCTCGGAGAGGATGGAGGAGATGAAGGAACTGTACGAGATGAAGTAAGTACTTGTCAGCTCAGAGAGGACGGAGCAGATGAAGGAACTGTACGAGATGACGTAAGTACTTGTCAGCTCGGAGAGGATGGAGGAGATGAAGGAACTGTACGAGATGAAGTAAGTACTTGTCAGCTCGGAGAGGATGGAGGAGATGAAGGAACTGTACGAGATGAAGTAAGTACTTGTATGCTCACTGAGTCTCACTCCTGTCATCCTATTTGTTATTGTTAGTGCTAACATTTGTATATATGTCACCAGCCCAGTCATAGGCACATACATGCATATTTATAAGACAGACAGAATTGTTTATTTATTCAAATGTACAGTATGGTAAAATGATAATAATGTACATGATGGTATAAAAATAACACTGTGAAATTTAAAATGGATGTCGTATTAAACATACAACTTGGATATAGGAGACTCATATTAAGACTAAAATGTTGCTCTCATAGGAGCCACCTTGATAGATGTGAAGACATACTTGGAATCATCAGAAAAGTTCAGTAATATATATATATATATATATATACTATTATTATCATAAAGATATACATTAAGCAGCTATTACAATATTATATTAAGAAGATCAGTATATCTTGTTCTGTTAAGCATAAAGTACACTTACAAAAACAATGCAAAAATACTCAAGCTGAAGTGTGATGGACTGGATGAGTTGAGAGGTTTCATGTAGACTTGTGCTGCAGACAGGAGGCGATCGTGGCAGCCATCAGTGAGAAGGACGCCCACATCGCTCTGCTTGAGATGACCCCCAACTCCAACAGGTACAACATCGAGGCCGTCGAGAAACTGACGCAGGAGAAGATACAGCTGCAGAAACAGCTCAGCGAGGTGGTGAGGGACCGTCTCAATGTTTATGTGTAATCTTCTTCACCCCTAATGTACGATTCCACATGTACAGAAACAGCTCAGCGAGGTGGTGAGGGACCGTCTCAATGTTTATGTGTAATCTTCTTCACCCCTAATGTACGATTCCACATGTACAGAAACAGCTCAGCGAGGTGGTGAGGGACCGTCTCAATGTTTATGTGTAATCTTCTTCACCCCTAATGTACGATTCCACATGTACAGAAATGGCATGCAGATGCAGTAGAAACAATTAATATAGTGCCTAGTTGAAATTCATAGAAATAGTTCAATAAGTACCTAGGTGGATGAGTTTTGTCATGCGGATGTGAATTGCTCCATGTAACGATTTGAATCTTATCCTCACAGGAATTGGATAGGATATTCCCAAATGTGATGTCACTAGTGAGGTATTCCACATGCCGCATCCATATACGTTTCAGTACATATGGATTACTAGGTTAGCCACATCACTTGGTCCGACCTGTCCTCATGACAATACTTCTTTACCTCTCATGACATTCTGCAATTTTAGCTCACTCTGCTCTTCGTCCGAGCCCTTTCGAAGACTCTTTTCACTGTCTCTAGCAAAATAAATTAAGCTTTTTCTTATATTTTTGAAAGTATTTTAAATACCTCTGTTAGAGTAACTACAGCTAGGTGGCAGCACAGTAGGTGGTGTATGCAGATGGCATCATCCAGCAGTTACAAAACTGTAAACCATCTAGTGGTAGTCAGTTTAACAGACAACTGAGCATTGCAAAATCGTTAAAAAAACCTAAAATGAACTTAAATTTTAGCAAGATTAATTAATTGAAACGGCCAGTATGATGAATCTCCTCACAACTGTAATAAAACCTGTTATTAGGTGGAATTAGTGATTACTTGCTCTATTGCTGCAGATCTTCCTGCACATTATTCAACATTTTTGCTTGATATTAAATTAAGAAATGTCTAGATGTTCAGTTTGAACATGACTCATAATAACTGTCTGGGTGTTGTTTGTGACCCCCTTCTCCCCCCAGTTTCAGAAGTCAACAATATTTAGGATTTTACCAAATTTGCATCTCTTAAAATTCCACATAGGGGTAACCCATTCCAATGATTGGTCACTCTGAAACCAGTCTATATGTTTTTGGATGGCTCATATTAATGCTACCGTTTATTAAAAAGTACATAAATCAGAGGTCAGTGAGCAGATGTGGTATTTCAGACTCAGAAAAGGATGAAGCTTGTACAACACACAGGAGAAGACCAAAAGTCACCAACTGATGGTGGACCCTCATCGCGAATTCCTGTGAAGAAATCACCAAAGAAACAGAAGAACTCAAAGAAGCAACCGGTAAGTACCTCGTGCTGCCGTTTCAAACCTTGGGCAAGTTCATTCACTCTACGTTCCAGTTCATTCAGCTGTATGAATGAGTTCCTTGCTATAGACAGCTATGGATGTTTATGTACAAATATTTGGTGCAGTAAATGTGGTATGGCTGAATGCTTACTAGAGACGTCAAGATGGTGTTCTATTGAACAGGTCTACCAGAGTAAAGTGTGTTGAGTAGTCCTAATTACTAGATAATGTGCTACATAAGAACTATTACTTTTTCTGTCAACATTGGCAATGACTGAGATAAATCTTCCACACCAGATCACAAATACACAAATATTACCAAATAGGGATACGTAACAATACATCAAATTATCGATAGTCGATGTGATCATAGTGCACTATTGATAGTAATTTTACCTATTGATAGTTATCATCGATGGTTCACTGAACTAGATCAGCAGGGATACTTGTGTCACACACAGCCAATGTTTGTAAACATGCCTTTTCAATATCATTTTGTAATTTTACCTATTTACCGACGTAAAATAAAAATACAATAGCAGTGTCATTTACAGATTCACCATTTTGAACAAGCCGCATCCATGGCCAAGCAATTGTGCCACCCATAAAGAATGGTTCATTTACAGTTGCTTTGTTTGGGTATTCACTATTCCATGATAGTACTAATTATGATACTAACACGATACGATCACAGTCGTTATGACACTTGCTTTAGTGTCATGTTATTGCTGTAGTTGTTATGACACTTGCTTTAGTGTCATGCTATTGCTGTAGTTGTTATGACACTTGCCTTAGTGTCATGCTATTGCTGTAGTTGTTATGACACTTGCTTTAGTGTCATGCTATTGCTGTAGTTGTTATGACACTTGCTTTAGTGTCATGCTATTGCTGTAGTTGTTATGAGCTGTTGGTTGAGAGAACGCTGCTGTATGACTGCCTACAGGAAGGAGAGGGGAGTGGCATCTGGACATAGCAGTGGACACGTACACCCTGGGCTACCACAGTGACGACACGACAGGTATATAATGTCAAACAGCAGAGCAAAAACAACCCATTACCCGGGGTCACTGAATTGAACAGTGCACGTACTTCAGACACGTGGTCATAAGCTATTTGCATTTGGATTTAGACGTTTCCAGGGTGCTGTTTCACAAAGGTAATGAGACCATAGGAGAATCCAACATTAAACAGAGAAAGTGATAATGTAGCAGTGGTTAGCACATCCGCTCGGCATGCCAACACTCCGAGTTCAAAACACGCACCTGGCAGGCATGGTATACAGAACTAACTATTGGTTTAAAAACCTGGCCCTCAATAATGTGGACTGTGTATCTATCATGACTCGGAGATCACGTTAATGTCAGTCCTGTCTAAATTTTGGACGTAAAAGAACCACTGGCAGTGACCACCCTCAGTCCAGTATGGAAAGGTTGGTTTGGCAATAATGTTCCAAAAAAGGCTGACTAGTTGAATGAGACCTCATAAGATCATAATATTATAACCACAATATATACAGACTAGTCAGTTAATAGACCATTGTCAAGTGCTGGAAACACTAAGTGCTGGAAACACTAAGTGCTGGAAACACTAAACAGAATTAATTGTAAAATTTAAGGTGCGTTTTCAAAATGCAAAAAGCTACCGCTATTTCATGGAGAACATTTTCCATGACACCAGTGAAAGTGTCCCAGTGGCGAGCCCTGGTGTTGAAAGTTTTCAGTATACAAGATCGCTGTTACAGAGCAAAATCGATTTGAAATAACAAGATCGGACTGATGAGGCCATAAGAATGCTAGTGATACATTTGAACACAATTTCTAGCTGTTGCGTGACTTTGAGGTGACAGGTGTGTATTGTGTTTGTGAAACAGGAGATTCAGACATGTGACAAGGGTGGACAGAAAGTATTGGGAGCAACGGACACAACACAACGAGATAACCAAACTACAGATACACTGGTCAGACGCACAGCGTGGTCAGTGGTACGAGGCACTGAAGGGCAGCACACACAGAGGGACACGTAAGTAACTTTATAACCTTGCTTATCCCTGGGATATTCATCAATCTGTTGACAACTTGAATACTGCCCAAGATTTTGAGATTGACCTACACTGTTGTCTTGATGTGCCTCTCAACTTGGTTTCCACGGATTTGGGCACCATAGAAGTTATCTTAACTGATGACTATTATTAGTTGTCTCTTGATAATAATAATAAAAAAATGTATGTCACGACTAAATCATTGGAAGCCTGATTTGTGACGGTGGAAGGTTGGTTGTGACGGTGGAAGGTTGGTTGTGACGGTGGAAGGTTGGTTGAGACGGTGCAAGGTTGGTTGTGACGGTGGAAGGTTGGTTGAGACGGTGCAAGGTTGGTTGTGACGGTGGAAGGTTGGTTGTGACGGTGGAAGGTTGGTTGTGACGGTGGAAGGGTGGTTGTGACGGTGGAAGGTTGGTTGTGACGGTGGAAGGTTGGTTGTGACGGTGGAAGGGTGGTTGTGACGGTGGAAGGTTGGTTGTGACGGTGGAAGGTTGGTTGTGACGGTGGAAGGGTGGTTGTGACGGTGGAAGGTTGGTTGTGACGGTGGAAGGTTGGTTGTGACGGTGGAAGGGTGGTTGTGACGGTGGAAGGGTGGTTGTGACGGTGGAAGGGTGGTTGTGACGGTGGAAGGGTGGTTGTGACGGTGGAAGGTTGGTTGTGACGGTGGAAGGGTGGTTGTGACGGTGGAAGGTTGGTTGTGACGGTGGAAGGTTGGTTGTGACGGTGGAAGGTTGGTTGTGACGGTGGAAGGTTGGTTGTGACGGTGGAAGGGTGGTTGTGACGGTGGAAGGGTGGTTGTGACGGTGGAAGGGTGGTTGTGACGGTGGAAGGTTGGTTGTGACGGTGGAAGGTTGGTTGTGACGGTGGAAGGTTGGTTGTGACGGTGGAAGGGTGGTTGTGACGGTGGAAGGTTGGTTGTGACGGTGGAAGGGTGGTTGTGACGGTGGAAGGTTGGTTGTGACGGTGGAAGGTTGGTTGTGACGGTGGAAGGTTGGTTGTGACGATGGAAGGGTGGTTGTGACGGTGGAAGGTTGGTTGTGACGGTGGAAGGGTGGTTGTGACGGTGGAAGGGTGGTTGTGACGGTGGAAGGTTGGTTTTGAGGCTACAATCAACATGTGGAATTTGTCTGTTGAAACTTAATGATAATAACAATTTTATATAATGCAGTACATCTGTCCGAGTCCATCAGTCATAAAATGTATGTTTAATTATCCATAAACATGTTTACTTGCACTACATGCAGATATATGCCATTCTGAGAGAACACTTTCTAAGGAGAGGACAGTATTGTTGCATTTGACAGATCAATCCAAAAGTTGATGAAAAGTTGTCAGTCAGAAAACTCAGTAACACCAATGAGCAAACTTAGCTTGAAGTTTAACATAGCGGTATTTAATATGCTTTATTGTAAATTATCATATTGTATTAAAATGTTTGCATGTGTGTTTTTGTTACAGTTGCCAGTGCAGAACTTACGAAAGTTGACCCAAGGTCAAGGGACTGTAGCTGGTTACAGTGCCAGTGTTAGTGTGATTCAGCCATGCGTGTCCAGCAGAGAAAGTGTTATTGTTATTTGGCCACGCGTGTCCGCTAAGGGACAGTGTTAGTGGATGGTTTAAATTCTTCCTTCTCTTGGGACAACATGCCTTACAACTAACTATCTGTCAGCAGTGAGAAAGGTATAGTAAGTCAGCATTACTAACATGCTTTCACTTTCTATTTTAACTCTGCTGCAGTAGAAAGTGTTGTCAAAGTATACCTCTCGCTGTCTGTGGTGTCCTTGCTTTATGAAGAGGACGTATAATGTAAAGACTTACTTTACAATTTTCGCAAATTCACTTTCAGTACTTGTACTGGGTACTGTAAAATGTAGTGATTTACTTTCGTGTTGTTCTTTTTTCGTCCTGCCCACATGTCAGTTATTACCAGCAATGTTAAGTCGAGAAATTGTTCGCTCATCTGAAACTTAGGTAAAGATGATTTCAGCTGTTGCTGCTCCAGATATGTCTTGTTGAAACCACTGGTTACCAGTGTACGTAAATGGATCGGGTTATTTTTCCAGCCTGAATTCCCTGTTTTGCAATATGCATTTGCAGTCATTTTATACCCGCACATGTGTACATTTGTTTGCCCTTACCTTGTAGAAAATGAACATATTCCAAATGTTTTCCCTGGTTTCATAAACATACTTTATAAACGGAGAAAACGTAGCAGTCAACTCCATTGTTGATAGCTACCTGCATTTATTTTAATATGGGAAGAATACAGGAAGTATTTTTAATTAGAACATTTACATTATATGTAATATCAAAATGTAGAAGTTTATCTGCATTATTTGTTTTTATCACTTATAAGCTAAATGTGGGCATTTTAATTAATTGTCCTTTCAAAATGATTTACTTGTTTAGTGAACTGGCCCCAATGGTTGTATCAAGCCGGGTGTTATTAAATTAGTAAATTATATAGTTATGTTGATGACATGGAAAGCCTGTGGCAGAAATTAATGAAGAAGTCAGAACAATTGTTTATCATTACGTGCATATAGATTATTGGAGGCAAACACCCTAACATTGGGTGAGACAACTGTACATTGTTGGCTCTATATATATGGAAGCTGTTTGCACTGGACGCAGCTTGCTTGTAGGTGTTTTGTAGTGGACGGAATCATTTGCCAGTAATATGTCATCACCCATGGCGACAGGGATGGCCGAATTTACTGGACAAACCAGTCTGAATATGTCCAGTTGTTCTCAGTTAATGCCAATGTCCAGAAAAATCCCCATATGTATATGGCATAATTATATTACAAGTGATTGATTAATGCCAACGTGGTTCAAATGCCAGATCAGGACTGTCTGTGATGTGTATATATTGTTATGCTGCCAAATTAGGGTGCCAAGATTTGGCCACCTTTGTTGTGTGGAAACGCAAGGGACATTATAAGTAATCTAGTCAGGTGCGACGTGTATTCACCATTTGTGTTCCACATTGTGCTCTGGTCTGAGTCTCGTGTGAAGACGGTGAGATTTTAAGATGTGTAGCAATATTTTCTAGTGATATTTTCTAGTGACCTTGCCATATGATATATCTGTAAATAGGACATGTATTTATTACTTGTAACATAGCATGAGTGTCGTGAATCGTCCATGTCGACTCGAGTGTCATCAGTGTGGTTATTACTTGTAACATAGCATGAGTGTCATGAATCGTCGTGTCGACTCGAGTGTCATCAGTGTGGTTATTACTTGTAACATAGCATGAGTGTCATGAATCGTCGTGTCGACTCGAGTGTCATCAGTGTGGTTATTACTTGTAACATAGCATGAGTGTCATGAATCGTCGTGTCGACTCAAGTGTCATCAGTGTGGTTATTACTTGTAACATAGCATGAGTGTCATGAATCGTCGTGTCGACTCGAGTGTCATCAGTGTGGTTATTACTTGTAACATAGCAAGAGTGTCATGAATCGTCGTGTCGACTCGAGTGTCATCAGTGTGGTTATCATGGAATGATCTTCTAAGAAGGATGAGGATGTTAAATGTAATCAACGTAGTGATGTCTTCAAGTTAATCAATCACACAGTGAAGTCACTAATTAGGAATTTTGACTGGTTGCAAACCAAAGGCCAGGTGGATGCCTATGTAAAGGTTTATGCGATATGAAGTGTTGGCATAGCATTCGGCATGGACTGTGTGATGATTTGTATTAATGTCATGGACAACTGCTTTATGCAATATTACTTGATGAATAAAGATTGTGAGGCCAAAAGTATAGGCAGTACATATGACTGGGAAAACACTGCAGGATATTAATAGTGTAACAGTCTGTAACGTTCCGTGTACTTGACGTGCAGCGCAGATGAGATGTCTTTAAACATGACATCATGTATACAAACATGCCGGTACAATCGGCCAATCACGGAAAGACCTCGGACAGTAAAGATATTTTTCAATGAAAATAAACAACTTATGATGTGCTCTGTTAACATATACCATGTTGTTGATGATGGTTCTTCACTGGTCAGGCACAAAATTTGTCATTTTATATAGTAATCTTGGGATTGTGCGCTGTTTTGCTCTTTGAGCAATGCCATGTGTGCTCTCAAAGTGTGACTTCCCGGGCAAGTGAATTCCGGAATCACTGCATTTTAGCTTGAACTCCAAATGAGATCCTAGATAGGCGACAAAGCTTACTCAGTAGCGGAATATATTTGTGTGTGTGCGCGCGTGCGTGCGAGCTCTCAGCTTTTGGGCGCTTACAATCCCGCATCTGATAATCGAGACATCAGACCAGATACAAAAGATGACAAGCATTGAAGCAACCATCATGAACACAATTGGGTGGACTGGCCATGTACTGCGCGTGTCTGATGCAAGACTGCTCAAGCAAGTTTTCTATTCCGAGCTGAGTCCTCGTAAAAGATCTAGAGGAGGACAGCTTAAACGCTATAAAGACGTCCTCAGATCCACCTTAAAAAGATGTGACGTTGACCCGAACACCTTGGAATCTGAAGCTATATCAAGGATTATTATTATAGCGGTCGATTACTCGAAACGACACAGAGTCATTCAGTCTAACAAACTTACCCAAAAAGCGTGTGGCTAGGAAGATCAAAGACATGGAAAATCTTCAAAATCCACCCTCACTACATTCTGGTTATACATGTTCGCACTGTGGGAAGCTGAGCCTAACAAATATTGGACTGGTAAACCATCTACGAATACACAAGTGACACCGACAATGCATGGAAACATCCTCCTCACCACGAGGGATTCAGTGCGTCTCCATGGTGCCCGTACTCGGAAGAGCGCTGTGAAGTAAGGAAGGACGCTCGTTTCTTTAATCGAGGTAGTGTGGGGGTACGTTAATAGACTATACAAAATATGTTGACATATGCAGGGGCGCACTGCCCGCCAAATTGCATTAATTAGGCCGTGACCATTTTTTTCAATTTAATGTTTTACTCGTTCACAACAATACAACAATACAACAGTACAACAAAGGCATTGGGCATTTTTGATTACGCCACGGCGAAGCGTGCGCACACTACCACATTCTATATCATATTTAATTTCACAAGCACTGGAACAAACGGAATATGTGTGATCATTTGTTAGATAACATACATCTGTTGAACGATCACTTTACACAGAAGCCATTTTAAATGACGGGTGCTGATATTTACAAGCTCCGCATCTTCTGTCGCGAGCCGAGCTACCTACACTAATAACGGTGTTGTCTTTTGTTGACATTAACCGGACACCGAACCTTCAGCTGTTTTCAGAATTGACACCCTCACTCGATCGGCTGTTTTGTTCAAACTGTAGGTCTAACTTCTAGAAAGAATATTTCTGAACACCAATACATTCTCAGAACAACTGCATTGGACACACAACGTCCAAATCACAAATATTTACAACGGTAAAACCTGCTATTGAACAATTAGGAATGTTTACAATAATACGATGTCTACGACGTAGTTCTATAACATACGAGATAAACACATTTGACAACAAATTACATAATCCGTGAAACACAATATATGAGTTTTAATCATATCTCGCTACTGACTAACAACATTAACTGTACACAATAACTAGTAACATGTTCACAATTAGTAATTATACTATTCACAGTATTCCGAAGCTTTAAACGGCATTTGTAACTTTGCCGATCTTCTAAAAAATCGTGAATTGCAAAGTTTTATTACAATCTTATGTGTAGGGCATGAATATTTCACTGCACATCACATGATAAGAGTGACGTGGTACATTTTGATAAGCGATGAGTTGTGAAGCTGCAAACTGGAGAGTTGTGAAGGTGCATACTGGAGAGTTGTGAAGGTGCAAACTGGAGAGTTGTGAAGGTGCAAACTGGAGGGGAGAAGGGAGGGATGATGGGAAGTGAGAGAATGGAGGGATGATGGGAAGTGAGAGGAGAAGGGAAGGATGATGGGAAGTGAGAGGAGAATGGAGGGATGATGGGAAGTGAGAGGAGAAAGGAGGGATGATGGGGAGTGAGGGGAGAAGGGAGGGATGATGGGAAATGAGAGGAGAAGGGATGGATGATGGGAAGTGAGAGAATGGAGGGATGATGGGAAGTGAGAGGAGAATGGAGGGATGATGGGAAGTGAGAGGAGAAGGGAGGGATGATGGGAAGTGAGAGGAGAAGGGAGGGATGATGGGAAGTGAGAGGAGAAGGGAGGGATGATGGGAAGTGAGAGGAGAAAGGAGTGATGATGGGAAGTGAGAGAAGGGAGGGATGATGGGAAGTGAGAGGAGAAGGGAGAGATGATGGGAAGTGAGGGGAGAAGGGAGGAATGATGGGAAGTGAGAGGAGAAAGGAGTGATGATGGGAAGTGAGAGAAGAAGGGAGGTATGAGGGGAAGTGAGAGGAGAAGGGAGGAATGATGGGAAGTGGGGGGAGAAGGGAGGGATGATGGGAAGTGAGGGGAGAAGGGAGGAATGATGGGAAGTGAGGGAAGAATGGAGGGATGATGGGAAGTGAGGGGAGAAGGGTGGAGAGGAGGAGACAAAGGAATCAGAAAGAGGAAAGTGGCGAGGAAAGAATGAGAATGATGCGGATGAAAGGGAGAGGAAGGAGAGGTGATATTGGGAGGAGGTGGAGAAAAATATGGAAAAGCTGGAGGAGGTGACGACGTGGAGGAAGAGGGGAAGGTTACATTAGGCAGTGTTGCCACCAAGCGCCAACTGATGTTCGTCAACTGGACGACAACGCAATGTCAAGAACACGACAGTGCGAAGCAATTTGTTTTGGTAGAGATAAATAATTGGACAGAGGAAACCGTGAAACAGCAATCCCCACGAACACATCCTCATGCACGCAGTGCAGCTAAACCCTACCTGGACCTCCACCAAGTTTAGCAGTTCGATTGGCAGAATGAAGACAACGAAGACAAGAACTATTACACCGCATTTCTTCGCAGCTATGAACGCGGTGCGACGGCTTTCGGCCGCATCCTGAGCGGGCCCTACGGTGTTTGACAACTTTATGATCACATAAAATATATAACCGTATATGACGGACATTATGACCAATGGCGTAAGTGTTAACGGATAAAATACACTGTACAGATGGAACCGTTGGTCTAGCATCATATGATAGGAACATTTGCCGTCAATTACCCACTGCTTATGTTTAGAATTGAAGCCTGCGAGTAGTAAGAAACAAAAGATGGCGTCGACAACCCATAGCAGCATCACGGACTTGATGATTCTCGGCTTCGAACAGTACTGCTCGTGATTAAACGGCCACCTGATGGAAACGAAACGATCCACTGCTATAACGAGTAAGGTTGAAACGGTTAGTAGTATCGGCAGCGACGTTGACGACACTAGTATCAAACATCCGTAGTAGTTGTGCGGGTAGCCATGATGGATCAAGCCTCCGAACGGAACCGTGACAAGAACAAATAGTAAATCTGCGATTGCGAGAAAGACTAAAAGAAGGTTATAGCCGCCTCCAGTAGCGTCGCTTCTCAACTTCCGGCACCTGGCGAATGCAATGATAACCACGCTGTTTGCAACCAGCGACAGTACTGCAAGCAGGGGTTCGACGAATCTGCTGATAAGTTTGAACGTGGCGTCGTTTGGGATGATACCTCGTGAAGTTGCCATCGTCACAATGAGAGTACGTGTGTCGAAACGTTCTTGTCGTGTAGTGGGATCATGAAATCCGTATCTGTTTTAGTGTAGCGAACACCTTGTTGGTTGAAACACGCCTAGATCGGTGAACGTTTGAGACCAGCTAGACTACCTACAACCAAAGCAGATTTGACGTTACAGTCGGACAAGACAGCGCATCATTAATTGAAACTGTATATAACAGTGACATTAGAGGCAATTAAATAAATTATCCATACGAGTGTTTTCCGCTCTCTCCCTTTCTCGTCTCGCCTTCCCTTCCTCCCTTCATCGTGGCAGAGGAAGCACGGTAACACAAAACACATAACATTTCTAGAAAGATGCAGACAAGATTAGAACAAAACGATTATCAGAAAAGGCGATTGAAACAACAGAACGCCGGAGAGAGGTGAATGAGACAGAAGGCGCGCTGGAGGATATCGCACGCAACTATGCCTTGCGATATAATATCAGTATCGCTATGTGCTTAAGCACAGAACGACAAGCAATTGGAAAAACAGAGAACTGTTATTCTACCATAAGGCTCTTGGGTTTGCTTATCCATTTCCGGACGTTGCAGCCTTGATGGATTGTCTATAGACAGCTCTTTCGTTTTCCAGTCTCCCCACTCGCCAGACGTCGGCTCCCATCCATTCCTCTATGTCCTTCCCCCATTGTCTTCTAGGTCTTCATCTGCTTCTGCTGCTTTCCATTTTTCCTTTCATTATTAGTCTCTCTAGAGACTGATGGCCGTTTCACATGGCCGAAATAACTTAGTTTATGTTTCTTTACAAAGTTCAATAAAGTCCCGGGTATAACACCAAGCTCATCTGCGATGGATTCGTTAGTTCTACGTTCAGTCCACGAAACTCGTAATATCTTTCTATAACACTTGTTTTCAAATGCATTTATACGTTTAGTAATGTTCTTATTAAGAGTCCATGTTTCGCATCCATACGTAGCCGTTGGAAATATGCAGACTCGGATAATTCGTAGTTTCATATATTTGTTCGTTGCTTTCCACAGCTTCTTCACCTCCGTCAACTTTTTACTCGCCATTGCCAACCTCCGCTTGATCTCTTTCGTCCCATCTCCATCCGCTTTTATCGGTGACCCCAGATATTCAAAACTTTTCACTCGTTCTATTTCCTCGCCATCTACTGTGACGTCTGATGGTTCTCGACATCCTTTCACATCCATATTCTTAGTCTTCTTTACGTTTAGTTTCAATCCTTTCATCTCGCTGTGCTCTTTAACAGTAGTTATCAGTTTATCTAATCCTTCTTTTGTATCGGACATTAACGCAGTGTCATCGGCATATCTCAATTCATATATCTCCTGTCCATTCACTTTCAGTCCATTAAAACACTTGCTTCTCGTGTCAGTTTCGACTTCTCTCATGATATTCTCTGTGTATAGACTGAATAGATAGGGGGGGGGGGGGCAAAATGCACCCCTGTCTCCCTTGCCGACTGAGAACCATTCTGTGATACCACAATCTAATCTCACTGCAGACTGCTGTCCAACATATAAATTTCGGATAAGCGATGTATTTTTCTTGTCAAATGCCATGTGTATCAAGGTTTTCCAGAGTTGTTGATGACTAACATTATCAAAAGCTTTTGAATAATCTATGAAACAGATCCTAAGGTCATGGTTGAATTCTCTGCATTTCTGAATTAACATCTTCAGGTTGAAAATGTGATCTCTTGTTCCTCTTCCAGTCCGGAAACCAGCTTGTCTTCTGTTGATTTCACATTTTTATTTTAGCATAATTTTGCTCGCATGGCTGATTAGGGATATAGTCCTGTGGTTTGAGCATTCTTGTATGTCACCTTTTTTCGGTATTGGTATAAGGATAGATCATTTCCAGTCCATGGGCCATGTTCCACTTTTCCATATTTTCTTGCATAATGTGTGATATATATCCACGCCTGCTTCGCCATTTGTTCTTATTAGCTCTGCAGTGATGTTATCAGTGCCAGGTGATTTTCCGTCTTTTAGACGTTTTATTGCCCACTCCACCTCTGAACGCAAAGGCTCAAGTGCATCTTCTGGTTCTGTCCTCTCTCTGCCTTCATCCATGTCTACATAGTCTGTTTCTTCTTTCTTATACATACTTTCACAATATTGCTTCCATCTTTCAAGTATGTCATCGCTTTCTGTCAGAGCCATTCCCGTTTCATCTTTAATAACGCCAAGTCTAGGTTTGAACGACTGTGTCATAGACTTGATTTCCTCGAACGTACTGCGACTATCGTTCCTTCTCATACATAGTTCTATCTTTTCGCATTTCTTCTCTAGATATTTCTTCTTGTCTTCCTTACACATTCGTTTAATCATCTTGCACTTCTCTCTGTATTTCTCATGATAAATCTCACTAATATCTTTGGTCTTCTTTAACTCTTTCCTTTCGTCAATCATCTGCAATGTGTCTTTGCTTATCAATGGTTGTTGCTGCCTCCTGTTTTAGTGAAGTTTTTGTCAGCTGATTCCATAATGATGTTCCTCATTTCTACTGCCAACTCATCTGGTTCCTTCTCGTCAGCCACTGTCTGTAATACTCCGAAACGGTTCCTAACCTCTACTCGGTATCCTTCTTTGATATCATTGACGTCATACCTCACTATCTCTTTCCCTCTCTTCATCTTTCTGAACTTTATCGAAATCTTGGATGCTTAGCAATTCATGGTCAGAGCCATAATCGGCTCCCGGTAATGTATTTGCATTAAACACAGAGGTCCTCCATCGTTTTGTTATCAGTATAAAGTCGATTTGATTTCTGTTCCGACCATCTGGTGTTATCCAAGTGTACAGTCTTCTTTGATGTTGTTTGAAGAAAGTATTAGTGATCATCAGTTCATTCTCTATGATAAACTCAACAAGTCTGTCTCTTCTCCCATTTCTCTCGCCTAGTCCTAGTTTCTATTACTTCGTCGTCTGCAGTGCTCGTTAGTGCATAAACTGGAATACATGTTACATTCGTGGGTTTTGATCGTATTCGTATGGTAATAATTCTGTCATTGACCGGATTGTATCCTAATAGTACATTTTCAGTTTTCTTTGAAAAATAAAACGCAACATCACTCATGTTGCGTTTAGTTGCTCCTGAGTATACAAACGTTCCTCCTGAATCCGGGCGAAAGTGTCCTTGTCCGGCCAACCTGTGTTCCGCAATACCTAATATATCTAACCCATATCTTTCTGCTTCCGATGTTACCATTTGTAGTGTTCCATGACTCGTTTTTCTGATGTTTCATGTTGCCACACGGATTTTCCCTTTTAGCTTTTTGTTGCTGGTTTTACCTCCGGCACAGTCGGGCATACTACCGTCATCAGCTCTGGCGTTACTTCCAACATCTCTAAGCTCTTCCCCAGTATGTGTCGTCCTATCCAGCCTGGGAGGCTCACCACTAGGACCTCTCTTACTGTCTGTATTCTCCATCAAGTTTTCTTGGGCTAATACAGCGGTAGTTGCCCATTGCGCTCCGCTGGTTTGTGTATGGTTAACTCCATTATTCCCCGAGTAAACAGTCTTGCACCGCAGGACAGAGGGTCACCGGTCCTTCCACATGCGTCTTGGTAGGTACCTTGCAGCCCGGTGAAAGAAGTGGAGCGGCTGCCCATCACCAAAGGGACTATCCCTCCAGATTCTACCCTACACCATAAGGCATATGTGCTAAATGAAAGTTGCCAAACATACCTGCGTTATTGTTCGTGTATGCTGAGCTTATTTCGATGGCTGCTTCTTTGTGCCTTCTAAGCTTCGTGGCGCGTGTGCAAGAGAATGGAGACGGCCGTTTACCGGAGTCTTTAAGAGCACTTTTCTGTAGGCGTGTCCTGATTGTATTGAATGTACGAAATGGACACGTACCCTTTAGCGATGTAACGCAATAATAAATGGGATCGCTTACTGCGTCTTCATCAACCAACGCCCTGTCTAGATACCACCGAGTCGTGGCCATGCAGGGCTTTACCACCGTCAGTCGTCATCACGATGAACACGTGGGGCATGACCAGACACACTTTTTATTTGACATATTTACCTTACAAGAAACGTTTTTTAGTCGATTTGTATATTTATTTGGTTTTGACAACATAGCGGTGCCTTGCTGTAAAGATGACTCTTGCTCGACCTTGATCACGATTTTTCCTAATGATTCTTGTATGTTGCGCTTCTGAGCTCAGATTCCTGTGATATAGGCGCTATGGAAATGTAGTATTATTACAACATATCGGCTTTAGATAAGAAAAGGTACTATTCGAGTTCTTATTGATCTGAAAAAGCATTCGACACACTATACCATAATCTGCTATTAAGTAAATTAGAAGCTTGTGGAATTAGAGGTATTGTCAATGACTGGCTAAAAAGGTTACTTAATTGATAGACTACAGTATGTTAGTATTGGTGACTATAACTCTGAGCTACTCAACGTGACACGTGGAGTACCCCAGGGCTCAATACTGGGCCCAAACTGTTTTTTATTGTATATAAATTATATTTGTAATTTTCCATCAATAATAAAATGAAATGTATACTGTTTGTTGATGATACTAATATGAAAGGATCCTGTGCAGCTCAGTAAATAGGTTGTCTTTAAATGTAGTTAAAACAAACTATATGCTGTTCACAAACGATTGCATCAATTCAAATATTGATG
Source organism: Escarpia spicata (assembly GCA_963995525.1). Classification (NCBI taxonomy): domain Eukaryota; kingdom Metazoa; phylum Annelida; class Polychaeta; order Sabellida; family Siboglinidae; genus Escarpia; species Escarpia spicata. The sequence continues at coordinate 993,377 of OZ023205.1, forward strand.
TAAAAATTGACAATAAGAGTATATATAGAGTATATGTTAGTAAGTTTTTAGGAGTCTTGATCGATCATAAGCTCAACTGGAAGGAGCACGTTAGCATGATAAAATCCAAAGTGTCAAAAACTATTGTCATTATGTACAGAGCAAGATACATACTTGACAAAAACTCACCGTTTATATTATATTGTTCACTATTTCTCCCTTATATATCATACTGCTGTGAAGTCTGGGGCAGCACTTTTAAAACTATTGTTCACAGTGTTTTTACTTTACACAAGAAAGTCATCAGGCTAATTTGCAATGAGACTTTGTTATGTCATACCAATACAGTATTTTGTGATTTAGGTATACTTAAACTGCCTGACATAATAAAATTGAGGATTTCTTTTGTAATGTTCAAGGTTTAAAATAAGAGCCATAATTATAACCTTCAAGAATTCTTTGCTCCTAACTATGATTCAATGCATTTGACATGTCAAAATACAAAAATGAAACACGTGTGTGCTCGCACAACTTTAAAATCTATGTGTATATCGGTATATGGGGTTAAATTATGGAACTCCTATGATAAAAAAATAACTATTTCAGCTACAGTTAAAATACTCAAAACAAGACTTAAGCACTTGTTTATTAATAATTACCATGCACACAAGTAAAACGGAAATGATGAATATATACGTGTATATATATATATAAATACAGGTGTACATATATATATTGTCAAATCCAACGAACGGGGGTCTTGGGGCTCCACACAAGGTCGAAAATAGAATTCCCTGGATCTTTTGTTCAGTTGTGGTATTAAATGTGCATACTACTGAGGTGACTACACCAAAAATTGGGCACACTAATTCACACAATTGACCATTTTATAGTTGCTTGAAGTTCAAAGGTGTGTTCTATTTGTTATCATCCGAGGATCACAAGTTATTGTCTGTTGGCAGGTCATAACCCACAGTACAATGGTGTTGTGTTGGATATTTAACTTTTTGTCAGGGGATAACACGTGGACATATGTCATAACGTCGTGACTTTGAGGGGGAAGTACTTATTTAGAGTTGTCAGAGTGCGGTGAAGTTTTTTTCCACTTCATTATTGCCCCACTCTATTTTCCGAGTGTGTTGTCATTACTTGTACAAGACAGACACGTTGTAGATCTATGCCACTGTTTATGTTTAAGCGGACGATGTGTTTTATCCATTGGTATTTATGTTATGGACGTAAACTGCAAATTTGTAGCACAAGACACTCAGACAAAATGGTATTCGGACAATAACACAATTGTAAAAATCAGTATAGAATCTGGAATATTAATGATTAGCAGTAAATTATTTAAAAAATGCCTTAGTACATGTTGCAATATTAACAAGATTTAACAAGATTGCCACCCAGAGAATTAACTCTAGGTAGCAGGTGGACAAGGAAGCCTTTGGCTTATCGAGAGTCCGACCCTTTTATCTATGTGTATCCCGCCCGTCTGAGGTATGTGTCGATTTTATTTTTAAACATATTCACACTACTAGCACCCACACAATCAGCAGGTAATCTGTTCCATTCATTTACAGTCCTTTGTGAAAATGAAAACTTTCTTATATCCAATCTACTCTGCTCCTTTGCTAATGCAAGATCATGTCCTCTAGTCCTTCTATCTTTCTTAACTGAGAAAAACATATTTCTATCAATATTTTCATAACCCTTCAATATTTTAAACACTTCTATCTGATCTCCTCTCAATAAAGCCACACATGTATCCCTTACGTATGTATACCTTGTTCTCTGCTGTCCTCTTCTTTGTATTCCGAGTGCTAGTTGTCGAATAATCGTAGATTTTCTACTTTTGCATTGTTGTCATTATTTGTACAACAAAACAAACACGTAGTAGATATTGGCCACTGTTCATGTTTATGGGGAGAATGTGTTATCCATTGGTATTTATGCTATGATCATAACCTGCACGTTTTTATCACAGGCCACTCAGAAAAAAGGTACTCTTACGATAACACAATTTTGAAACCATGATTAACAGTAAATTGAGAAAGTGCCTTAGTATATGTTGTTTCTATTGCACTGTTAGCCACATGTGTATCCCGTATGCATGTATACCTTGTTCTCTTTTGTCCTCTTCGTTGTATTCCGATCGAGTGCTAGAATTGTGGAATAATTTTTTACTTTCACATTTTCTTCACTGTAGTCGCCATATTTAATTACTGTGATATATTGCATTTTAAACTGTCTTTACATTATTTACTACACTGGGTAATGTCTGCAAATAAATAGTTTCATTGTTTGGGCTATAACTCGGCATTATTCGAACATTAAACCAAATGTATTAAAAAAGGTTAACAAATATAATAGATGTACATACGTACAACTAAAACATTACAAATCAGCAACACTTTGGCATGATAACGTTTTTAACTGTCCATCATATTGTCTACTCAGTGTCCATCACATTGTCTACTCAGTGTCCATCACATTGTCTACTCAGTGTCCATCACATTGTCTACTCAGTGTCCATCACATTGTCTAATCAGTGTCCATCATATTGTCTACTCAGTGTCCATCGCATTGTCTACTCAGTGTCCATCACACTGTCTACTCAGTGTCCAATATCCACTACATCGTCTACTCACATCATCATCCTTTTCCTGCATAGCATGGCATTTCTTTATAGAGGGGGTGCAGGGGGGTCCTGGATTACAATTCACAGTGAAAAAAAGGTGTTTTCACATTTCACAGGGCATCTCATATTAAATCATCTTCTTTTGCGGTTTGGTGGTACTGATATATTTTGTGAGCAGAAATCGGCGAGCTGATCGACATTTTTAGTCAACTGTCGTCAATTTCAAGACCATGATAGATCTCTATTCGTTGACACACTTCTGGGAATATCGGAAGCATAAAGTCCGCCATGTCAGGTCGCCATGGCATTCAAGTAACTTCCGGTGTGACGTGACTTCCGACGTAGCGTCCATAGTAGAGTCTGCCATAGCAAGCGAATTTGAAAACTGCTATGAGCGAAAACGACTATGTCAATAACATGTAAGGACAACCACCTGACAGGACTTCATTCAAAGAGGTGACCATCATGGTTTCAAACGTCACTCAACGGATACCAATGTAATTAGTCAGAGTATTACCATCTACCGACCATGACAGATCTCCATTCGTCGACACACAGGTGGTTGTCCTTACATGTTATTGACATAGTCGTTTTCGGTCATAGCAGTTTTCAAATTCGCTTGCTATGGCAGCGTATACTAGGGACGCTACGTCGGAAGTGATGTCACACCGGAAGTTACTTGAATGCCATGGCGACCTGACATGGCGGACTCTATGCTTCCGATATTCCCGGAAGTGCGTCAACGAGTAGAGGTCTATCATGGTCGGTAGATGGCAATACTCTGACTAAATACATTGGTGTCCGTTGAGTGGCGTTGGGAACCATGATGGTCACCTCTTTGAATGAAGTCCTGTCAGGTAGTTGTCCTTCGCCATCGTGTGGGGTAGTACTCCGATTATCCACTAGGAGTCGCTATGCCAGATGTGATGTCATACCGGAAGTTACTTGAATGTCATGACGACCTGTCATGGCGGCCTCTACGGTTTCACCATTTCCGCAAGTGTGTCGACGAATAGAGATCTGTCATGGTCGGTAGATGGTAATTCTCTGACTAATTACATTGGTATCCTTTGAGTGGCGTTGGAAACCATGATGGTCACCTCTTTGAATGAAGTCCTGTCAGGTGGTTGTCCTTACATGTTATTGACATAGTCGTTTTCGCTCATAGCAGTTTTCAAATTCGCTTGCTATGGCAGACTCTACTAGGGACGCTACGTCGGAAGTGACGTCACACCGGAAGTTACTTGAATGCCATGGCGACCTGACATGGCGGACTCTATGCTTCCGATATTCCCAGAAGTGTGTCAACGAATAGAGATCTATCATGGTCAGTAGATGGCAATACTCTGACTAATTACATTGGTGGCCGTTGAGTGGTGTCGGTCTGAGGACACTGTGTCGTTTCAAGTTGTCTCGACGTGTGAAATGTCTCTTGCAATCTGGGTACTGGAAGGCTGCACGTGATGATGATGATGATGTAGGCTTGTTGATAGCTGGTAGATTAGTCCATAAGCTCATGATGCACGTGTTTACTGTTCAAATGTAAACAACGGAATGGTTCTTGGAACACGTAGTCTCATGCGATGTCTCGTCCGTAGTCTCATGCAATGTCTCGGCCGTAGTCTCGTGGGCTAAGTTTGGTAGATATGCCACGCGATAACCCGTCGAATTGCTCCCTTTTGATGGATAGTTAGTACACACCGCACACACACACACACACACACACACACACACACACACACACACACACACACACACACACACACACACACACACACACACACACACACACACACACACACACACACACCACCACCACCACCACCACCACCACCACCACAACCCGTCTGTTCTGATGGAATTCCATCTTTTTGATGGAATCTCACGCGGTAACCCGTCCATCTCTATCCCTCCTCCTCCTCCTCCTCCTCCTCCTCCTCACTTTTGAGGGATTTGACGCGATAACACGTCTATTTGCACACACAATTCGTGCAGCGTGTTGGTCAAAGCATAGTGTTTCGTTTGAACAACTAGTTGGTCTGAGTTCAATTCGTGCAGCTTACTAGTTCCGTATATCATGACGTCACTCACACTGAACTATACATACATAACTGACTAACGTCTCTACTGAACTATACACAGACATAACTGGCTAACGTCTCTGTACTGAACTACACACAAACATAACTGACTAATGTCTATGTACTGTACTACACACATACATAAGTGGTTAACCTATCTGTACTGAACTACATAGATACATAACTGACTATCATCTCTGTACTGTACTGTACTACACAGATACATAACTGGCTATCATCTCTGTACTGAACCACACACAGACATAACTGACTAATGTCTCTGCACTGAACTACACACATACATAACTGGCTATCATCTCTGCACTGAACTACACATCTACATAATTGGCTATCATCTCTGCACTGAACTACACACATACATAACTGGCTATCATCTCTGTACTGAACTACACACAGACATAACTGGCTATCATCTCTGTACTGAACTACACACATACATAACTGGCTATCATCTCTGCACTGAACTACACACATACATAACTGGCTATCATCTCTGTACTGAACTACACACATACATAACTGGCTATCATCTCTGCACTGAACTACACACATACATAACTGGCTATCATCTCTGCACTGAACTACACACAGACATAACTGGCTATCATCTCTGCACTGAACTACACACATACGTAACTGGCTATCATCTCTGTACTGAACTACACACATACATAACTGGCTATCATATCTGCACTGAACTACACACAGACATAACTGGCTATCATCTCTGTACTGAACTACACACAGACATAACTGGCTATCATCTCTGCACTGAACTACACACATACATAACTGGCTATCATCTCTGTACTGAACTACACACATACATAACTGGCTATCATCTCTGCACTGAACTACACACATACATAACTGGCTATCATCTCTGTACTGAACTACACACAGACATAACTGGCTATCATCTCTGCACTGAACTACACACATACATAACTGGCTATCATCTCTGTACTGAACTACACACATACATAAGTGGTTAACCTATCTGTACTGAACTACATAGATACATAACTGACTAACGTCTCTGTACTGTACTACACACAGACAATGTATGTATTGCATATTGCGTGTAGCTCTCTTTGTATGCATTTTCCACTTGGAAATAAACAATAAATCAATCAATCTATATTGGCCCGTAGAAGTCTGCTTTTCCATTGCGACCAATCTGCGAACGGCGCCAGGTCTGCTTCAGTCGTTATGGCAACTCAGGCCACGAACCTCTCCAGCAATGCGTCATATTGTTCCTATACCTACCTTGTAGATATATTTATTCTCGTCGAATTAACGGGAACCAAACGCAAGAATGCAAGAATGCATTGCACTTTCTACCGGTCATTCTGCCTTTGGCCACCAGCGTAGCTCCTTCCATGATTGCCACCATCAGTTTTCATTGCCCGTTTTTTAGTTTTCTCCCAATAATTCTCCCAATTATTGTCGTTATTGACCTACAGCATCCTGCCCGTGTTAATGACGTCAGGCAGTCGTAGTCTTCATCCATCTTTACCCAATGCAGTTTCATCTTATTATTTTATGTGTGTGCTTAGCTTCTTTAATTTAGTTGTAACTATAATATGTTGTTACGGAAACTGAACTACGATTAGAGCATTTATCGAATTGCTGGATCACGTGTGAAGACTCATCTTGGGAATTTGAACAAACTAACAACCTTTTCTTGGTACCTAAGTGAATAAGCGAACGATTTAAAATAGTATTTAATTCGCGTACAACGTATGATATGTAAAAATGTACTGAATATGATTAAGACAAAATGTCCGCAAACTGTTTGTTCACTGATCATCAAATGAATGAAATTTAAAATCTCCGACACGGATATTTATTGGCTATGTCAAAACGACGAGAAACAGTATGAATGACGTGCGTGTGTGCGGTTGTCATTAACAATATTTCCAGTTTCTATTTCTGAAATCAGTGCTCGAGAGTGGGAGAGCCAGCGGCTTGAGAGCGTGCGTTGATGTCAGTTTACCGTATCCACTCGGCCGCCTACGGTCGTAACGCATTAGGTGCCACGCGCCCCGCCCAGCAGTGCGAAATGAATATGAACGTGTGCGTTTTCCTGGTCGACGGGATAATACATAGGCGCCGGAACCGGGCGGTTTTAGGGGACTGAGTCCCCAATATTTATATTGCCCATCCAATATTTAGGGAGATGGTGTGCATTTTGATAGTGGAAATGGTTTGGTGAGGGGGTGGAGATAGGACTAGCCCCCACAATATATATGGGAATTGGATGTTTTGGTGAGCCTGAAGGTACTCTTTTTTAGCGAGCCTCAAGAGGGGGTGAGCAAGTCGATGTTGTTGGCGACCTTAACAAATTATGAACGTCGCCGCGAACAATCTTCATTCAGCGTAGCACACACCCCATCTTCCGACGTCACGTCTGAGCGAACCGAAAACGGACCAGTGCTAAACTGAAGCTTTGGGCTCGGCTTCTTCAACATTAATTTCATTCCGGCGTCAGTTTGAGAAACAAACAGGATACATGCCCTTAGGCTGGGTGGAAATGTGTTCTGCTTGAATAGACCAGTTTGAGGTTGTTATGAGCCTCAAGGGGTGCAGTTTCGGGGTTTTGGAATCCTCAAAGAGTGCAGTTGGATGTGTTTGCAGATGGAGGTCTCTCTCAAGGGTGTGCCGTTGGACGTTTTTGGCAGCCTCACACAGACATAAAGTTAAAATGTTAAAGGCCAACCATGCCTGTAACCTGTTCGGGCCCGACAATGGATCTGAAGGCTCAATAATCCCACCAATTAAGATGCTCCTTCTACTTCAGTAGTTGCCGCTCTATCTACGCGCCCATCTCCAACCAATATTGGAGATGGGCGAGTCTGGGAGTTTCCCCGATTTGTGGGGTATCTCCCGGTCTCCCGGAATACAGACAAATCTCCCGGATTTCCTCTGAAAACCTCCAACGCACTTCCGATGTCATCAATTGAGCTGAGACAGCGGAGAAGCTGAAAATCTGAAGTTACGGCGGCGAAAAATAAGTCAAGATCAGAGACAGCGCGACGACGCAGCGCGACTCGAGAAGGGTGCTGAACCGCTGATGAATCTCTCGATTTTCAACAAGAAAAGTTAGCAGGTACAAATATATGTAAAGTAGGATTACATGAGAAATTGCTCTTAATAAGCCTTCACACTCTCTTAATAATAATTGCTTTATTCACAGACTCCGTGCAACATACAAGTACATTATCATGGTTCTATAATTGTGTTGTAAACAATAGTTACAATGTAGAGAATGAAAAATCACCCGTCAACAAAATGTATATACAGGGAATTGAACCAGTATTTCCATATTCTTGACATGTATTTCACGTCACTATTAATAATGTTACAAATCAATATGTTTTTTGAGAACTGCAGTCGCCATATAAACCTGTATGTCAAATGTCTAATAACAGCAGCACAGTTAGGTAAATTATTGTTAACAAACATTTCACTAGCACTACAGTACCTGTCATAACCTAACACCATTCGAAATATATTGTTGTAAGAGACATACAATTTCCTGATTGCATAGTTATGAAAATTCCACCATAGATGGGCAGTATACGTAGGTGAGCAAAAAGTAGTAAACAATGTCTTCTTTACATCATTTTAACACATTAAATTTTCTTATGATCATGTTGCCTTGTGCATACAACTGGCGACATTGTCTAGATATATCATTGTCATCTGGCATACTATTTGAAATTATATGACCCAAATATTTTACAGATTCTACCTCACATAGTTTGTCGTTACCAAGCATAAAACTTGGAAATTTAACATTCTTACAACTCTTGTTTCTAATTATTATGACCATACTCTTTTTGGCATTGAACCTTATGTCATGAGATGATCCATATTGATCACAGACGGTGAGAAGGGTCTGTAATCCCCTGCTGGACGGACAAAATACTACAAGATCATCAGCATACATAATATTATTTACACAATTATATCCTACATAACATCCTGTATTGGAACCATTAAGTACAGTGGATAAACCTTCCACTTAAACACTGAACAAATATGGGGGATAAAATACCTCCTTGTCTAACTCCGTTACTTCCACAAATACTGTCAGACACATGACTACCCCATCTTACACACATCTGTTGGTTCGCATACCAAAACACTAGAATTCTAACAATGTAACCAGGAACATCTCTGTCTATTAGCTATTTAAAAAGTACACTGTGGTTTACACGGTCAAAAGCCTTAAATGCATAAAGAAAACACATAAACAAACAACTATTTAAGGCTTGATATTTAGCAATAACCTCTTTTAGTACATAAATGTACATGTCAGTGCCATGCTTCTTTTTAAAACCAAACTGGTTGTCACTGGTTGTTAAAAAGTAATCCATTCTCCTGAGTAAGATTTTTTCAAAAACTTTAGACATAACACTTGCCAGTGCTATTGGCCTATAGTTGTCTTTACTGTTTATCTTGCCGGATTTATCCTTGATTATGGGCACTAATATAACAGAAATCATAGAACTTGGCAGTACGCCATGCATCAACAGACCTGTGAAGCACATTGACAGTAAAGGCAGTATGCGTTCACTGCAGTACTTCAGGTGTTCTGCATACACACCATCAAGGCCACAACTCTTGTTACAGTCAAGGTTTCTTATAGCATCTTTGACTTCTTCAGGTAACACTTTAATGCTGCTGTCATAACTAACATCAAATGCTAGGGTTTTGGCACTAGTGTTATTTACACAATTAAACAAGTCACGAAAGTGTTGAATCCACATATTCACAATAGCTTCTTCACCACTGTTACCATTTATATTAGTTGGCAAGGGGATTTTACTATTGTTAATAGCTTTGATCTCCTTCCAAAATGTATCATTTGTATGGTTAGCCATCTTCTTGGCAAGGGCTTCACGCCTCAACTAATTTTCATGTTTTTTAATAAACCTTATTGCATATTTGCATCTAGCATCAGCTTTCTTATTTTACTCAAAAACAGGACCTTGGTTAGGTTTACGTATACTGTCCCATAGTTTGAAAGCTTCATTAGCAGCTTTATGGATATCTGCCCCATAATCAGTCCACCCAGGCCGACATGTATAGTTTCCTTGTTTGTGAGTAAACAAACAGCCACTAGCATCAGTTAAACACCTGGTTATATTATCATACATGTTATTAAGTGCTTTGTGGTGAGACTCATCACTGCAGTTGACACCAGTACATACAATAGCATCAATAGGTAGTACAATGTTTTTCAGTTCAGTATCAGTCTGTCTACAGTAAGTATCAATGGAACCTTTGTTAAGTCTTGACCAGTTAAGACGTGGCTGAGTGTTATTGTTAGTACCGGGTACTACACCTGGCACACTGTCTACATTGACATCAATTATCACAGGGATATGATCTGTGGTAGCAAGATTATAGCACACACTAATGTCATTTATCACATCATTACCATCATGTGTAGCTATACAATGATCTAGCCATGAGGTGCTACCCCATGCCCCACTGATGTCATTGATCACATCATTACCATCATGTGTAGCTATACAATGATCTAGCCATGAGGTGCTACCCTATGCATCACTGATGTACGTGAACGAGTCAGGTGGTAGATGCTGCTTACTGGACAGCACCAGATTGTATTCAGGAGAGAAGTTTATAACGGACCTTCCAAATGACGAAGTCTCGTCAGAAATGTCGGCGTTATAATCCCCTACCACCAGTACACACGTAGTTTCTAAATCTTCTATAATAGATATTAATGTACCAAGTTTTTCCTGATATTCATCATTATTTTGATAACTTTCATATGGCATGTAAACAAACTAAATTACAATTTTTTTCATATGGCATGTAAACACACAAAATTACAATTTTTGTTGTTGCCACAATTATATTCGACACCAACAACCCAGTTAAGGTCAAACTTTAGAGGGGTGATGCCTGCTTCAAAGTCAAGTTTCCACAATATTGCAACACCACCAAGTTTTTTCAATATTATGCCATCTCTTTCATCAACAAAGATTCACCAATTCCATGAAAGTTTTCATTGGTGCTGTTTAGCCCACATAAACCCTGTTTCGAGAGCCATGTTTCTTGTAAGCACACAAAGTCACATTTGTTAAATAACTGTTCAGTTACGTGTCTGTGATGCTTGTTGTTATAACCAAGTTTCAAGTTCCTACAATTGTAGTTGGATATCTTTAGCGATCTGAACGTTGCTTTTCGTTTATGTCCTTGGCAAGTTCTAGCCGAGACCTCAGGATTGAATGTTGTTCGTTGTCGGGAGATCCACACAGGATGTGTTCTATGCCTTCGTGTTCTAGGTTTCTCTTGTATACACCTTTCGCCACAATCGTTTCACTCTTGCAGCGCTTCTCATAATTCATGTTTGTTCTCCATTAATATGGCAAGATCGGCAGATATATCCAAAAACCACGCGGGTCAACCCGGCAAGTGACTTGCGGCAGTAGCTGGCCCGACAGAAGATTCACGGTCTCCGGGCCCGCGGTTATGTCGAACGCTCTCTGTATGCCGGTCTGTCTCGTCCCGCCCCGTCACTCTACCCTTCACCCACTTGCCTCCCCCTCACTATCTCTCTACCTCTCCCTCTCCCCTTCCTTCTTCCTCCCTCCGTCTCCCCCCTCCCTCTTTCCAGTCCATGCTCTATCTCCCTCTTCCCCAACTCTCTCTTAGGTACAGTCATGGATCATTACTCATCTGACACAACGACGAAGCTATTCGTATTACACATTGCGACAGTGTTCCGTCTGTGGACAATGCCTGTAGTGGCTAATTGTCTTAGTTGAACACAGGCTATGCATTGTTTAAATTGCCGGTAAAAATTGTACGCATCATGTGCGGCCTCCACCAATAGTAAGTCCTTGATCGCATGCCAGTAGGGATCGACTGAATTCACCATAACCGCTTCTGCACGTGACAGTGGTTATACACGTGACTGAGAAACGGAAAACGACTAATATAGCAGAAATTAAAACCACCACAATTTATGTTTTTTTACAAAGATGTACTATCACAACTAGTAACAACAGGAAAGTGGGAAAACGCAGAGGACGTCAGAGAATAAAATAACAGCTAGTCTGTCAACGTGGTTCGGAAGAAACGTAACAGGACTACAAAATGTAAACAAGCGTTTGGTTTAGAGGGCTGTGATTGCCAACGCCTGCGACGTGCACAGCACATAGATGAATATTATTTACATCTTCTTTTTCCATTAATGACCAGAGAAATGAGACATTTAATGACAATTTTACAGTGATGTTTTGAAAACATCATTAAAACATTCATCCCTTCATTGTAAGATCTCAAAATAAACACAATGTTTCTTAAATATCACATATTCCTTTAATACATCTATCATGAAAATGTTACCAAGACCCCACATTTTTGTATAATTAACCCTCTTCCAAGACATTTTAGGAAATATTTTTACGATGTTTAAAAACAATACCATGTTTGCTGGAATATTTTGCAGTAAAACCTATGGAATTTATTCATTTTGTAGGATTTTATAGTTTCTAGCATGAATTTACATGACCATGTTGCAGATTATATTATATAATCAAATGTAATACTATATAACCACTCACAAAATACTACAGGATAATATATATTTAATTGTAACTTAATAATGTGTGCTTTCCCGTATATAAGTACATGCATATGTCTTTCCACCTGGTGGTTTTTCTAAGATTTTGGGCACCCCTTTTGGGGATCTGGATCCGTCCATGCTTCTGTACTTGCTTCTTCACACAGTAGGTTTATATCAATCTTTGTGCTTCCTGGACTGTTGGCTTTACGGTAATGCCAAGCTGCGTTTCTTTAGCCAATTGCCAGTTTGCATGATATTTTTATAACTGCATCGCATAAAGACCATCCTCTATCGGGAGTTGGCTGAGGGCAAATGCTCACCAGGCAGAACAAAATTGCGATTTAAAGTAGGGGCTTAGTCAGCAACCCGTCTTCAAAGACTGGCACATGACTGGCCAAGACAGGTGATTACAACTGATAAGACTGACTGGATTTAAAGGGCCGGCTGGCCACTAGATTAACTAATACAGGGATGAGTGACATTCAGAGAAATTTTTTTTGCTGTGGCCCACATTTCATCCCGAGAAGACTGCCTCATCTAATCCTGGGGAGGGGGGACTCCTGAGATATATTTTTAATTGGTGTATTTTGAGCAATATTAAATAGACAATCTTAACATTCCCAATAGCAAAAAAAGCACACGGACTCACGCACACATTGTCATAGTACTAACTCGCTTGTCAATGATATTTTCTGTGCTGAACCCGAGTTGGCTGGCGGGCAGCTTTCTCCTTGGCCAGCTTTATCAAAACAGCCCGTTGATGGGCCATTCTAGCTTTCTTCGTTGCCAGCTCAACTGCTTCCTTAGCTTTGTACTTGGTGCCTTTGACATGCTCAGCTCAGTTTTCTTCTCCTTCTTCATCTTTCCTTCATCGGCAAAATGGGTGGAGTACATTTTGTGTGCACCCCTCGTGTTGTGAACGAGGCGACCAGTCCAGTTTTTGGAAGTCTTGTATAGCAGTCTTGTTGCTTGCCATGAGTGAGTACTTCACTGTCTGGATAGTGTTGAATGTAGTAACATTCTTTGTGGCAGTGGCAGTATTCATGATGCTAGACATGTGACTAAAACACCCTTCCATTTGAGGACCATGAATGCAGCTCATCATTGCAGCCACCAGCTTTGACAAGGCTGGGAACTTGCCAGTAGAGAATATGGTAGTCCACCACGAGTCCAATCTGGAACTTGTGTGTGATTGTGGAAGTGTGTTGTCTACATGGAATCGGCGAACTTCCATGTGATACGCCCTCTGTTCAGGTTCTAATAGAACATTGGTGACCAGCGTGGGCAGTGCCAGCTTGTGTACTTCAATGCCTTCGGTTCCCCTCTGACTGTAGCCTGTAGGATCCAATCCGCATAGTTGACATCGGCCTCGCACCACAAACAGTAGGCTTTCCCTGGTGCTGATAATTTACTGATGAATATATCCAACATAGTGTCTCCAGGCGTTCTCTCCAGCCACGCCCAATTACACTTATTTTTGACACTTTTGTCAATGTCCGTCACGCAACATTTGTCTTGTGTCATCGATTAGCCATTGTGTTCGAAAATGATCGATATCTCCACAAAATACATGGTAGTTTCCTATTGGTCCACTGCTTTTCTGCGCGCACTTCGAAAGCGCTGAAGCGAACAGCGGACAGAACTAAGGGTTTTACCAGATTCACGGGTTCGGTTGGGTCGGTTCTGTCTCTAATCGCCAGGCAGCGTCATTAACACGTGGCGACACCCGGTGGATAGATGGTTAACTCAATCCGCAGATAGATCGTCAGTGAATTGTCCAGGATTTTATATGCCCTACCCCCCAACATTCTTTTTTTCTCTCCGCATTTACGGCAAAAACCGGACATTTCTCATCCCTGCTGATAGTTCCAAGTATAGAGGCTATAATTGGCACAACTGGTAGTGAAACAAATCAAATTGATCAGAAATTTTAAAACAAATGGCTCAAATGACGCAGGTTTGTCACTGAAAAACTAAACTGGCCACTAATGGCTGGAAGTGACATAAATGACTTCTACGCAGGCCATTCGCATGCTAACAGGCACACTGTTTACTAATTAGACTGGCAACAAATAATTTCTGATCAAGGGCTTGATTTAAAGAGATGGTCAAGATCTCAGACTATGGCTTTAACCCTCTTTGTTGGCAGGCTGTTTCCGAGAACAGTTATCTGGTGAGTCTGTCTTACGGTTATCGACACCGAAGCTTACCAGATAAACCAGCAGAGAAGCATGCGAGACATAGTGTCAGAAACCAACCTACACGAATGCAGCTTTGGCTACTACTACAACACATGAAGACACCAAACCCGCAGTCACTTGAGAGAGAAGACTTGCATAACTTGTGGAAAAGTTTACTTATTTATTGTACAAAACGTATTCCAGCAATGACAAAATAACCTTTGAAAATGGACAACTATACTCAGTGATTCATTCAATATTTTACTAAATGTCTGAAAAGGTGCTTGAATGACAGGCCCCGTACAGAGAAGTAGATAACAACTTTTCTGCAGACAATTTGCTCCAAGTATTCTGCCTCCACTACCAAGTGTATTGACAAGAATAAACCCTAACAGTAATACTGGTCTGTAGCATCAGGTCACATAGCAGATTGGCTAAAACATTTGCATAAGACAATAATAATATAAATATATACATTTTATATATGTATAAATTATAAAACCTGACACCATGAGGTGAATATTTGAACACAGCAGACTGACGCCGCATACAGGTACTGTTTAAAAGGCAATATATAATTCTTATCTAAAACCATGTTACCCAGATTCAAACATTCAGTGGCTTTACTAAATAACACTGAAGGGTGGAGAGATATGGCCAAAGCCTGCACACGATTCTCCTAGCCAAGAAATGTGA
The DNA here is from genome assembly GCA_963995525.1 of Escarpia spicata. Lineage (NCBI taxonomy): Eukaryota > Metazoa > Annelida > Polychaeta > Sabellida > Siboglinidae > Escarpia > Escarpia spicata. Next base: position 1,008,587 of record OZ023205.1, read on the forward strand.
AATTAATTCAACGTCTTCTACTACAAAATACATCCATTTACGAACCAATGAATTAAAAAACAATAGATAATATTAGTCAAAATGACTACATTTCTCAAAACATTGTTTAAACATTTGTCTTCAATTAAGCAATAAAGGTTGGCTTGGCGATAATGTTGAGAAAGGCTGACTAGTTGAATGAGACCTAATAAGATTGTAACATTGTAACCACAACATTTGCTGAGTGCTGGAAAGAAGCAGACCTAGGATTTTAAAAACTACTGAAAATATTTCAATAAATGAGGCAGTATTTTAAAGTTAATTATCTGTGAATTCACAAAGGTGTCCATTTAACAACTCTATGACTTAATACCCCCGCTGTGCTATGACAGGTCACATGTGGCTACGAAAACACACAAGTCACTTCAGTGCCAGAGCAATGGTCTGCAGGACAATCAGGTCGAGCTTACAGAATTCCAGCTGGGCGCCCCCTGTGATGCGCTGCAGATGCATGTGGAAATTACCGACGTGTCGATGTAAACGTCTCAGTGTCAACTCCTCAGTGTCAGCGTCACCGTTCGTGGCGCTTGTGTCAACTCGACTCTCCACAGGGTCTGTCGAGTGTCGTGACTTTGAGTCACGAACGTGACACAGACTGTGTAGTTTGACATATGACAAGACGAGATAGGAAACGAGGTAGACGTAGTTTCTGCAGTCTTCTCTCGACACCGGCGTCTCAGGGTCAAGGCTGTCCCTGTAGGCACCATCTGGTGGCGGTGAGTCAGACCGACTCGGAGGTTCGCTGGATTCATACGAACTCTGCGATAGCTCCGAGTCTACAAGTGTAGTGCAGATATGTTATTCAGTGAATACTGTCTCCCAGGCAGAGGTTTGAAAACAGCGGAAAAGGCACAATAACTACCGCTATTCACTACAGCATTTCACAAACATTATTAATCAATACGAAGTACGTTACAGAACTGTGATATTTATTGAGCGCTATAACTGCAAGACATGTGTTGAGTCTACCTTAAAGGTATTATGTTTGTTCGTCGATTTATTATTCAAATGTTATTAAAATATTGTTCTTAATACTAAAATACATATGTTGAAGGTATGTGGGCTGCCAAATTGTGTTTAATAAACCCAAACCATTGTTCACAATTTGAATTTTTAGCTGTGAAAAAAAAAATACCACAAAGCTCTTTGATGTTCAATTCAGCGAACTGCCTGTTAACAATTACAATCCAGGCCCATTCAAAGTCACAGAACAGACAACCTTTAAAATATTATAAATTTTATTCCGAGGCAATTTACAAGACATTCAACATACAGAACAGAACAGTACAGTACAACTATAACTACATTTCGTAACTGTGATAATATTTTAATTTTAAAATTAATTGGTAATTCATTAGACTGAATGTATATCTTCTTGAATTAATTGGTAATTCATTAGACTGAATGTATATCTTCTTGACACCGCAATTTGAAAGCAGATAGTCACTCAGACCCATGTTAAGCTTAATGTTTTCGACAGGATTTTGTACGAATTAGACAAGGAAAGCAGATGCCCGGAGAGTGGAAGGAAAAAGGAGGCGAGGACGATCTCAACTGCAATGGGAGGATTGTGGAGAGATTTAAATGGACTAGGAGTAGAGTGGAGAATGAGAGCGCAAAATAGAGTGCAAGATCATCGAGGGGGAGGAAAAGAAAACATAAATCGAGGACAAGTATCAAAGCCGGCCTCACCTCAGACCTACAGGGACAGAACAAAAGCACAACAGACCAACCTTGTGAACTACTGAAGGAGGCCTTGCGGGACTGAGGGTCAAGCAAGAGCTGCCTCATCTCCTCGCTGACCGCCACACGCAGTGGGGTCTGACCGGCAGAATTGCGAAGACGCAGCAGACACTTCCCTACAAGCAAGGCACAGTGCTCAAGATTACAGGTACACCATAGGAAGTGTTCTGGAGGAAGATGTCTATTGTTCTTCATCATCTCAGTGGCCTGTGTGGAAGATGTCCAATGTTCTCCATATACTCAGTGGGCCAGCAAATAATTAAATTGTTTGTTACAAAAATTTAACAAGATTTAACAAGATTGCCACCCAGAGAATTAACTCTAGGTAGCAGGTGGACAAGGAAGCCCTTGGCTTATCGAGAGTCCGACCTTTTTATCTATGTGTATCCCGCCCGTCTGAGTTATGTGTCGATTTTATTTTTAAACATATTCACGCTACTAGAACCCACACAATCAGCAGGTAATCTGTTCCATTAATTTACAGTCCTTTGTGAAAATGAAAACTTTCTTATATCCAATCTACTCTGCTCCTTTGCTAATGCAAGATCATGTCCTCTAGTCCTTCTATCTTTCTTAACTGAGAAAAACATATTTCTATCAATATTTTCATAACCCTTCAATATTTTAAACACTTCTATCTGATCTCCTCTCAATCTCCTGGTCTCTAGTGTTGTTAAACCGCATTTTTTTAGGCGTATTTCATAACTAAGATCCCTCAGATTTGGTATCATTTTAGTTGCTCTCCTCTGCACTCTTTCTAGCATATCTATGTCCTTCCTGCGATATGGCCTCCAAGCTTGAATACAATATTCTAAATGAGGCCTAACTATTGTTTTGTACAGCGGTATTATTAGCTCTTTTTCCTTATACGTTATGTTTCGCTTAATTATCCAAGGATTTGATTTCCCTATGAAGCTGCAATTCCGCACTGCTCTGAAATCTTCATATCAGCACTAACGGTTAACCCTAAGTCCTTTTCTTTTACAGTAGTACTTAGTACAGTACCCCCCATTGTATATTCTACCTCTTCGTTCCCATGTCCTATGTGGAGGCATTTACATTTCCCAAAATTGAACATCATTTGCCACTTTTCAGACCATTTGATCAACCTGTCAAGATCATCTTGTAAATGCTGTCTACCTCCATCACTTTTAATCCTTCTAAACACTTTTGTATCATCCGCAAATTTCGACACCTTGCTTGTTATTTCATCATCCAAATCGTTGATGTATATTAAGAATAATATAGGACCTAATACTGATCCCTGTGGTACCCCACTCAATACCGATTTCCAGTTTGAAGCCTCCCCATCAACTACTACACGTTGTCTTCTGTCAATCAGCCATTGTTCTATCCAGTTTATTATACCATTTCCTATGCCATGGGCCTTTAGTTTAAGCAGTAATCTTTGATATGGTAATTTGTCAAAAGCTTTTTGAAAATCTAAGTAGACGATATCTACTGGTGATCCCTCATCTACCCACTTAGTGATGTCTTCCAAAAAACATAACATATTTGTTAAGCATGACCTCGCTTTAAAAAAACCATGTTGAGATGGGTTTATCAAGTTTTGTTTAACAAGAAAATCCACCATGTGATCTTTAATTAGTCTTTCTAATAATTTACAAATCACTGATGTTAAACTCACTGGTCTATAGTTCTCTGACTTGTTTCTCGAACCTTTTTTGAATAACGGTATAATGTTTGCTTCTTTCCATTCTAAAGGAACCACTCCCTCTTCTAATGACAAGTTGAATGCTAATTTGTTCTACAATTTCCAATAGTAGTTTGGGTGGAATACCATCCACTCCAGGTGATTTATTATCCTTCATAGCCCTTATTTTCTTAGCTACCATTTCCGGGGTTACAATTAATTGTCCTAAATAGTCTGAATCTGCCCCCTTGAACTTAGCCTCTGGTATTGGCAGTGAACTAATATCTTCCCTGGTAAACACTGAACTAAAGTACTCATTCAGGTCTTCTGCCATTATGAATCCCTCTGATATTATATTTCCAGCACTATCTTCTAGAGGACCGACCTTATCTTGAACTTTCTGTTTGCTTCGAACATACGCATAAAAACTCTTGCTGTCATGTTTTATATTACTAGCTAATTGTTGTTCATAGCTTCTCTTTGAATTTCTAATTTCAGCTGTAACTTGGTTAAGTGCTTCTTTATAAATGTTGTAGTCTTCATCATTTCCAGTACATCTATATGACTTCCACATAATTTGTTTATACTTAATTTTTCTAATGGCTTCTTTCGATAAGTGTTTCTTTTTGGACCGTTTTCCTTGTTTTTTGAAGGGTACAAATTTATCGATTATGCACTTAATTTCACTCTTTAATATATTCCAGCATTCTGTTGCCATCTTATTTTTCAGTGTCTTATTCCAGTCTATCTTTGCTAAATATTTCCTCATGTCCTTATACCTTCCTTTGTGGAAATTTCTCCTATACTGCTTTTTGCTATTCCTTTCTGATTTTACTTTGATGGTAAAATGTATCTGGTTGTGATCGCTACTCCCCAGTGGCTCACATATCTTGACATTGTCAACTAATTCATTCTGTGAGGACAAAACTATGTCTAACACATTCTCACCCCTGGTTGGTTCTAGCACATGTTGAGAAAGGAATGTATCTTGAACTAAAAACTTGTGGTCCTCTCTCCCCATACTCTGTAGAGATTTCCATTGTATATGCCCATGGTTAAAATCCCCCATAATAATACAGTCCCGTTTGCTTACTTCCCTTATAGCATTTTGTATTTTGTCGTTCTCTTCTATGCTTATGTTTGGACTTCGATAAACTAACCCAACTGTTAACGTTGAGTTTCCTGTAACTATGTTACACCAAACAGCTTCTTCGCAATCTGCTTCTCTTTCTAATTTTATTTCATAAGCCTGAATAGATTCTTTAATATATAAAATAACTCCACCTCCCTTTCTTCCTATTCTATCTTTTCTAAACATTACATATCCTGTCAGTCCCAATTCAGCATCTGATATATCGGTGGTGGTCCAGGATTCGGTTATACCTATTATATGAGGGTCAATATCTTCTACCATAATGTTTAGTTCATTTCTTTTGTTTACTATACTCCTTGCATTTAAACAAACACATTTATATCCAGCTTCAGAAGAGTTTTCCAGACTGTTATTTGTTGATTTATTTGTGCTGTCTTTATCTATGCCTCCATTTTCAGGCTTTTCTGTGAGTCCCCCCTGCGAATCTAGTTTAAATAGATGCAACCTGTCCCACTGTCAACAGATTGCAGCAGATTCTCTGAGAAAACTGCTGCCCCCTTTCCACTAAGATGGAGGCCATCTCTCATGTACATATCTTCCCTCCCAACAAAGTATCCCCATAAATCTGTGAATCCCACCCACTCTTCTTCACACATCTGCTCAGCTAGTGCATTGATCGCCATCCTCTTGCAGTTTCTATACGTTGCCCCCCTTCCTCCCATTACTGGCAAAATTCCTGACAAAATAACCTGTTCGACTCTCGTCTTCTTTAGCTTCCTCACTAACTGTCTATACTTCTGTACTATCGCAGTTGTTCCCTCCCTGTCTGCATTATTTGTTCCTACATGTACCAGTATAGACCCCCCCTTGCCATGTCCCAATACCTTCTCTACCCTGTCAGTTACATGTTCAATCCTAGCCCCCGGTAAACAAACAACGATGTCCTTCCCCTCGCTCAGTGTCTTGTCCGTCTTTCTCATAATGGAGTCACCCATAAACACCCTCTCTTTCCTCATTGCCCCCTCAATCACTGCCTTAGAATAGCTCCTTCTTCGGTTTGCATCTGTCTGGTTGTTGTCTTTCCCCCCTGCTGTCTTCTCTCCTGTCACATTCTCTTCCGATCCATTCTTTCCTGTCGCTTTTTCTCTTGTCACCTTTCCTCCTGTCAGCGTCCCTTTTATCGACTTCTCTTCTATCACATTTGCTCTCACTCCCCTTTGTCCCTTCTTCTTTCGTCCCGTCTCATTTTCCTCTCTCCTCTCCCGTTCCATCTTCCCTCCCTCCTTCTCTACAGTCACTTTCTTCCCTGTCACCTTCACGCTTGTCACGTTTTCTGTTGTCGATTTTCCAATTTCTTCCCCTCCAATCACCTTCTCTCCTCTCAATCTCCTTTCCTCAGTTTTCTTGCCACTGCTATTCTCCTTCAGTCTTGCAGTATTCTCACCTCTCTCCCTGTCGTCTCTCTCCATTCGACCTGCCTCCTTGCTAATTCCCATCTCCATTCCCTTCACAATATCTGTCAACCTAACTATCTCCTTCTGCAAACACTCCACCTTCCAACATCCAATGCACTGAAAGGTGAATCCTTCCTCCATGGTTTCTGCCCATGACTTTCCACACCCAGACAATGCAAAAAATTGCATCAATGCCCAAAGATGCAAACCGAGGACTGCATCACCGCCTCACCGCCTCACACTAGTGAAAGAATATTACATAATTACAACCTGACAAACAATTTCATTTATTATATTAATTACTTTTTGGTATTTATTATTATTATTTGTTTTAATGATATGATGTGAATTTAATCTACTGCTATATAACTGTGGATGCAGGAGGGTGAGCCTGTAATGGCCCATTGAAACTAAGGCTGTAAGCGTGACATGGTCACAATCATGAAATATACTACTTTGGGATTCCTTCATACATAACTATTGCTACTATATTTATTAATTATAAAATCTGTAAGAAACATCACATTTAATCTTTCTTTCAAACCACTATCTTCGTTAAATTAGTTTAAAATAGTAACAACACTTACAAGAGAGACTGACATGTAAGTGTGCACACTATAGGCTGTGTCCACTCACCTCCGAACTGAAGCAACTGACATGTAAGTGTGCACACTATAGGCTGTGTCCACTCACCTCCGAACTGAAGCAACTGACATGTAAGTGTGCACACTATAGGCTGTGTCCACTCACCTCCGAACTGAAGCAACTGACATGTAAGTGTGCACACTATAGGCTGTGTCCACTCACCTCCGAACTGAAGCAACTGACATGTAAGTGTGCACACTATAGGCTGTGTCCACTCACCTCCGAACTGAAGCAACTGACATGTAAGTGTGCACACTATAGGCTGTGTCCACTCACCTCCGAACTGAAGCAACTGACATGTAAGTGTGCACACTATAGGCTGTGTCCACTCACCTCCGAACTGAAGCAACTGACATGTAAGTGTGCACACTATAGGCTGTGTCCACTCACCTCCGAACTGAAGCAACTGCTGCACCACCTGCAGCTGGTTTTCTGCGACAGCGGCATGGAGTATAGTATTGCCCTCTTTGGACATGATGTCGAGACGAGCACCGTTCGGTCGACCGTCGACAGTCTCACACTTGAGGAAACTCAAGATACTGTTTGTAGGTTTGTACTTGAGCAAACTCGCCACGCAATCGATGTGGCCCCGCAGCGCCGCCTGGTGGAGCGGGGTGAAACCGCTGTGGTCCTGGCAGTTAATCTCCATACCTGCATGATGTAATCATAGTTGATGGGATGTTGTGTAAAGCAGATGTACTGATGACGTAATGGCTGTCACAGCAGCAAAATGTTACCCGAAATCATGAGTTATGTTATTACATCCGCTCGTAACCATTTATAATAATTTAAATGAGAACATATCTTATAGGTGCTTAGAATATTGTAGCAAGGCAATACCATGACGTTACATGTATTCATTCCATGCAAGCGCTGTCTGTTTATAATCTTTTATTCCGAACTTTGTTTCGATAAACATTTGTGATTGCTTCATTCAATGACACGTTGCTGCAGTAGACAGGCAGAACTCACCAGGTATGCACAGGAGTTCTCTCACCTTGGCAGCATTGTTACTGCTACAGGCCACATGAAGGGCAGTCTCTCCTGTAAACACACATGACACACTGTACACCTCTTACACACTGATAACATACAGATATTTTCTTCCCAACTGAACCGTGATACCAAAATCCGTATGCATTGCCAGTTTTCATGATGGAACTTTTATAGAAACTACCAAAAGTTACACAAGAAACACATTCTTGGCTAGACCTTTAGAGTTTCTGCTCTTTGCCAACTTGGCTGCCATTTTGGAGCCGCGAGTCCTGTACATGGAGTCTGTCATTTTCTGTTGGCCGCCCGCCTCTGCTGTCCCTTGACACCTACGACAGCAAGGTACATGTGTCACAAGACTCAGTAATCTAACTACAATGAAGCTACAGTATCTATGTGTAGGAAGCCTTTCCTCCTACGGGTGCTTTGTGTCTCAGGCACCACACATGGACAAATATGTCAGATAAGTATGATTTGTAAACCAACCATTGATCAGCTGAGGATGTGTTACGAAGCTTACTACAATCTCAGAAAACATGCAAACGTTGCAGTTAAATTTATGTCATGTTTGCTTCAAGTACTAATGTCTGAAACCATCTTCTGCCTCTGTGCGTGCGTGCGTGCGTGCGTGCGTGCGTGCGTGCGTGCGTGCGTGCGTGCGTGCGTGCAGCGCCATACAGAGGATAGGTATTGTTGCTAGTGACCTATGATTGTAATTTAGAAATGCACACTGAAAGTTAATCAAACATCTGCACCCATCCAAGTACCTGGTAGGTTTCTCATTAGCAAATACATTTACATAAACATAATAATCCATATACATTTATATATATATATGTGTCAAGTTTCAACATTTTATTAAGTGCTGCATACTTAATTTGGGGTTGGGAAGACTATACTGTTCGTTTTAGGTTTAACCATTTCAATGCAAGACCCCACTACAATGGGTTTCCGTATTATGACGCTTGAATACGACAACCCGCTAGACCGGGGATAGCGTCACATGACTTATTCCCTAACTATTGAAATGAATGTAGTAAACAGTTTATATATGAGTTGTGAATATTATTTTGTGATTTATTTATAATTCCTGTTGTATTTATTCAGTTTTCTTAGTTCGAGTAGGGCATAGCAACACATAAGTCTATGACTTCAGCTATGTCCTTTCAGTAGCAGCAGCAAACCATACTGTGCATGTATTATGTTGTTGTTGAATAAACGTTCATTCATTCCAAAAAATGTTAACAGTAGCGACGCCTAATGACTATCGTGGGAATCGCACAAATGCCAGCTTCAGTGATGTAAAAGTTATAGGGTGTTTGTATGCAAACATTTCAAGATATTTTAAATTTTCTGAAGGGATCGTCAGCCACTGACACGTTCTATATTGCCGCGATGTTATGATAGTGCCTTTCTTTGGAATAAATTGTTTTCGTAAAACTGACAATATGGTAGGCGATGATGGGGGATTGTATGCGTAAATCGTTTCCTTCTATTATGACAACTGACAATAAATGTTATTCCAATGTGTGTGTTATTTTCTAGTTTACGATAATATAGGTACTAGGTCTGCCACGCGTTTGTGCTGCACTTGTTTTGACTGTGCACTCGTGCTTTGCCTTTGGTGTCTTTTATGTTATTTATGATATATAATTAGTGCAGCCGTGACATGTCCAGGACTCACGATTAGTATTATTCAGTTATTTGTATAATTGCTGTGACAAATTACTAAATAGTATATATTATAGACTATTAGTACAACAATAGTCAACACTGAATTTTCACGGTTGTGATACAGGTTCTAGGTCATTCGTGTCAGTTCAAACTTAATTATGGCAAAACCGTTGATCTTGGGTTTACTATTATAACTTATAATGTGACGACGTGTCCACGGTATTCCTTGAATGCCGTGGTTTCATGATGTGGTGTTCCTACTCAAAAAATGAATATTTTAAAGAGAAATATGGCAAAACACGCGTGTTCCGCCATCTTGAATTTCCTGGTTTCCATGGCATTCAATCTCACAATTTGGACATGGTTTTCTTTGATAATCCTACTTTACTAATATATATGGTGTTTCTATTAAAAAAGGCACCATCCTGTGTAAAAAGTGAAGTTAAAAAATGTTACCCTGTTTCACTGAAAGCTCAGAATAAGCTGAATATTCAGTGGTAATTGAGTGCCCAGAAACACAGAACTAAACTGGTTAAAGGAATCAAATATAACAAGTATTGATACTAGTGTTGAAGCTGCAAACATTAGCTGACGTGAAACAATCAAATGAGTTGACAGATACGTACATGGAACCACCCTCATCCAACGACTGAATGTCATCAGTCATAGCAGGCTCTCGTTGCCTAGGCAACATGTAGAAATAGCGGCTTACCTGCAACAACCGAACAGGTAAAATCAAGTCAGTAAGTTGAGAGTGTATGTATTTATATATGTAAATATACACCTCAACAAAACTACCACTCAATAAATTCAAACTACCTCCCGATCACACTTTTCACCTTTGGGGTTAGAAAGAGCAACGAAGCAATGATCACATCTCTAATGGGTTTTGTAAATACATTAAACAAATTCCACCAAAAATGGATTAGTCCACTTGTATTACCTAAAAGGAATGATGTATTTCTTTTTAGCTTTTCTTGTTTAAATGTTGCAGAAATCTGCACTGGCAATTTGGCAATGTGTTTACGGTTTCATATTTTAAATTTTTTTATGGATCATTTTTAACCATGTATATCATCATCTCTGTTACATCTAGTAGTTGTACAAGAAGAAAAACTGCCCTACTCACAATGCTGCTGAATGTGATCTGTAGCGGAGGATTCTGTAGACTTGCCGGCAGCAGAGTGTCATCGTACAGATCTAGCAGTGTCTGGCAGACGTGTACACTGAGCCAGGGCAGTTGCAGACCCCCCACGGCCTCACGCAGACCCCCAGCAGAGTCCTGGCGTGCAGTCGAGTCTGTCAGTGTGCCTACAAGTTACTCAGCCAATAAGGACACAGGTTTACTTGGGCAGGGTAGAAGTAAACATTGAAAGACTTCCTTTTTAATCTGTCTATTTGACTTAGATTACAAAAGATATATTTTCAATTTGTAATAATTGTAGTAATTATATCATACTCATAGGCATGGATTTTACCAAAAAAGAGTTAATTAAGATTACTGTGAAAATGTACTGACAATGATTCTGATCAAATAGTTGCTATTTCTGTTACTGCTGAAAATATGCATCATCCATGCATCTGAGTCTAGACATTAAAACACTAAAGTTTTGGCAGCACTGGATTAATTTTCCAGAAGTCTGCCATTTTATTTTTGTAACTTTAAAATTCGAAACTTTTAGCAAAATTGGAGCTTTCAATGTCTTGATTTTAATCAATGACATTGCATGCTACTCAAGTAATTCAGTTTGTCTAAGGAGACAACTAGGTCAAAAGGTCAACCTGACTGACCTTGAATTATGTATGCAAGTTCACGGGCAAACATCACTGCTGTGTGTGGCAGGTGGATCTGATTCACTGGATGCCTCGCTCCACAATCAACCAATCGGTGATGTTCTGCTACCATGGCAACCAGTCGGTTGAGTAGCCGCAGCAACACCGCCTACAATATTATTGACAGAGATGTCTTATATGGCAAGTTATCTACACAAGTGTGAAGAGACGATAACATAAGTTCATAGTTCCAAAGTAAGTTAAGCAATATGTGGGGGGTTTGGTCGTCACTACGTACTAATGGGACAATTGATCACTTCAGTCATGCCACCCAGTAAGTGAAACATTGTTAACACAAATTGACGCTCGTAGATACTTTGACTGTAAAAGTAAAGTAAAAGGTAAAGTTAGAGTAAAGGTAAGTTCTTATATAGCACAGTATCCAGTCCTGAGGACTGCTCAAAGCACTTTACACTTTACTCCCTGGCAGACCTGTTCCATCGAACACCATCTCGACTTCTCTGGGAAACATCCAGCCATGCTGCAATTAATGCGCAAAGACTATTCGTACACAAATATCCACCACTGTCTATAGCCAGGTACTCATTCATACAGCTGAGTGAACTGGAGCATTGTAAAGTGAATGAACTTGCCCAAGGTTCAACACCGCCGCACAGGATTCGAACCTGGGTTCTCTCAGTTGAGAGTCCAAAGGTCTAGCCACTGCACCACGGCGCTACATAAAGCATCTATTCAAGTAATATTGCAGCTTCAAGTTTTTTATTTCATGTAATGGCATTTTTACTGTCACATGGATGTACACACAGGAGGTACACACAGGATGTATTTCAGGTTATCGAAAAAACCTTCACAAATGTCATACAACAAGAACAACACTTGTTAAAAGCCGGGCTGAGTTTACTGCAATCTCCTTTGATGTTCATCTTTCCCACGTTTAACACAACAGACTTCCTGTTACAAATTCCGGGTAGACAAACAGACTGGATCGCTTTAAATTAGATTGATCATTTACGTTACCAGCCAAGGAAGACCTTGAATCGCACTAACCTTGTAGTGTGTGCCAAGTTGTAGAGCTCGTGAGAAGAATGACAACAACTGTTTACACGGTACATTGAGATGACCCATCCGGCCAGCAGGCCAGAACACTTGACCAATCAGGCTTGACCGTGGCCCCCCTTTCTTGTCTTCACTGTCCTGCTGTCGGCTATGGGAGAGGTCAAGCAGAGGGGACTTATGTCTTGTATCGCAGAGTTTCTGCTAGCAGGTGAAAGGGTAAAATTACGTACCCAAAAAAATTCTAGAGTACAGATACATACCCAAAATAAATCCAGATTTTAAATTTTTGTTTAACATTCTGTGCAATGAAACTCATACTTGATGACGTGTTTAAAGGTGAAGAATGAGCGCGTGCCAACACGTTTATTCGAGCTATTCTGTAATTGGTTAAACTTAAACATGGTATTCAATGTGGGATTGAAGCCTTCACCTCAGGATAGAACATGGCGTACTGGTATATTGGTAGGCCTAGTGTAAAGAATAAGGCATGCTGTCATGGCTGTACATTTTTTGCGATGTTTTTGGGTATTAATTGTTTCTTGGTGAAGAAAAATAACACAACAAGATACCATACTATATCATGAATCGGACTATCTATTCTAAAATGTGAAGGCAAGTTTACAATATTCCTGCTGATTGTTACATCTGTCATTCATTCTCCTACGAAACATGGAAATGATCACCAATGACACCATGAGCCGGGTGGGATTTCTGACTCAAAATGCCGGGAAATCGCTTCTCTGAGCATCTACAAATCCGATCCCACCCATCGGGGCACGTCTATGGTGCCCATGGCCACTTCCGCTGTATAAAAATTTATTATTAACTCTGTACCCAAATTCTTTTTCTGGTGGAAACCCTGTATCGCACTGTAAAAACAGTACAAAAGGTTTATATGAATATGATAACTGTGGGGCAGTCTGACAGTATCTTCTCCCAGGTACCAAGGTCCACCTGCTTCTTTCTGTCTTCAGTCACTTCCTTGCACCATTTGCATCTGATCTACCAACTGGCGACGTATTAAGGGTAGCCACTACCCGAAAACGTCCATATAGCCAATATGCCATATCTCAGATAATACTGAACATATCATAACCACATTTTTAGCACTGATTAAGAAAATGAATGGCATATTATGTGTGAAATATGGGCTCATTTGTCACAGTTGTATATGTGATCATGCAACTGTCAAGCATCATTAGTTAGAATGCTCCTCTGTCAGATAAGGTGGTTTGGGGCAAGGAATTCTTACTTCAGTGACTGTTGTTCAGGTTTGAGCATTTTTCAAGACACCTTGAAAAAACCTCAAACCTAAAGTCCCATCTCATAACAGTCATTGCAGTCAAACTTCCTTGATCAAAACCACCTTATCTGACAGAGGAGCATTCTGGCTAATGATTCTTGACAACTGCATGATCACACATACAGTTGTTAGCTCAGAATAATTTTCAAGGATGCAGCCCCCCGTCACACTAGAAACATTTATTGTTATGGCACTGCACAAACAAATGAGCCCGCATTCCACACATCATGTACTATTCATTTAACCAATTAGTACTCCAAATTTGGCTAAGATATGTTCGGTATTAACAGAGATATGGCCTATGGACATTTTCGGGTAGTGGCGCTACCCTTAACGAAACACAGAGATAGTTATATATAAAATTAATAGCTTACGTGTTCACTATTCTACCTGTCAGAGACACATGAAAATAGTTGTTGAATTGAGCAACTCCCCAGAGTTAGGGCTTTGGCTTGACTCTTGCAGTAGAATATAGCGGTCAGCAGGAACAAGTTTAAGGTTAAAGTACCATAACGGTGACAACTGTTGCTCCATGGTGGGTGTAAGTTGTCATTAGAGTTTTGAAACAATATCTATTCTGCCTTCCGTATGAAGTATATCATGATGCGAGACAACATGAGACTCACTGCTGAATGAAGATGCTGAAGTCTTTCTCAAAGAGAGCGACAAGGAACTCGAGACAAAGCAGGTAGTTCTGACTGTGGGGTACCTCGTGGTCTCCCACAAGCAGGGTGCTGCAACAAAAAACACCCACAATGAAACATATGCAATACTTATAGTGTAATACGTCTTGAGCCAGGACCCAACATTTTGGCAACCAGTACATTTTTAGGGACGAATGCTCATAGTGATTTTTGGCTAGGCCTACATCCCTAGAGATGGAAAATAGGTGATAGCATTGCAGCACTCCCAGCTTTCTGTAAGAAATCACTCTTTTTCATAATATCCCCATATCCGCGACAACAAGTTTTCTATGAAATTGTTAATGGGGGGCCCATACACAAACTACTATGAAATATTTACTATACATCCCAGTAGAAAAAAAATTGGATACCATGTGTTTTAAATGTCATGCTTTCCAAACATATCAAACTTATTTTCATTCCTTGATTATTTATCTACCACATCTCAAAATGCAATCCACGGCATTCAAGTTTTCAACACAAAATCACTTAAAATTCTGGCTAATAACCACATGTATCCTCATTTAAGGTTCTTATTGCACCAGAATGTTGGCTTACATCCGTAGATATGGAAAATATGTGATAGCATTGCAGTAGAAACATTCTTTTGTGTGAAATTACTCTGTTTAATCCTTTCCCCATTTCCGCGAAAACTATTTTTCTACGGAAATTGCTGAAGGGGTGGTCACGCATAAACAATTATACAATAGTTATTATACATCTTATGGGTATGATAAGTGTACATAATATGGCTGAAGTGTAATGTGTCATATACATGTGAACATTACTTTAATACCTTGAGAAATGTGGATTTTATGGCATTTTAACTACCACGTCTCAACATCAATCCACGCAGTTCAGGCATTCAACAAAAGAAATCACTTAAAGGTCTGGCTAGTAACCTCGTGTATCCACATTCAAGGTTCTTCTTGCAACAGAATGGTCACTGGACTTCAGGTTTTATTATGTAGACACAGTCTGTACATTTTATTGCAGTTATATGTATTATCATGACACTGAAATTTGCAGTTGTTGTCAATGAGATAAAATAACATTTTCTTATGTTAGCCACCTAAAGTTCTGACCGTAACACTAACCTGCATACAATGGACTTGTTGCATACATTCAAATTATACAGGTACACAGTATTGACTTGTAGCTGTGGTGATGCACACTATGCACTGTGAACATTTCCCATGCTTAATTCACGATGTCCTTAGTTGAGGTTGAAAACAGTGTTTAGTAATCACAGCCATCATCCAGTTCATCCTCAGCTACACTTTCATCATTGTCAGCACTAGACACCTGATTGTCACGGTCTTGGAGTACATCTGAGTCCATTTGACAAGCAGACACACTTTGTCAGTTCACACTTCCTGGGACAACTGCATGCTAGTAGATTCAACACGGCCTCGGGTGCTGGCTGACCTTCCATCCAGTGTACAACCAGATGCTTAGTCCCATCTCCTCTTTCCAACCTCCACCCTCTGCCAACAGGGGTCAGATAGTTTGCGCGCTGTGCATGTTTCAACAAACAGTCTCTTCTACGTGGTGACAGTTGGTGACTCTCTATCTCACCTTTCTTTGCACAGAACAGGTGGTATCTCAGATCATTGACGTTCACAGCAGAAGATTTTAGTGCGTAAAGAAGGCATGTAAATGCCTCTAGTTTGTCCATGAGATCTGGAGAGAGATCCCATTCCCGGCCCAGCATCCTGAATGAGTCCTGTGATTCTTTGTTGCTAGCCAACAGTTTCAGAGTACTTGCGTTACCTTTTCCAGCAAATGCACTGACAGTGTCACATGCAGTGTATGCGTGCAATCCAATGAGAGCTTTACAAACATCTCTGCCAACAGTAGCTGCTATTTTTCCAATGTGAAGGATTCTTGTTTGGGTTCTAGTATCACATTTCTGGAACAACGTGGCTCTAATGTTCTCTTTGAGTGCCAGGCACATGATAAATATATCTGTGTTTTCTGAGCTGATTACGACGGCTTCGTAGCCCTCTCTGGCAGCAGTAAGCGTCCATCGGCTTCCTCTTGCATACACCGTAGAGCTGGAACCTCCTCGCTGCCTTCAGGAGTAATCTTGCTGCATTTGTCTCCAACGGTAGCAAAGAGCACCCTGTCCTATAGCTGCTCTGTTTATTCGGCTTTCTTCCATTCATTGACCAGGAAAGTGATCAGACTGGTCTTACTATTGACTTGGCTCAGAAAGTTCCTCCACTGTCTGTAGCCTATGTCCACACGCTTCCCCTCGTACTGATCATTCACTGTTCTTGATAGAGAGTTCCTTGTATATGTCAAACACAACATCGCTGCTTTTACTCTGACATCCATCCCTCAGTGCCATAGACAGGACTGATTTGGCCACCTCACCAAAAGTAGTTTGATCACCTCTTACTCGCTGGACAAGATTCATGCCATCAACAACAGTTGATCTGGAATGATCTGGTAGCTCCTCTGTTACTGTCACATTTTCCTGTAGACAAGTAGCTAAAGTGGCTTTGTTTGTCTTTCTTAACAACCCATCTGGGGTTGACAAAGCCCATGACAAAGGTCCCACGGGATGGGAAAGGATATTCGTCATCTTGAGATTCTGTCCTTGTGCCATCACAATGATGTATTCATCATGTGCCTGGCACTCAACGAGAACATTAGAGTCACATTGTTCCAGAAATGTGGTACTAGAACCCGAACAAGAATCCTTCATATTGGAAAAATGACAGCCACTGTTGGTAGAGATGTTTATAAAACTCTCATTGGATTGTATGCTTACACTGGGCATGACACTGTCAGTGCATTTGCTGGAAAAGGTAAGGCAAGTGCTTTGAAACTCTTGACTAGCAACACAGAATCACAGGACTCATTCAGGATGCTAGGCCAGGAATGGGATCTCTCTCCAGATCTCATGGACAAACTAGAGGCATTTACATGCCTTCTTTATGCTCCAAAATATTCTGCTGTGAAGGTCAATGATCTGATACCACTTTTTCTGTGCAAAGAAAGGTGAGATCGATGCCACCATGCAGATGTTTGTTGAAACATGCACAACACGCAGACTACCAGGCTGCAATATGGAGATGATGTTTGGAGCAGGACCCGAGGACTCCGACCCAAGTTGGCAGAGGCTGAAAGTTGGAAAGAGAAGATGGGACTAAGCAAATGGTTGTACACTGGATGGAAGGTCAGCCAGCATCTGAGGCCATGTTGGATCTACTAGTATGCAGTTGTCCCAGGAAGTGTGAACTACCAAAGTGTGTCTGCTTGTCAAATGGACTCAGATGTACGAATATGTGCAGACTCCAAGAATTTGACAATCAGGTGTCTAGTGCTGACAATGATGAAAGTGTAGCTGAGGATGAACTGGATGACGGCTATGATTACTAAACACTATAATTTTTATATGTATGGAAAGCATGACATTTAACCACATGGTATCCAATTTTTTTTCTACTGGGATGTATAGTAAATATTCCATAGTAGTTTGTGTATGGGCCCCCCATTAACAATTTCATAGAAAACTTTTGTCGCGGATATGGGGATAGTATGAAAAAGAGTGATTTCTCACAGAAAGCTGGGAATGCTGCAATGCTATCACCTATTTTCCATCTCTAGGGATGTAGGCCTAGCAAAAAATCACTATGAGCATTTGTCCCTAAAAATGTACCAACAAACCTTCTAGCTCATGGCCTATAAAGCCAACCTGTCCGAATAACAGATTGAATAATTATATCACAAATGTTATACATTACGATTACTGTTACAATGTATGCATACAATTACTTGGTAAAATAGTTTTGCATGTAATCATTATTACAATGATTACATTCCTGATTACACTAACAGCTTTGTCATTGTTTATACATTGTTTACACATTATTAATAAGGATAAATGAAAATGTCTAACTATTTGACTGTCGGTTTTGGAGATGTGAACAAGAGAGGGAGAGGAGACAGGTGGTGGATACAGCAGAGAAATGTGAACCGTAATGGAGAAAACAACAACCCCGAGGCCAGCTTCACCCCGGACTTTATGGAAAAAGAAGAGAACAACATTAACAGCCTCTAAAGTTAGGATTCGACACCCGCACGCACACGCGCACGCACACACCCACACACACATATATGGAGGAGACATGTGCTTGTGGAATGCGACAAAACAATGAATATAGCACCCAGTGGAGACTAACAGAAGTAGTTCCATGTGTACATAGGCGGATGAATACAGCGCTCAGTGGAGACTAACAGAAGTAGTTCCATGTGTACATAGGCGGATGAATACAGCGCTCAGTGGAGACTAACAGAAGTAGTTCCATGTGTACATAGGCGGATGAATACAGCGCTCAGTGGAGACTAACAGAAGTAGTTCCATATGTACATAGGCGGATGAATACAGCGCTCAGTGGAGACTAAAAGAAGTAGTTCCATATGTACATAGGAGGATGAATACAGTGCCAAGTGGAAACTAACAAAAGTAGTTCCATGTGTACATAGGTGGATACACAGTGCCCAGTGGAGACTAACAGAAGTAGCTCTTTGTGTATACAGGAGGATGAATATAGTGTCCAGTGGAGGCTAACAGAAGTAGTTCCATGTGTACATAGACGGATGAATAACAGAAGTAGTTCCATGTGTACATAGACGGATGAATAACAGAAGTAGCTCCATGTGTACATAGGCGGATGAATAACAGAAGTAGCTCCATGTGTACATAGGCGGATGAATAACAGAAGTAGCTCCATGTGTACATAGACGGATGAATAACAGAAGTAGCTCCATGTGTACATAGACGGATGAATAACAGAAGTAGCTCCTTGTGTACATAGGCGGATGAATAACAGAAGTAGCTCCTTGTGTACATAGGCGGGTGAATAACAGAAGTAGCTCCTTGTGTACATAGGCGGATGAATAACAGAAGTAGCTCCATGTGTACATAGACGGATGAATAACAGAAGTAGCTCCATTTGTACATAGACGGATGAATAACAGAAGTTCCTTGTGTACATAGGCGGATGAATAACAGAAGTAGCTCCATGTGTACATAGACGGATGAATAACAGAAGAAGCTCCTTGTGTACATAGGCGGATGAATAACAGAAGTAGCTCCTTGTGTACATAGGCGGATGAATAACAGAAGTAGCTCCATGTGTACATAGACGGATGAATAACAGAAGTAGCTCCTTGTGTACATAGGTGGATGAATAACAGAAGTAGCTCCATGTGTACATAGACGGATGAATAACAGAAGTAGCTCCTTGTGTACATAGGCGGATGAATAACAGAAGTAGCTCCTTGTGTACATAGGCGGATGAATAACAGAAGAAGCTCCATGTGTACATAGGCGGATGAATAACAGAAGTAGCTCCTTGTGTACATAGGCGGATGAATAACAGAAGTAGCTCCATGTGTACATAGGCGGATGCGTTTTTTCACACACATATGGAAAATTGAATCGCTCCAAGTAGTGATTCAAGCCATTATCTGCACAGGAATCGAATAGGAGATTCCGAGAAGTGACATCACTACAGAGGTATTTGTCACTCAACATGTCATTTCTGTACAAATGGAATCCTAACTTAGACTCTTACCAGTCATTGTAGTTATGTACCTGATGACGCTGAAGAGAAACCGAGTCGGGTGCAAGTATTCTGACTGCACACTGTTGTCATCGTGGTAGCTGATTGCGTTGAGGTAGATGCACTGCATGCTGGGACATACGGGGGGATGCTCCCAGACAATGGTGTGTAGCAGACGGTGGACACGGTGAGATAACACTGCGCTCGTACTTGGCTACAACAACAGTGCAGCCCACATCAGTCGATGACAATCCCACGTTACATTCGCAATGCCTGTTTTCTTCCGACACCATATTATTTAGAGGGTTGTCGTGGAAACTCACTTTAAAAACCCTGCGCTTTCAAGCCGTCTGTTCCTTATTTTTAATATGATGTTGTTAATACCAGTAATATATTGACAGTCCATCAACTGCCAAATTGTGTTCTATTACGGTATGTGTGGGCAACATTTTGAAGACACTGCTGACAAAACTGTGTGGGAATATTACTCAGTTTACTAGAACAGATCAGGGAAGGACAGATGGTGAAAACAATGTTGGGAGAAGTAGGTTGATAATCCATCACAGACCTGGGGCTGAGTACATTTTCATGAGTACAAGTACGAGTACGAGTACTTTGATGATGGATGAGTACGAGTAAGAGTACAAGTACATTGCTAAAAGCTGAGTACGAGTACAAGTACGAGTACATTCTCACGAGTACGAGTAAAAGTACGAGTACATTTTTTAAAATATAAATATTAAATAATAATGTATTTTAAAATTATTTAATTAATCTAATTTATATAACTCAACACAGGTGAATATGCAATGGCAGTTGATACATTTGTTATGAGGAAAACTAAGAACAACGTCTATTTCATCAACAATGAAATTAACTTCATTGGCATTCATTTCAGTGGCATCCTATGATCTTATCATCTATCTGCCATTGCACCGAATGAACATGAGTTGTTCACAGGTTGAGTCTTTCAGGCTGCACCGTTCAGGGCAGAATACTTTAATCAATATTTTTACTGCTACTACGACTTTTAGACTTGGCATTAAGCTTTTATCAATTACCTTTTGTTTATATGACACGATAATACTAATATTTAAATATATATACATTTTTTTTTATTCATTTTTTTACTTAATTAATTACTGTTTTGATTTATTACCATTTTACATGTAAAGCGCCTTGAATAGTTTCTAACTAGAGTTGGCGCTATATAAGATATTTATTTATTTTATACTTTCTCGGCTATCCTAAATACCCTTTCAACTGGGGCTGATGAGGCCGGAATGCTGAGATGGCGAGGGACCAACTGAACCAGAGTTGGAAACCTCAGAACTGCAGTCGGTCACTGTAATGATCTGTACATGGCTGACTGAGGTATTCTCTCACTTCTACAATCAGTAATCTGCTGATATTATAACTTTGCAGTTTATATTTTCTGACCATAGACTACTAGTTGTTGAGAGGGTTAGCACATGTCCACATAACAGGCTCAGCATCCCCTTTGGACTTTCTTAGCCAGGCTGCTGCCAAGGGATTATACTAGTGTAGGAGGCAGCCTGACTTGAGCCACCTTACTTCTACAGAGGAAGACTGGCATTTCTTGTTCTTAGCAGTTAGCACTGTCAGCCACTGTCAAGTGGCATGGTCTCCAGACTACATCAAAGGCATTTCCTGTCTAATTGGTGGGTTAACTGCTAATTGGCTCTTTATGGACATCCTGGTGGCTAAATTAAACAAGCAGGTTTATGGCCTGAACTGATAGCCTACAATTATTGTTTGCTGAAGAGGGTGTTTCTGGCTGGGAAAAGATGCTGCCATGTTTGGGTATCATAGTCATGGTTATCAGAGTATGAGGATGTACTATGTGTAGGGATGGTAAGGTGGTATTCTATCAGCATTAACAAAGTATTTAAAAAATAGTTGAACATTTAAATATTTCAGGAAAGTTTAATTTTATAACAAAATATATTCATTTTCCCCAGTACATTTTGAAAAAGTACTCAGATATACTCATAATGTACTCATAAAATCTGAGTACAATGAGTACGAGTACGAGTCCATGACCCATAAGTTTTATGAGTACGAGTACTTCAGAAATGTACTCGAGTACACGAGTACCGAGTACTTCGGCCCCAGGTCTGATCAAGAGCAAATACTGGTTACCAGTCCAAGCCTAATCCTTGTGTTTGTGTATGCAAAATACTGCTGTCTGGGTCTTCTTCTAAAGAAGTA
This sequence comes from Escarpia spicata, assembly GCA_963995525.1. NCBI lineage: Eukaryota > Metazoa > Annelida > Polychaeta > Sabellida > Siboglinidae > Escarpia > Escarpia spicata. The sequence continues at coordinate 1,030,529 of OZ023205.1, forward strand.
TGGTGGTTAAGTCAGATAGCCTGTACTAGTATTGTCTCATATTGTCAGGTGTCAGTTTGCAATCTGGTTAAAGAACAAAGAAATGTTGAGCTTTGGACATTGGCAGGTACGTATAAGGGTCCATACACAATGACAGATACCAAATTCAAGGGTTTTTAATAGAGAATGAACTGGTGCGAGACTTGACAGCAACCCACAGCTGGTCAACAAAAGATGGAGTGGCATCAAAATGCTAATCAATAGCACACAGTCACACACATATCCATTAAAATAAAATCTGAGTATAATGAGTATGAGTACGAGTACAAGTCCATGACCCATAAGTTTCATGAGTACGAGTACTTCAAAAATGTACTCGAGTACATGAGTACACGAGTACCGAGTACTTCAGCCCCAGGTCTGATCCATCACGTTGCTAAAATTCAATAACCTATTCGTCATTTAATGAGTTATATTTGGAGAAAAAAATTGGCAAGTTAAAGGATCACAACCACGAAGCAATGACAGTTCAGCAACAGGTTATAGCATGATAACACAACTATATAATTCAACAAAATGTTGCATATATTACCAACAAGATGCAACCGAGTGCGAGGTGAAGGAGCCTTGCTGTTGGGTATCTCGCTGTCGACACAGAGAGGGCGATGATGTCTGTCGCATAGAACAATTCACCATCATCCAGACACGCCTCAAACATGGCACAGGTTGGGTAGGAAAAGGGCAGGCACAGCTTCGTTTTTACCTGCAAACAAAAGAAAGGAATATGTTAAGTTCATTAACCCTTTAGACCTCAGAGTGTTTCGGTGTAAAGCCCCTGGTTCCTCAGAGAATTAGGTCACATTCTGAAAATGTTCGGGGGTGTCCGTTTTTGTGGCGTAGCTCTTTTATTATTGAATTTCCATTATTGCAAGTAGTAACTATTTTAAAGGACTTAGAATGCTCTTCACATTGGGTGTAAATATGCTTTTGTATGAATAACAATAGTTGTCCATATCTCGGTAGGCGAGCCAGTATTTAGGTATTTCACTACAACATGTCATATTATGAGTCATAACTTTTTTATACTTCATTTCTTACTGCTACAAGTTGTTTTTATTTGAAAGACAATTTAATTACTTACATTTTGGTATAAAAATTGTTATTATATCTAAAATAGATGTTGCACACGCTGGAATACAATGGAAGCATACTTGACAATTTTGCAAAGCTGAAATTAAATATGGGGTACATCACTGTTTGGAGTCTACCTTCAATGCACACCATGTTGCATATGTTGCAGTGCTGTAATTTATATGATACTAAAATGTAAATAAAAAAAGTATTTTGGTACAACATATGTTATTGTATCATACGTATTTTGCCCAAAAAACCCTGCTGGAGAATAATTTCTACACCGAACATAATGATTGACTGCTGTGTAACTTTTTTATGATCATTATTGTACTGCTACAACTTGATTTTATTATAAAGAGCAGATAAATGCCTACACAATGATACCTGCATTGTTAAATTCTGATGGCTAGAATGATATATACTTCATTACTGTGGAATGGGAGTGCCTGGTCACAGGCACATGTAGCTGTCAAGGGTCAGCACTACCACCCCGGGCAGCCTCGGTCAAAACAACAAGTGAACAACAGGACAGTCCCACAAGTTACAACACTTAGAAATCCCGAAATAATACAACTACAACATCGTCATACAGTTTCCTAATCGAAATATAAATAGCGTATTAACTTCGTGCAAAAATAAGGAATACAGAATGCGGGACTGGTCTCGTAGCGTGTTTACAAAATGGGCGTGAACGACCAGCTTCCCTGACAACAACAACAACAATCGTCCAGCCGAAGTATCGAACAAAGTCGCATATAATTACATGAACATCGATGTCTAAATCACTTTCTTCGATATCACTGTCATCACAGACACACGACTTCTGCAGACAAACGACTAGGACCAACAGACGCCATTTTGTTCTCTCAAAAACTGGAACAACTTGGAAAAACGCATGAAACTTTGATAAGTCGAATAGCAACATACACCAGAAATACCCACAATTCATTGCCAATATGTTAATGAGACATTTTGAATGTGTTTCAAAAGTATCCTCCAGAGTGCGCCTCTGGAATAGATGAAATTATGACGCTCATCTTTTCGGGCGGGTTTGGCCGACTTGAGGAGTCGGAACTCGGGCGGGTTTGGCCGACTTGAGGTCTAATGGGTTAAAGCACTGACCTGTTTGGCAATTGGTTCATTTTGGCTCTACGCAAAGTATCCTGGGTAAAAATGCGTTCAACTTCATAGCGCAAAATTCAATTTAACCAAACAGTAACAAGAACAACTGTGATAACAGCGGTCAAAATGAGTTTGATATAGCACACGAAACACACAATAACTTTGAATAAATTGGTAGTCCAATCATAATGCAAACAAACAATTTGTGTTGTTATGTTCCTGTTTACATTTTGAATTAGATTCTTCTCACAATTCCAAGTTCACACATGTGCAGTTGTAAAAACTGGCGATCTCCGAACAGGTCAGTGGCATCCAGAATTCATGGGACAGTTTCACGAACATTCTTACGAGCTCATAAGCCTGATTTTGCTCCATAACATTTATTTTGCTCCTAACACCAGAATTAACTAGTGCAGAACCACTGGGACACTTTCACCAGTGTGTCATGGAAATATTGTCATCGGCGAAGAGGCAGTGGCTTTTTGTATTTTGAAACAGCTCTTAAAATTTACAAACAGATTCTGTTGACGATGGATTTTCTGATGGGCTCATTGACTTAGACTTCTGTGGAAAAAAGTTAAATCTATAACGAGGATTACAGTGCACTGGACCACTGAAGGGAAAAAGAGAGGATGTCCAAAATCAACCTGGCACAGAACTGTAGAAGTGGAGGTGTTGGAACATCATTGCTGCCATAAATGCCAATAAGTGTAATAGGCAGTAAGTGAATAACACGACTGCTCACATCACTTCACCCCCCAGTAAGTGAATAACACGACTGCTCACATCACTTCACCCCCCAGTAAGTGAATAACACGACTGCTCACATCACTTCACCCCCCAGACCTGTTCTGTGCAACTTCAACTCAACTGATCATGAGAAGCATTCCGGAATGCCGCAATTACTATGGGAAGACTATTTGTTTACATAAGTGTGAACCGAGACAACATGGAGTGAATGGAAATGTCCAAGCTATGAAAAGGGAGCAAGACGAATATGATTACATTGCTGATGAGAAAACTAACCTTTGCCGTGTTCTTCACTAATGGTGACATCATTGCAAGACGTCCACACTCCTGCAAGTAAATACCATTGCAATTAAAAGGAAGATAACCACAATGGAACCCAACCATTAAAGGCGCCCTTGGGACTCGTTGAAAGCGATCTGAACAATGAGGTACTAGCGAGACTAGTTTCCTATACTTCATTATATTAGAAAATAATTTTGGATTTTCCTAGGGTGACCTTAATTGTGAGGTGGCTGTATTAATTACTGAGGTGACCATAAAGCGAGGTTCGACTCTACATAATAGAGTATAACTGGTTATAATGGATACAATATTTTTATTAGTTTCAATGAATGGTGGCGCCTGAAGTAGAACCATTTTATTGATTCATGTAATTGGTTACAGAAAATTATCTCTTTCATTATGATATTGAAGAGACAAACAGACCACCTACTTCATTACAAACGTCTAGTGTGAAGACACGCCCTCACCTTTTGTTTCTTATGGAGTGCAGCTGCGATGATCCCTGTCGACTCAACACAGGGTGACTTGCGTTTTGTGACAGTTCTCGTGGCAACACTGCACGGAGACCCTGTTTTAGAACTGACCCAGCTGGTCTCCACAACAGTGTTTTGAGACAAATTCTGCAGTGCAACCTTAGGGACTTCATTGAAATTCGGCTGTGTCATTTCCGTGTCTTGTGATGAACTCTTCTGCACAATTTCCCTGTCTTGCATAGACTCCCATCGAGCCACGTCACGTCCTGACACCGCAATCATCTCACATTGAGCTTCATCTGAAACTGCCTTCTTCAACTTATCACAGGGTAATGACTTATCATCCACAACTCTCCCCACAACCTTCACAACTTTCCCCACGACTGTCATCTTATGTTTTGGCAAAACTTTCCCTATAATGGTCAATGGCCCTTTTGTTTGTCCGTTGTGACCGTTTACCTCTGACCTCTGCCCCTTACACCCTGCCTTTGGTGCGATGCTATCACCGCTACCTTGGATATCTGAGTCTGTCAGCATGGGAGTGGCATTCTGGTCGTTAGCCTGTGGGGTACGCAGAAGCTGACAGAAGTTCACTAACAGGGTCTGTCCTTTCTGTAAGGGTTTTTGTTTCCTTGACGAGCGCGTCTTCTTCACCAGTTCCGTGTCTGACGATGACGGATAGCGATGTCGGTTTTGATCCCGTGGCGTCGATGTTACAACTTTCTTTCTTCGCTGTAAATCTTGTCCTGAAATGTCAGACAGTCTTATTACACTTAAAGATGATATTAAAGGATTTTTTGAAGGTACATGTTCTTGAATTGAACCGTTTTTTTTACCCCTTTTTTAATCCTTTTACAAAGTGTAAAAAGTGATGGTGTAAGACATTATCTAAGTAATAACATCTCAACAATATAACAGAAAAAACTTCAGTGACGTCATCCATCCAGTTTCAAACACCACCACACAGGATGGTGGAATAGCAGGCCTCGACATTAACACTGGTCCGATGGCCCGGCGCCTTTTTTGAAGCTGTCGGGCCAGTTCGGGCCACCAGTTCTTATATTTTACTGGCCCAACGGGTCACTGGTTTCCGGTTCTCGAACGCCGCCGAGACGAAGCAGCAGTCACGACATGATCGCATCGGTTATCAGATGCAGCTCGCCAGAATTCTTAGACCCGAATCAGTTATAAGACATTGTAAACATAACGTAAATACTAATTCTGATCAATAATGAGTCCAAACTCCAACACTTATCATGCAGACGACGGCATGCAAAGCCATCGAATAAATTTTCTAACCACCGGCAGCGCAGGTTTTTATGATGAGACGCCATTTTTAAGTCCTGCCGCATCCCTTGGATAAACTTTGTATGGTGGTTAGAAGCTGCCTCGACTTTAGAATTATGCATGCTTTTTCTTCTCTAGATATATGAAAGGAATACAGCTTAAATCCAAATTTAACTAGTGGCTAAAGTGACAGAAACCAAATGTAACGCTGCGTCAACAAGGTCACCTATTTTGGGTGGTGCCACCTAGCGAATGAACCGTGAAATAGTCTAATGCCTTGAATGACCTGTACATGAAAGCAGCGTTAACTCAACTACCGACTGACTAGCTGACCACATTTTATTTAAACTTGGCAAATACTGTATATATGCATCCGAGTACACACTTGAACAATATTACAATATTGTTAGCTTTTGACATCTCACTTTGAACAATCAATATGTGTATAGTAACTTCTAACAACTTTGTTGGTAAAATTATAAAAAAGACTAATAATATTTTGCACCTCAGACTCAGTATCAGCGTATTTTTGACGGTAACACAAAATCCGGGCCAGTAACTTTCACAGGCGGGCCAGTAACTTTTCAAATCTACTGGCCCCCTGGGTCAGTGGATTCAAAACCTTAAGGTCAAGGCCTGAATAGGTAACATTTCTAAGGTGTCTATACATTCTGGATCCAAAGTGTTTATGACCATCAACATAAAGGTCTAAGCAATATCAACATTCTATTTCTACACCATCCACAGTTTGGATTGCAAAGAAGTACAGGAAGAAAACAAGTTAATTTTACTTAAAGATAAGTTCTTATATAGCGCAGTATCCAGTCCTTAGGACTGCTCAAAGCGCTCTACACTTTACTCCCTGGCAGACCTGTCCAACTGAATACCATTTCGACTTAATTAATGCATGATGACTATTCATACACTAATATCCACCACTGTCTATAGCCAGGTACTCGTTCATACAGCTGAGTGAACTGGAACAACAGAGTGAGCGAACTCACCCAAGGTTCAAAACGGCAGCACAGGATTCAAACACATGTTCGGATAAGTCCCATGCTCTAGCCACTGCACCACTGCACCACTGCACCACTGCGCTCCACTTATGTTTTCTAGTAAACACCATTCAACTATAAAAAATGAGTTCAGTCAAGAATGTGTGAAGAGAAAATTGTGTGTATGACAATATTTCTGAACTACAAACACTTCGTCCAACCACACACAGAAATAAACTAAAACAGGACTCGCCTAATATGGGTGGCTGAGAGACAGACCACACTGGCACATTCGGGGTCCTCCATGGTCTCCGTGTCTTGGAGGCTGTTGTCTTCGCAGTCATCTCTGTGTTGATGTCCTTGGAAGCGAGGGGACGGATGGGTGACAGGGTGGCGGGTGACAGATCGGGGTCCGTGAGGCTGCTGGAGGTGACGGTGGATGACTGGGAGGTGAAGAGTGAGCAGTGGGAGAGTTGTGGCCACACCTCCACACCATCCACCGTCCTGTAGTGCTCCATGTCAGGCAGCTGCTCCTGGTGAGAAACACAAGGCTTTGACACAACCATTTGGTCTAAATGTAGGCTTTGACACAACCCCTTGGTATAAATACACACTTTGACACAATCCCTTGGTACAAATACAGACTTTGACACAACCTCTTATTATAAACAGACTTTGACACAATCCCTTGGTACAAACAGACGCTGACACAACCCTTGTTACAAACACAAACGTTGACACAACTCCTTGTAAAATACATACATACTTTGAGACAACCCCATGTTACAGACTTTGACCCAATCCCTTGTTACACCCTTTGTTGTAAACACACAAATTGACACAACCCCTTTTTATAATAATAATGGTTTATTACAGAAACTGTGATACATTCCAATCAATAGATTGCCATGGTTTCTGTAATGAGGGTATAAAGCCACGAGTGGCTGATTAGCCCTCACAATACATGTGATACATAGGTAAATTCCATGGTGCAAGATAACAATTTGTGTGATTGGAGAAAGAAGAAAAAACAGAAACATGAATCACAACAGTTCTATTTTCATGAATACTTCATGTAAAATAGCAACGAAGAATGCTATTTATATATGTCATTAATATTATTTACTAGCAAAAAATTCTTAAGTTGACGTTTAAACGATGCTAGTGCATAATTACAATTACAATCCACTGTTGTCGCCATATAGTTCCATAATTTGACACCTCGGTATCTAATGGTTTTATATAATACATAACTTTTTGAGATCGGCATATGTAGTAATTCTGCGTTGCGTGTCCCATGTTCGTGTAGTTCGTTATTTCTAATGAACATCCTTGTCGTAACTGACGGAAACATATTCTTAACGATTTTGTATGTAAACAGCAGAACTGTGTATTCGTAGATTTTTCTTATTGGTAAAATAGACAGCTTCTGGAAGAGTTGGTCTGTGTGCGCTCTGTATGAAGCTGACATAATTAACCGAATTGCATACGTTTGTAATTTGAATAAAGAACTAAGATGTGTATTATATGCTCCTCCCCACACTTCGACACAATACGTTAGATATGGATATAAAGATGTATAGTGTACAAGGGATGATCTACTCAGGGTTTTTCTAGCTTTATTTATAATTCCAACGGCTTTGGCTATTTTAGATTTTATATACTGTATATGAAAAGTCCAGGACAAATTAGCATCGATTACAATTCCTAAGAATTTTGTGTTTTCTACTTGAGTAATTTGTAGTCCATCAATAAGGATGGCAATTGGATTGGATACCTTTTTATTTACTGATTTGAAGACAATAAAATGTGTTTTACTGATATTTAAAGAGAGTTTATTACTCTTTAACCAAATAACTAATTTTTGCAGTTCATGATTCATCACAGTTTCTAGCTCACTAAGACTGTTACCATTGACAAAAACATTTGTATCATCAACAAATATAATAGGAAATAGGATATCTGATACGTTAACAATGTCGTTAATATAGCTTAAGAATAACAGACTATTATTGATCCCTGTGGGACACCACAGCATAGACTGAATGTTCGATCAAATCGATTATTCCATCAAATAAAACATACTGCGTTCTATTAAACAAATAACTTTCCAGCCAGGCAAGTGCTCTTCCTCTAATACCATAATGTTCTAGTTTATTAAGTAATATTTTATGGTCAACTGTATCGAAAGCTTTAGTGAAGTCAAGAAAAACTCCTAGTAAGTAGTCACCATTATTTATAGCTGTGGAAATTTTGTCTACTAGTTGCACAAGAGCCATGTTTGCAGGATGCTTCTTCCTAAATCCAAACTGGTAATCATATAAGATGTTATGTTTGTTTATGAAAGATGTTAATGTGTTGTACATTATTTTTTCTAGAATATTAGGAAAAACTTGCAAAATCGATATTGGACGGTAATTGCTTACAAGTGTCTTGTCACCGCCTTTGTATATCGGGATCACTTTTGCTCTTTTAAGGTCGTCTGGAAAAATACCTTTAGTTAACGACAAGTTAATAACATGTGTTAAAGGAAGTAAGAAAATATATGTTAATTTAACAATACGTGGAGTTACTAAGTCCCAACCAGGGATGATATTTTTAGATCTTTGATTATAGTTTCTACTTCATTCAGTTCAACTGGGGACATAAATATTGTATGGAAGTTTCGATGCTTAATATATGACGGGTCAATACCATCTTTGGTAATCTTTTCAGCCAATGATGATCCTACCTTAACATAATAGTTATTGAAGTAATTGGCAATTATCTTTTTATCGGTTATTAATTGATTATTAATACCTGGGGTAGTTATCTTCGGAGATTGGGGAGGTTTTTTATTTTTATTAATTATTTGCTTAATAAGTTGCCATGATTTCAGAAGATTAGATTGATTTTGCTTTAATAACTGTTGATAGTGATTTCTTTCTGCTCTTCTTAAAATTGAGTTAAGTTTATTGCGGTATGCTTTATAGTTAGTTTCATCAGTAAGGGTAGGTGCTTTTTTGTAGTAGGCAAATAATTTATTTTAAAATTTTATGGAAGTCTTCAGCCCATGTGATAGCCATGGTTTCCTATTACTGTATTTTTGTTTAATCTTTACTTCAAGAAAGCAGTTAAGATAATGCTTACCAAGCTGTGAATAGAAAGCAGCATATGCATTATTTGGGTCATCAAGCTCAGAAGTAACAAGTGACCAGTCAGCATTAGTTAGACTTGTTGTAAACTTTGCTATGTTCTGATCGGTATAAAACCTCTTAGTTATGTATTTTGTGTTTACATAAGTTGAACAACTATTGTTATCGACATAGAAGACAGGAAAATGATCTGATAGATCTGTGTATAGTATACCAGAACAGGTTTCTGTGCTATTTACAGTTAGGTTATTAACAAAAATGTTGTCAATAAGTGTGGCAGAAGTAGCAGTTACTCTAGTTGGCTTGCCAATGAGAGGAGTATATGACATGGTATACATACATTCAAGAAATTCTGAGCTAGGTACATGTTTATCCACATTTAGCAAATTGATATTGAAATCACCCATGAGATAACACAGGCAATTCTCTTTATGGATATTTGTTTAAATAGCATGCAAGATTGAGGTGAATACATCTATGTCTTTGTCTGGCGGCCTGTGCACAACTCCTATAATAACGTTCCTTTTATATGTCAATATACCTTTGTCCAACTCAATAAATACACACTCTATCTTCATTACTTTTGTCTAAATCTTCTCTTCGTTTGTAGAGAAGCGAATCTTTTATGCAGACCGCCACGCCACCACCCTTTTTATTGTTTCTGTAGTTATTTACCACATAGTAACCTGCAATGTTATAAGTATCAACATTGCTTTCCTGTAGCCACGTTTCAGAGAATCCAATTATTGAAAAAGAGTGATTGAGATTGTCAAAGTAATTTTCAAATTGTTGGTGGTGGCAAGGCAGACTTCTAATATTGACATGAACAACAGAGAATGTGGTATCTGTTACACCAAGTTGTATGCATGACTTATTAAAGGTATCTTCTATATGGTAATTACACGTATTCATGTTTTGAGTGAATTCACAATAGTAATTTGTAACTGGATCAGAGTTAAATAGGATGTCTGTATCTGACTCACTGTTGATTTCAAACGGTACGAAAGCTTTCTTTTCTAGTTCTTGGAATGAGAAGGAAATATTAACATGCATCCAACTTTCAGATATGACATCTATAAATTCACAGTCATTGTCGAGATGATTGTATGGAAAAATGTTAGACATACATTTTATACAATAATCACAGTAATCTCGAATATTTTGTTTGTTCAATGGTGTGATACAATTAACCTGATAATACCCTTTACAAGTAATGCATTGTAGTACAGCAACTATGCACTCTCTTTTTACATATTTGGCAGAAACCTTTATCTCTATCCATTATCGATCGGTGTAAACATATGTTCTTGCTGTGATTCAAAGAGTGCTAACAGAACTAGTGAGTAATTCATAGTACGTAACTCGTAGGAATAAAGCAGGGTGGATTTCATTACTATCAACATACCTGTATGTTAATTTCACCCATTTGTATTAGAGTGATAGAATCATAATCTCCATTAGTAGTGTATTGCTGCACGATAGACAAATACATATACACGTCGTGTAAATGATGACAAATGTCATACCATTAATGGCATACAGCGAGTCCAGCGTTAAACAGCCAGTTTGGTTAGTATTGTCCCATATTAGTATATTACCATCAACAGTCCAAACGTCATTTAGTTTGCCGGTCTTTTTGGCATCACGGCACTCGTAAAATAGGTGCGATCTTTGTTTCGTGAGGTCGTCGTTAATGTATACCGGGTGGGATGTCGATGTCGCTGACGGTCCTGGGGCTGGTTGTTCGTATTTAATGTGTTTCTGTGTCATGAAGACACAGCGTCTTGTTCAATATGTCGCGAACTTGATGAGGATCGGACGTGTCTTACCTGGGAGCTTTGGGCCAACACGATGTATGCGGTCTACTTCCTCCACCGTCAGTGGTGGTAGAAGTGCCGAATTCATCACTCTTAGTGTCTCCTCGAGTACGTCCTCGCCCTCCCATTCGGGAATCCCCGAAATGCGCAGAGAGTTGCGCCTGGAATATTGCTCGAGGGCGTCCGCCTTCTCTTCAAGGTCTACAACACGATCTCGGAGATCGGCGATCTGCTTGTCTTTAGCTCCGACTATTCTTCTGAGGTCAGCAACTTCCTGTCTCAGTTCGTTGACCAGGATTTCCTTGAGCTTGTTTGCGACCTTGGAGTCGCACAATGCCTCAAAAAGACCAGATGAGAAATTGACTTCTTTTTCTGTCGCCGTCGATGACCCCCTAGATCGACCCATGTCTGACAGACTGTGACGAGCGAGTGTCTCAGTCGGTTACTACACAGTTGTTTATATTGTCTAGCTGGTCGCTGTGCAGCCTGACTTTGGTCGGTGGATTACATAATTACAGGGCATTGAAAGAAGAATGTTCAATTCAGGCACCGATCACTGCTGTCCACTAGACACACTATGATACAACCCAGTGATATTTATAAAACAGACTTTGACACGAATAGTATAATCAAGACAAGATGTTACCATATTAAAAAAAAAAATTTCTATCGTATTTGTTATTTTTAATTTATGTTGTATTATTTATTGTTAATCTTTCCAAGTATAATAGTTGTACTTACTTCATAAAAAATTTATACAATAAATTGTCTATTTCACACCTGGCATATCAATTGGAAAATCAAAAAGTGAAGGGTTAGGGGTCCCCAGGATTTGTTGGCAAACAGTTTGCCTTTTGGGGCATTCTGGTGGATTCTGGGAATCAATTTTTATTACTGCCATGGATCCGTGAATGAGTGATACGCCTGTTGCATCTCCACACCACCTTCTCAGTGTCTGACATGTTGTCAAATGTCACAAACAATCCTGAAACTGGCAGCACGTTAATTACCCCAAGAAGGCAGTCACTGATGTACTCTGGCTTCAGACACGGAACTCCCATTTGCCGATACGGCCTCAGCATGTCAGCAAAACACATTGAGCCATCGTGGAATATGTGTGTGAGAGTAGAGCGCTTGCTGTGGGCTCCTGAGTATCTCATCTCGTCCACTCTGGCACCGCCACATTCAAGTAACCTTCAACAATGTACAAGTCATGTCAAAACCTGTATTTCATGTCTTTTGTTAGTCTAATTTAAATCTTACTATCCCCTCTTCTTTACCCACCAATTTATTAATTATGTAAAATGTATACAAACTTTTCTTGACCCAATATTTTACTTTTACTTGCAGACATTTATTTTATACTTTACATAAAATGTACAAAATTTTTTATAATGCAAAGCACATTTCATTTTTGCTTTTCTTATATACAAATGTGTACTGTACAATAGCCAGTCAACATCCAAAATTAAACCGGTGTTCATTTGTAGAAACCAAAACAGTGGAAAGTTCTGTAAACCAGTGTTCAAATTCACACCAAAATAGTACATGAAAGTGTCAAAACATAAACAAAATAAGATACATTGTAAACGTACCTCTTGAAAACGGCTTTCGGTTGCGGTTGTTTCACAAGTACTGCCACCCTCCACCCGTGGAAGGTTCCCCACCGCGATGTTAACTTCTTCACCCTACATCTCCGAGGGGCTGTCAGCATCCACTGTATGCTGGGGGGAACCTCGGGGGCATTCTGGGGGCCCCACTCGTACTGACTCTCCCCCACCCAGTGGCCCACATGATAACTGTCATGGATGTAGTCAACTCTCAGTATCCATTTCCCTGAAACAAGTAGCAGCTGCTGCACAAATTTGCTGTTTTGTGCACATAAATGCATTTTTCTGAACTTTAGCCATAATTTGTCAAAAAATATCACTGGCCCAAGTGTAACCACAGTTTGCTTAAAGTGGTGATATAAAACAAGACGATTGTTTGTTAATTACAATCACTTCTAGTTCAATTACTGTATTTTTAACAAACAATATCTGGTCCAGTGGGTAGAAAATATTATTTTTACAACTATATAGTAAACTTACAGAACAGAATAAAACTATCTGAAATTAGACAAGTGAATTGTGGAGGGATATTTAAATGCAGCGAATCACATTTAAGGAGACTGTAGCGTCTAACCAGGCATAGATCGACAACATGCGAACTACAAACCCATGGCACATCCCATGAGGAACTTCTCAGTGCGAGCAGGAAGTCTGCACACAACATGGGAACAGTCTCGCTGTAGTTGCTACAACCAAATGTATAAAAAGCAAATTATACACACACTGTTACTGGCAGAACATGCACATTCTGTCATCCGACTGTTGTTCATTCAAATATACGTCTGGATGGATATAATATATATATACAAAAATATTACAATTACAGATTTATGCTACATTGCAAGTTTACGCTACAGTGCAAGATTTTACAATAACTTCCTATTTTTAAGTGTTGTGATGTTGACATTATATCTGAAACAATTGTGCTCATTTATGCACTGCACAAGAGTTTTTCAGTAGGACAAAGTGTCGGATGGCTACCTTAGTTTCATTATAAACACCGCCCAGTGTAGTAATCTTCAGGCTGAGTTCACAGCATTCTTTGCGCGAGAATCCAGTGAGTACGAAGCCATGGTGACTTCGCCTTCTGTCAGGCGCCATAGCACCTGTCTGAAATTCGAAGACGACAATTATTTTATAAAATAGAGTGTGGGTCTCAGTCTGTTGTTCTGTCAGTCTGAACATATCTCCATCAGGTTTGCATTTGTTGCTAGCAGGCATATTAGGGTGATTCATAGATTTAGAGTATTTAAAATTTCAACCTTCATAGATTTAGAGTATTTAGTATTTAGTGTGAGACGGGGACCTTGGGCACAAATGCAACTGCCTGTTACTGGTCACAGAACATTAAAACTAAGATTCTTTGTGAAAATATCACGCGAGTCACTATGGAATGCCTGTAATATTTCACTTACCAGGTAGTTAAAACATGAAACAAGTACCATTTCGTGTCTTAAGATTGATTGGCCCCTTTCCAGAAAAAGGCCAGAATTCTAAAAGAAATGGCTGCTGAAATTGCGCCATCGCTAACTTTAATCTTTCAGAAGTCATATGCTACACAGACTGGCTAAAAGCAAATGTCTCACCTATTTTCAAGAATGGTCAAAAATACATAGCTTCAAATGATAGGCCCATTTCCCTGACATGCATAGCATCAAAACTAATGGAACATATCTTGGTTAGTAGTACAATGAAACATGCACATTCACACAACATTCTTTATCATCTTCAACATGGCTTTCGCTCCCAAGTATCTTGCGAGACACAGCTTATTTAGTTCATACATGACTTAGGTACCCATATGCAGTCTGGCACGCAAACGGATGTCATAGTGATGGATTTCTCTAAAGCATTTGATAAGGTCAGCCATAAAAAACTTACTTACAAACTCCATCACTATGGCATCCAAGGCAAAACAAATTCCTGGATTCGATCATTTTTAACAGACAGAACTCAAAGAGTCATAATAGAGGGCAAGGCCTCCTCTGAGGTACCCGTAACATCAGGAGTACCACAAGGCTCTGTACTTGGCCCTTGTCTATTCCTCTTTTATATAAATGACATCCCAGACAATATTACATCTACAGTTAGACTTTTTGCTGATGACACCATAACGTATATAGCCCTTAAGCCTAAGACAAATACAGCTGTGCTCCAGGAAGATCTTCACAAACTTGGAAAATGGGCCATAACCTGGAACATGGAATTAAATCTTCAAAAATGCCATGTCATACCTGTAACAAGAAACAAAACTGTCATTAACAATCAATACATGCTTCATGGTCAAACACTAGAAACTGTTTCACAGGTAAAATATCTTGGTGTAACCATAACCTCAGAACTCCGGTGGAATGCCCACATAAATAACATTTGTCTAAAAGCAAATAGATCACTAGGCTTCCTCCCCAGAAATCTCAAAGTTCTGTCAATTCAAATAAAAACTCGGGCCTACTTCACCGTTGTCAGACCCATCGTGGAGAACAGCTGTACTGTCTTGGATCCCTATACCTTACACAAATAAACAAACTAGAAATGATTCAACGCCATGCAGCCCGATGTCTTATATCGCCACCACAATACCTCCAGTGTAACAGACATGCTCCAGACATTAGGATGGAGATCCCTATCAGACAGAAGAACCGATGCAAAACTATGTATGATGTACAAGATAGCAAATGGCCTAGTGGGTATATCAGCAAACCAATACCTTATTCCTGTAAACATAGTCACTAGAAAACAACATTCCTTATCTTACCTTATCCCTCACTCCAGATGCAACTACCACTTGTATTCTTTTTTCCCCAGTACCATTCGACTTTGGAATTCCCTCCCTCAATATATTGTAAATCAAAACAGCCTGGATGCGTTTAAAAGCAACATCCAGACTTTGCACTACCCCATATTTTAGACGTTAACAAGTTCTTCTGCACATATTTATGTTTATTCACACAATAATTTGTGTTCTTATATATTGCACTCTAAAACCAAAACAAAAATGTACTGTTCGCCTGGCATGCCACGGCACCGCCTGTATCCTCTGCATGTTGAGGCTAGGCCTGTATTGGAAGAAGAAGACCCACTACTATTGCCCACACCAGTATACTAGGGAACGATCGCCGGACAGCCCAGTATTCCCAGTAATAATAATATACATCCAAGTCTAAAATCAATCTAAATTAAAATGATTAAAACACCGTCACCGGTGAGGCTGCGTTCGTCAAAAATAGGCTGGAGTAAACTACTAAATTTGAAAGAAATGCAAAAGTCGGCAACAAGATGAGGCTCACGTATTAGAATTATAAGAAAAAGGACACAGCGAGTCGATAAGTTCAGTAAGGTCATCACCATCAGTTCTGGTACGGCGCCACTTGTTCTAGCTAACGCCTTCTTACTAATAATAGTAATAGTACTACTAAATACTAGTCTAAAGTAATGAGTAACGTCACGGTGTCGCTGCCCGAGTCGACAAAACGCGGGACGTGGCAAAATGAATAAGTACGCCGTCGCAGCGCATTAAATGCTATATTTTCAGTTGCGTTTTTCATTGCAAAGACAACAACAATTTTGCGGAAAGGTTAACTTAGTCAACGACAAATTTAAACAAACTAACTAGAAAAGAAACTCCCGCAACTTCGTTAGGTCAAGGCCGACTAGTAATTGATGCAATGGCGCCGCCTGTTGGATTGTATATTTTCTTTATAAGTGTCGCCATCTAGTAGTCAATATTGTATTATATTTATAACCCTAACAAAGGCTACTCCGGCCATTCTTAAATTTCCAATGCTGTAAGAGTAAAGGTTACAATAAGACACCGGCGGCCATTTTTTTTTTTTGGTGGAGACGTTTTGACGACCCCCAAGGCCCAACTGAGATATGTAGTTTCCAATTGCAGCTGTGGAAAATGTCTAACAATACACCCTTGACAGGGATAATCTCCAACACCTCCCAAACAAACAAAAAAGATAGAACTTATACACTCTTGACCAGGAAATTTTGCAGCAGTATAATATTAAGTGCAGGCAACATTGTATCAGTAGTAGTGGCCATTATTTGTATTGGTTTGGTTGACAAGGTCACCTACATAGGTAACGTAGATATCCCTGTGCGAGGTTTGTAAATTACACTTTATATAATTTGGTTTACGTCCATTGATATATATATAGCTTTACAGTACAGTGGGCCTGTTGCACAGTTGGGTAGGTTGGTTGTAGGTACCACAGTGGGCTTTAACAGACACAACAATGATTCCACAATGACAAACATCAAGAAAGACTAATTAAAGATCACATGGTGGATTTTGTTGTTAAACAACTTGATAAGCCCATATCAACTTTTATTTTTTAAAGCGAGGTCATGCTTAACAAATATGTTATGTTTTTTGGAAGACATCACTAAGTGGGTAGATGAGGGATCACCAGTAGTTATTGTCTACTTAGATTTTCAAAAACTTTCGACAAAGTACCACATCAAAAATTACTGCTTAAACTAAAGGCACATGGCATAGGAAATGGTATAATAAACTGGATAGAAAAATGGCTGATTGACAGAAGACGTGTAGTATTTGCTGGGGAGGCTTCAAACTGGAAATCGGTATTGAGTGGGGCACCACAGGGATCAGTACTAGGACCTATATTATTCTTAATATATATCAACGATTTGGATGATGAAATAACAAGCAAGGTGTTGAAATTTGCAGATGACACAAAAGTGTTTAGAAGGATTAAAAGTGATGGAGATAGACAGCATTTACAAGATTTGACAGGTTGATCTAATGGTCTAAAAAGTGGCAAATGCTGTTCAATTTTGGGAAATGTAAATGCCTCCACGCAAGACATAGGAACGAAGAGGTAGAATATACAATGGGGGGTACTGTACTAAGTACTACTGTAAAAGAAAAGGACTTAGGGTTAACCATTAGTGCTGATATGAAGGTTTCAGAGCAGTGCAGAATTGCAGCTTCAAAGGGAAATCAAATCCTTGGATTAATTAGGCGAAACATAACGTATAAGGAAAAAGAGCTAATAATACCGCTGTACAAAACAATAGTTAGGCCTCATTTAGAATATTGTATTCAAGCGTGGAGGCCATATCGCAGGAAGGACATAGATATGCTAGAAAGAGTGCAGAGGAAGCAACTAAAATTATACCAAAACTGAGGGATCTTAGTTATGAAATACCCTTAAAAAATGCGGCTTAACAACCCTAGAGACCAGGAGATTGAGAGATCAGATAGAAGTGTTTAAAATAATGAATGGTTACGAAAATATTGATAGAAATATTTTTTCTCAGTTAAGAAAGATAGAAGGACTAGAGGACATGAAGTTATATTAGCAAAGGAGCAGTGTAGATTAGATATAAGAAAGTTCTAATTTTCACAAAGGACTGTAAATGAATGGAACAGATTATCTGCTGATTGTGTGGGTGCTAGTAGCGTGAACGTTTAAAAATAAAATCGACACATACCTCAGAAGGGCGGGATACACATAGATAAAAGGGTCAGACTCTCGATAAGCCAAAGGGCTTCCTTGTCCACCTCCCACCTACAGTTAATTCTCTGGGTGGCAATCTTGTTAAATCTTGTTAAAATCAATCTAGAAACACAGCTTTGTATCTAGATTCTAGATCTGTTTTGACTTCTCAATCACTAAACTCACAACTGCACGCTAGAATGAATGTCCAGGTGTGAGCAGAAGAAAGTGTATACATCTTGTAGTAAGACAAATATTTTGGTGGACTAGTGTCAACAAAAACTGAATTGATGCATCTTCTCCTGGTCATGTTGGTTTGTGTGCGTGACTGGTTTGCCAGTTTTACACAAATGCAAACATTATAAAACCACTGCAGTCTTTCGTCACAGATTTCACACACAGGAAGACGTAATAATTGCATTTTTCTCAAAGTCAAATCATATGCCGTAAAGTGTTGTGCTATTAATTTTAACTGTCAGCTCTTCAACCAAGTTGAAGTGTTCCTTGGAATAACTAAATAATGCTAGTATGAGATCAAACAATCTTGTCATGTTTTCAGTTTTATTTCCCCCACTCCTCCGCAATCCCCTTATGCACTGCTGACGTCAGCTTCTTCCATTGTTGCTTATTGCAGTGTTGCA
Source organism: Escarpia spicata (assembly GCA_963995525.1). NCBI lineage: Eukaryota > Metazoa > Annelida > Polychaeta > Sabellida > Siboglinidae > Escarpia > Escarpia spicata. The sequence goes on from OZ023205.1 coordinate 1,049,221, forward strand.
AATGAAGGCATTTAGCAATCGCCACTCTGTCTAGTGACATACACAATGTGACCAAACATTGTCCAGATTCCATGGAGTTTAGTTAGGTCAATGTCGAAATCAGATGTATTTAAGTGCAGACGCTTACGTGACTTCCGAAATGTGTCCGGGTGGTTCTTCATGGTAGATTGATAGCTACGATGTACTCAACACAATTGCACAAGATATTGGAGTTGGTCTGTTGTTGTAGTTAGGTATTCATCTTACTAACTGGATTGTGCTAAACTTGGGCATGTTATTCCATAAAGGGACACTATCTTAAGTTCAGAATTCACAATCCAAATGGATGCCAGCTGAGAAGAAAGTAGTGATTATAAAATCACAATCCAACATTTTGAGCAGAGTAACTAAAATAAATCAATTTAGAGATGAAGATATGGTTTCACCTCCAGTAGGTAGTCACTGATGAACACAAGGGGTAGGCATGGGATTCTTTTCTTTTGCAACATCTTCAGAATCTTAGCAAAATCTGGTGACTCATCGTGGAAAACATGGGTGAGACCAGCACCAGTGCTGCCATTGACAGGCAATGTTATCATTTCTACCTTTGCACCGCCACATTCGAGCAACCTTCAACATAAACAACACCAAATTACTTGTACACAAAAGCCTCTACTTTGAATAAATTTACAACAGTTTCATATTAATTTCATATTTTTTTTCATATTTAGTTCCTTCCCAGTTACATTCTTTGTTTCTCTCATTTTAGAATTCACAAAAAAACTACCCCATCCAGTGACAATTACAACATATCAGCTCGTTTGTGCAATTATTTTAGTCAGGTTTGAAGAAATTATCCCAACATATTAAATTATTTTGAAATGAGTCAAAATAAATTAATATAAATTGTAGATATGTTAATTCAGCTTACTTCTAACTAAATCAAGTTTGACTTCTTCCTCAAAATATCAACTGCATTTTTCATATCATGACTATCATCCGACTAAAACCAAGGTACAGAATTGTAAACGTACCTGCGAAAGATGACCTTGGATGACTGCTCAGTGATAAGTATTGCCACCCTCCAGTTACTGAATGCTCCCGTCCGAGTTTTCACTAACTTCTCCCTCCATCTGTGGGGTGCCATCAGCAGAGGCCACATGTCTGGGGGTAACAGAAGGGCTTTGTTGGCACCCCACTCATATTCCCCCTCTTCCAGCCACGCCCCATGACTGTGACTGTCCTGGATGTATTTGGGTGTCAACAACCATTTCCCTGCAACACAAATGGTCCAATTAATGTGGTTCAAGTTTATGAAACCCTATGACAAGCTTACCTCTGTAGGTGAACCATAATTTGTAGCATCTGCATGGAGAGCATGGAGTGCATGGAGAGGATGGAGTGCGTGGAGAGCATGGAGTGCATGGAGAGCATGGAGTGCATGGTGAGCATGGAGAGCATGGAGTGCATGGAGAGCATGGAGTGCATGGAGAGCATGGGGTGCTTGGAGTGCATGTAGTGCATGGAGAGCAAGGAGTGCATGGAGTGCGTCGAGTGCATGGAGAGCATAGAATGCGTGGAGAGCATGGAGTGCATGGAGAACATAGAGTGCATGTAGAGCATGGAGAGCATGGAGAGCATGTAGAGCGTGGAGTGCATGGAGTGCGTGGATTGCATGGAGTGCATGGAGAGCATGGAGAGCATGGGGTGCTTGGAGAGCATGGAGTGCATGAAGAGCATGGAGTGCGTCAAGTGCATGGAGAGCATGGAGTGCATGGAGAACATAGAGTGCATGTAGAGCATGGAGATCATGTAGAGCGTGGAGTGCATGGAGTGCATGCAGTGCATGGAAAGCATGGAGTGCGTGGAGTGCATGGAGAACATAGAGTGCATGTAGAGCATAGAGTGCGTGGAGTGCATGAGAGCGTGGAGTGCGTGAGTGCATGGAGAGCATGGAGTGCGTGGAGACCATGGAGTGCATGGACTGCATGGAGTGCATGGAGAGCATGGAGTGCGTGGAGTGTATGGAGTGCATGGAGTGCATGGAGTGTGTGGAGTGCATGGAGTGTGTGGAGTGCATGGAGTGCATGGAGAGCATGGAGTGCGTGGAGTGCATGGACAGCATGGAGTGCGTGCAGTGCATGGAGTGCGTGGAGTGCATGGAGAGCATGGAGTGCATGGAGTGCATGGAGTGCATGGAGTGCATGGAGAGCATGGAGTGCATGGAGTGCGTGGAGTGTATGGAGTGCATGGAGTGTGTGGAGTGCATGGAGTGTGTGGAGTGCATGGAGTGCATGGAGAGCATGGAGTGCGTGGAGTGCATGGACAGCATGGAGTGCGTGCAGTGCATGGAGTGCGTGGAGTGTGTGGAGAGCATGGAGTGCATGGAGAGCATAGAGTGCGTGGAGTGCATGGAGTGCGTGGAGTACATGGAGAACGTGGAGTGCATGGAGTGTGTGGAGTGCATGGAGAGCATGGAGTGCATGGAGAGCATGGGGTGCTTGGAGTGCATGGAGTGCATGTAGTGCATGGAGTGCGTGGATTGCATGGAGTGCATGGAGAGCATGGAGAGCATGGGGTGCTTGGAGAGCATGGAGTGCATGAAGAGCATGGAGTGCGTCAAGTGCATGGAGTGCATGTAGAGCATGGAGATCATGTAGAGCGTGGAGTGCATGGAGTGCATGCAGTGCATGGAAAGCATGGAGTGCGTGGAGTGCATGGAGAACATAGAGTGCATGTAGAGCATAGAGTGCGTGGAGTGCATGAGAGCGTGGAGTGCGTGAGTGCATGGAGAGCATGGAGTGCGTGGAGTGCATGGACTGCATGGAGTGCATGGAGAGCATGGAGTGCATGGAGTGCGTGGAGTGCGTGGAGTGTATGGAGTGCATGGAGTGCATGGAGTGTGTGGAGTGCATGGAGTGTGTGGAGTGCATGGAGTGCATGGAGAGCATGGAGTGCGTGGAGTGCATGGACAGCATGGAGTGCGTGCAGTGCATGGAGTGCGTGGAGAGCATGGAGTGCATGGAGAGCATAGAGTGTGTGGAGTGCATGGAGTGCATGGAGTGCGTGGAGTACATGGAGAACGTGGAGTGCATGGAGTGCGTGGACAGCATGGAGTGCGTGCAGTGCATGGAGTGTGTGGAGAGCATAGAGTGCGTGGAGTGCGTGGAGTGCATGGAGTGCGTGGAGTGCATGGAGTGCATGGAGTGCGTGGAGTGCATGAAGAGCATGGAGTGCGTGGAGTGCATGGAGAGCATGGAGTGCGTGAAGTGCATGGAGAGCATGGAGTGCATGGACAGCATGGAGTGCGTGCAGTGCATGGAGTGCATGGACAGCATGGAGTGCGTGGAGTGCATGGAGAGCGTGGAGAGCGTGGAGTGCGTGGAATGCATGGAGAGCATGGAGTGCGTGGAGTGCATGGAGAGCGTGGAGTGCATGTAGTGCGCTGAGTGCGTGGAGTGCATGGAGTGCTTGGAGAGCACGGAGAGGGCGGAGTGCACTGAGAGCGCGGAGTGCGTGGAGTGCACGGAGTGCGTGGAGAGTGCGGAGTGCACGGAGAGCGCGGAGTTCATGGAATTGGAATGGCACAAACATCAACATGTCAACAGCATGTAACAATTCTGCAGGAAATATTGTTACAGCAAAACTATATCTATGCATTATACTGGTCTTTGTAATTTTTGACACAAAATCTACAAATATCATTATGGAAATGAAGTTTTCCAAACTAACATAGAAATGTGTACAAGAGTTTCATTCATTGAAATATGCGACAAAATAATATTGAAACTGGCCAAAAAGATGTGGAATTACATGTTCACATTTTACACCAGCGATGCTGATAAAACATCTCCAGAAGGATCTCATCACATTTGCATACATTCAGTGATCACAAAAATCAGTGACTCCTAAATCATTATGTACATTTCTGTAGATTTGAGGATAAATCTAAATCTTGGTTGATGAATCCCTGATAAAACGACAGGTATACACAAGTTACGTGTGTGCCAAAGTATGTTCCACTGTTGGTAGTCGAATGTTTTTATTGTTATGCAGTGCAGTATACAAACCCATGGCACATCCCACAAGGAACTTTTCCGTACGAGCAGGAAACTTGCATACGACATGGGAACAGAATCTCTGCAACAAAAATACTCATTAAAAAATAAAAAACATAAAGGTAAGTTCTTGTAAAGTGCAGTATCCAGTCCCCAGGATGGCTCAAAGCGCTTTACACTTTACTCCCTGGCAGACAGACCTAGACCTGTTCAATCGAACACCATCTCAACTTCTCTGGGAAACATCCAGCCATGCTGCAATTAATACGCGGAGACTATTCGTACACAAATATCCACCACTGTCTATAGCCAGGTACTCATTCATACAACTGAATGAACTGGAGCAATTTGCCTAAGGTTTGACACCGCAGTGCATGATTCGAACGGATCCAGGACATAACCCCACTGGAAAAAACCCACCCGGACATAACCCCACTGGAAAAAAAACCACTCGGACATAACCCCACACACAAATGAGAATTGTGGACAAAACCCCACTCAAAAAATGTTAAGTATAAAATTTAAAAAAATATGATTTAGAATAAAGTCGAAATGTGTATTTTGGAAAATAAAATTATGACTTTGATGTCTTTGAATTAAATAGTCATAAATCATCACATGTATTAAAATTATTCATTAATGAAATGGACATTTTGTTAATTTATTATTATTTATTATTATGCATACATGTTTTGTAAGATTTCTTGAACATAATTGCACAGTCTGCAATGTCAGTGGTGACAGTCAGTTAAACCATTTAGAAATTAGGCTGGTCACTTTTCCAGACAGAGGACTTGGCTTCCCACCAACAGGGTAAATCCCATCAGCAGTCAGAGATAGTGTTAGTTGGTGCTTATTTGATGAACTTTCAAGGCAGAAGAATGGAACAAATACTGAAGGGAACATGGCTTCACAGGCAACAGCAGTCAGTCAGTCAGTCAGTCTGGTCAAGAGTCCGAAGCTCTAGGCACAGGGCCACTGCGCTCCATGTCACTTGAAAATGCCTTCCCTAGATAATCAAACGTTTGCATGTATGTGTATGTCATAAATGTAATGTAATAACTACAAACACTTTCTTTCTATTTCTTCTAGAAAATATATGTTAAACCTAAGATGTTAGATGTTCCTTCTTTTACTTTTAAATGCAAAGTTTCACATGGATAAAGATTATAAAACATTACAGATAATAGTCTTCAAATTCATAGAAATTATGGTTATGACATTTACAATTACAACCTGCTGCCAGACCTGGGGCGGAAGTACTCGGTACTCATGTACTCGAGTACATTTTTGAAATACTCATAAAACTTATGGGTCATGGCCTCGTACTCGTACTCATTGTACTCAGATTTTACGAGTACATTACGAGTACATCTGAGTACTTTCTCAATAATATGTACTAGGGAAAATAAATTTATTTGGTTATAAAATGAAACTTTCCTGAAATATTTAAATGTTCAACTATTTTTAAATACTTTGTTATTTCTGATAGAATACCACCTTACCACCCCTACACATAGAACATCCTCATTCTCTGATAACCTTGACTATGATATCCAAACATGGCAACAGGCAGCATATTTTCCAGAAACACCCTGTTAAACAAACAATAATTGTAGGCTACAGTTCAGGTGTTTGTTTAATTAAGCCACCAGGATGTCCATAAAGAACCAATTAGCACTTAACCAACCAGTTAGACAGGAAATGCCTTTGATGTAGTCTGGAGATCATGCCACTTGTCACTGGCTGACAGTGCTAACTAACTGCTATGAACAAGAACTGCTAGTCTTCCTCTGTAGAAGTAAGGTGGCTCAAGTCAGACTGCCTCCTACACTAGCAGCCGTGGCTAAAAAGTCCACAGGAGATTTTGAGCCTGTTATGTGGACATGTGCTAACCAAGGCTCTCAACAACCAGTAGTCTATGATCAGAAAATATAAAGTGCAAACTTCTAATATCAGCAAATTGCTGATTGTAGAGGTGAATGAACACCTCAGTCAGTCGTGTTCAGATCGTCACATTGACCCACTGGCACTGCAGTTCTGGAAGGGTCAACGCAACAATTGTCCAACTCTGGCTCAGTTGGTCCCTCGCCATCTCAGCATTCCAGCCTCATCAGCCACAGTTGAAAGGGTATTTAGCATAGCCGAGAAAGTATTCCGCCCTGAACGGTGCAGCCTGTAAGACTCAACCTTTGAACAATGGCAAATAGGATGCCAATGAAATTAATGCAAACAAAGTTAATTTAATTGTTAATGAAACAGTGTTTTTCTTAGTTTTCCTCATAAAAAAATTATCAACTGCCATTACACATTCACTTGTGCTGAGTTGTATAAATGTGATTAATTAATAATTTAAAAATACGTTATTATTTATTTAAAAAATTAATGTACTCGTACTCGTGAGAATGTACTTGTACTCGTACTCAGCTTTTAGTAATGTACTTGTACTTATCCATCATCAAAGTACTCGTACTCATGAAAATGTACTCGGCCTGGTGTCTGCCTACTACATTGCACTACCTAATCACTATTGCATTTTGTGAGGGGTCCATTTCTATGGGGGTGATTATTCTATACGACACCGGCACACTGTGATTGTCCGCTGAAGCCAGTTGGATAGATTCAGGGTTAATAATAGTAATTTATTAGTCAAATTAGGATTTTTAATTATTGTGTCTGCTGCCAAAGCCACCGTTGGACCAATGGCGCTACACACACTAGTAATGGCAGTGTGTGACACTCTCAGTGTACCTCTAAGGACTCAAACATAACCCCAGCAGACAACACCCCAGCGATGCCTAGAATGTTTTGGTTGTATCATAAATTGTCTATGTATGCATTATACACCCTTATTTAAATAAGTGTTGACAATAAAAGCATAAAGCATATACCTAATGCTGAACTACTTGGGCACTGAACTACTCGTAAATCCAATTAATGTTAACTGTAAAGGCCACAATCCACATTCAAAGAAAACATCAATAGAAATAAGATCAATAGGAATATACAAAGAACTGGACTAGAAAGTGACAACTCCTATTTCCACCGAGTGTAATTAACATTTTGCTGAGCACTATTCAAAAGAGTTCATGAATAGGAGTACATGTATATCACTTTAATCACTTTCCTTTAATCTAATTTCACTCCATCAAAAAAACTGTTAGTTCCAAATACCAGCCAATGCTGGTGTTTGGAAGGAAAGATCAAACAAGTAATTATACTCAAAGGGATATGATATGCACTTTTATGCTGCTAATTGTTTATGATACCCCTAATTGGAAAATATTCTAATCTCTTTTTTGATCTAGTACATACATAGACAATTTATTATACACCAAAACATTCTAGGCAATGCTGGGGTCCACAATTGAAAAAAGAGGCTGGGGTTTTGTTTGGGCAGGTTTATCAACTATGTCTTATAAAGGTCATAGTTTCCGCATCGGTGCCGCCACTACAGCGGCAATGCAGGGGGTGTCGGATGAGGAAATCCAACGCATGGGATGCTGGAGATCCCAAGCCTTTCGCAAATATATCCGAATCCCTATGTTGCATCTACAATGACCAACCCGTAGACGAGTGTCAGAAGACGTTGTACATAAACACACTGGATATCCGAGTTCGTTATTGTTAGTGACCAGGAGGCTTTCTACTTAGATGGGGCTTCCTAGGTTTTAGCTCTGATCAGTGGATACTTAGGGTAGTAATGCTTGCTATGAAATACACCTCAACAGTAGTGGTATTAGATATGCTTTCTACTTAGGTGGGGCTATGTAGGTTTCATGATGCGTGTTGAATTGTTGGCAATAGTTTTACATGTGATAAGATGCACAGAGTTAATACTAGCCACAAGCGATGCTTATTACTTGGGCATTCGATGGAAACAAACATAATATTTATGTAATTCTAGTTGTATGTTTGTATGCTTATCAGCCTGCAGTGTTCCGATTTAAGGTAGAGTTGTGCTTTCTACTTAGGTGGGACATCATATGTAATTGCACTGCAATAGTAATGTCGAGCCATCAGTTACACGCGGGTATTATGTTACTACTTCGGTGTGGCTATATAAGTAACATGATTCGTGTTCTTACATTGGCAATCAGGATTGTGTTAATACACAATATTTGTAGTTTCCACCACCAATGCTTTCTACTTAGGTGGGGCGATACGTGGAAACAAATGTGTACTATTGGCGTTTAGGATTATATTTATATCCAGTTTTAGGGGATATATGAATCTTGTGGGGTGGGGGGAGCCATCCTGCAATCGTTGATTACCGAATGGCTGGATGTGGTTGGTTCCCCCACCTTTGCTGTTCTCATTTAGATTATAATCATGTTGGCTAGGTAATGAAAGATCATTTTAATTACGTAATCTGCATATGTTATTCAGCAAACTAGCCACAATTCATATCCTTGTAACAAGCAGCGTCGGCACACATAAAGACAATTTATGATACACCAAAACATTCTGGGCAGCAGTGCTGGGGTCCACAATTGAAATAAGAGGCTGGGGTTTTGTCCGCTGGGGTTTTGTCTGTTGGGGGTTTGTCCTGGATTTTAAAAACTTACAGTATTTTCATTGTAAACACCGCCCAATAATGATATCTTCAAACACAGGTCCTTGCTTTCTGTGTGTGTAAAACCAGTCAAAGCAAAATGACGTTGTCCAGCGTCTTGGGTCATCATTTTGTCACTCTGCAAAATAGACTTTATTCTAACTAAACATTTACACATTAAAATATCAATTAAAATGTGGCGAAATAAACATATGTGTAACTGCTTTAAGATGTCGTATTTTGGTTTCACTCACCAAGTGTCTTATATTGTGAGACATATCCCACAACATTATCAACTCTAGAACAATCAGTTTACCAGAACAATCACACTTCTGGTTACAATTCCATTCTTGTAGTTACACAAGCCACTGAATGGATCAGTGTTCAGTGGAACAGTGGGGGGGGGTCACAATGTGTAGAGAAGATTGTCAAACAGGTTATGTAATCTTATGGTGACAGCTAATACACCTGTCATTCCTATACCCAGGAGAGCGTAGGAAGCATGTGACACAATAAGATGGTGGCCTAATGTGAAGGCCTAAACTTTAGCCTGTTGGGTCTAGAACTAACCCTCCCTAGACATCTTCCCTTTTGTAATTTCAGGACTAATTGATAAGTTGATAATTCTAAAAACTGTTATTGAATTTATAGAACTCCATCTGTGAGACTGTGACACCTCAAACAAAGGACAACAAACAGATAGTCAATACAAAAATAGTAAACAATTAGAAATATTTAATAATGTTACTTCTATAAATAATACATTAACATCTATTATGAATGTAAGTTGCATATGAAGTCATTTTACAGTAAGTTGTTTTCTCCTCTTTTTATCCCTGTCTATCTGGGATCAGTCTGGCCTGTATACCTGGGGTCAGTCTGGCCTGTATACCTGGGGTCAGTCTGGCCTGTATATCTGGGGTCAGTCTGGCCAGTATATCTGGCCGGGTTGGGGGTCAATTATAATTGTGTAATTAATTACAATTACGGTGTAATTGAAATATTTGAAAGTATCATAATTGTAATTGTAACTGATTTTGTGTGTCGTAATTGTAATTGCCTTAATTGTTCAATTACAATTCAGTTACTTTCCCATCGTTTCTCCAATTGTGGGTGAAACTCCCAGAACTTTTTTTTTTATTTCATTATAAAAACCAAGGCTGTTTCCCTCTTAAATCACCTTCCCTCTCATACTCCCCATTTTTGGGGGTGTTATAGTCAGACAGTGACTCTTTCTGGTGAACATGGACAGATAACAGCTGTCTGCCTGTCCTGCCACAGTCATGTTGCATAAAGCATTTAGCAGTAGTAGTAGTAGTAAAAGCTTTATTTAATGATGGTGACCATGTCACGTTATATCGTGATTTTCAATGGGCCGTCTCACACTACATTCTTACATCAACATTTACACAGCTTTTATAAAATATACAATTCACAACAATAAAAATATAAATAATATAGTAAATTAAATAAATGAAAATAATAAATGATTAATATTACACTACAAATAAAACAACATCATGAATACATTTACCAATTCTAGAAAGATTAAAGTCAATAATAATAGTTAATAAGATCAAGATGAATGAATTAAAACAATTCGTCATTTTAAAATAAAAACTTATTCAGGCATATCAATTGAAAAGTGCAAACAATTGTATACATCGTTCTTGAGAAATTTTAAAAAGACTGTTTTAAAGGTATCTACACTATTGGCATTCTGTATAGATTCCGGGATAGTGTCCCATAGTTTCGCACCCCTATAAGCAAATGTGCGCTGGCCTATGGCCAGGTTGTACTTGTGAACAGGAATGTTTGTGCAGCCGCAGGTGTGATGATCATGTACACTACTGTTTAATGTAAATAGGTCTATAAGGTAGGCCGGGGCTTGCCCATGCATGATATTATACATTACTATGGCAGTGAAGTAACATATGCGAACATCAATTGGCAACCATCCTAGAGAGCGAAATAGTGTCACTGAGCAGTGTCTTTCCAAACAATCATTCACCCATGAACAGGCACAGTGCCAACTAGTCTTTATTTGCTTTATTGACTTTGCACATTGGAAGCTCCAATAGAGAGATAAAACATGGCTTCTCTTCCATTGGGGAGGGTATATAGAGCTGATCCATTGATGAACTAGCTCTAGCAGTAGCAGGCTTCAGCAGTTGACAAGTGTCAAGTAGGAGGCCAAGAACAAACAATAGGCCTGTGGTTCAGTGCTACACAGACTGGCTGTACTTATTTAATTTAGTTAAATAAGGCTGTGCACTAACACTATCCTTTCACTGTGGAATTATTTTCTAGTAAGCTTGAGGATGATCTGAGATATATCATTAGTTCTGTTCATATTATTTTAAGCGAAACAAAAATCAATTATAATTGACAATTATAATTGTAACTTAATATATTTTGGGATGGTAATTGTAATGAAAAATAATTGTAACTGTAACTGAAAATTATCCAGTCATGTAATTGTAATTGATCAATGTAATTGAACCCAACCCTGATATCTGGGGTCAGTCTGACCTGTATGTCTGGGGTCAATCTGGTCTGTATGTCTGGGGTCAGTCTGGCCTGCATGTCTGGGGTCAGTCTGGCTTGCATGTCTGGGGTCAGTCTGGCCTGTATGTCTGGGGTCAGTCTGGCCTGTATGTCTGGGGTCAGTCTGGCCTGTATGTCTGGGGTCAGTCTGGCCTGTATGTCTGGGGTCAGTCTGGCCTGTATGCCTGGGGTCAGTCTGGCCTGTATGTCTGGGGTCAGTCTGGCCTGTATATCTGGGGTCAGTCTGGCCTGTATGTTCTTTTTCTCTTAGTTCCATTCTTTGCTTGTCGACTCTCTTCTCTACCACCATTCTTCTGACCCAGCTGTTTCACACAAGTGCTCAGACAGTGGCTCACCAAGAAAATAAAAAAGCGGAGTTGCTCACCCATGAAAAAGTGGACAGTGGTTCACCAAGGAATTGAAAGAGCAGACAGTTGCTCAACAAAGAAATGAAAAAGCAGACAGCTGCTCAACAAGGAAATAAGAACGTGGACAGGTGTTTATCCTGTGTAAAAAAAAAAACAAGTAGGAATTGCGGAAACAGGGTTTAATGAGGGAGCACGTTACCCGCTACAAAACCTATGATCCTGTTACTTTCTGTTCAATTTCTGTTGGGGACCAGTGGTAGAACTGGTGGGTGCTGGTCTGGTGACTAGGTAGTAGGTAGGATGACTGTACTAGGGTTAGGCTTGTCAGCTTTGCCTTTGGGGACTGTTGGCTGGGAACCGTATTTAAGAAAAAACAACACAAGTTATTCATAGTTATTTACTTACAGTGACTACTTACATGTGTTTGTGATAAGCTTTCCATTAACAGAGGGCTTTTCCCCTCCCTGCCGCACGCTCCGGAAACCGGCGTCATGCATCACCAGACAAGCGCAGACATGAAATCCCCAATACGGCAGTAGGCAAGGTAAAACAAAAGGCCGGCCGAAGAGCATTTAGCGAAGGGACCTCCTGGCAGACACTAAGCAGATAGGCTACACCTGCATGGAAACAGCTGCCAAGGACAGGGGACTCCGGAGAGCTGTTGTTTCTATGTCCCTGGAGGGACGATATACATAAGTAACTCCTCCTCCATTGAATGACCAATTCTCCAGATGGCGACGTAAATGAGTGGTTTGCCAATTCCATGTATCAATCACGGGTCTAACTTCTAAGCTAGCTAATCTTGTCATCCTACTTTGAAGTTTGATCCATACAGTGAGTTACTAAAAACAACACTAGAAGTCACAACCCGAAGTTCTTTGATGCACTAACCTCCAAGAGTCGTGTGTCTCAGGGTGATATTGTTGACCAGCTCGCTGATCTAGTCATTAATTGTTTCAAGTCATCAAGACACAAGACAAGTTCAACGCTCTCCTTCTGGTCCGACTTGTTTCCCGCCGCAACCCGCAATGTATCACGCAACCCCCCACCCCCTTCCCCCGCAGAAGCAGTCCACTGTAGCGCCGATTAACCGGGAGGTGTCGCCACCAGTTGATTCGTGAACTCGCCGAAAAGGGTAGTCAGTCTTGCTCAGAATCGCCTTTTGACGAAGCTACGAAAAGAGCACAAAAGCTCAAAGCCTGTTCCTGACGTTAGATGGCATCACTGGTCATAAATCGTTGATCGTCTCAGGTTTACGACGTCCTTTTGGTTGCCAGTGTGAGTGTTCATAGTATAATACTAATACAACGTCTGTTACTTCTTTGACGGATTCGGCTGGTCAATACCGCATTTTGAAACACTTCTCGCCACTCTCGGAATGTTATTGTCGAAAAGTGGCGGGCGCCTATTTTGGTTATGGGTTCGAATCCCACAGATGACAGTTTTGTTGTAGTCTTTAATTTACCACTAAAGTAATTCCATTATTTAGATATTACAGGAACGTCCCTGCTAAAAATGTACTACAGTTTATTGTGGTAAACCATGATACATCCATAGTAAATCATGGTGAATTATAGTAAACCATATTATATTGCATTTTACCATGCTTTCACCATAGTAAAATATGGTATTCACTGTAATAAACCATGGTAAAACGTGATATTCATCATAGTCAAATGAAGTATTTACTATAGTAAACACTAGTATTTACTATGTTAAAAGATGGTAAAATATTCCGCAAAAACACTATAGTTGACTATAGTAAACTATAGAAAATTTACTTTAGTAAACCGTGGTATTTTTTTTAGCAGGGGTTGCACTGGAAATAAATCAATATAATGCATGCTCGCACGTACACACCCAATCAAGCACGCACGCATACACACGCGCACACACACACTTCGAAGTGAAGGAGCATGAATACAAAACAAAAATCACGCCGTGCAGCTTTGATCACACGTCTCATTACGTGTCGCAGCTTTGTGATGGCTGGAACTAAGGCGACACACTGTGACGTGAAGTAATTAACATCCGCGTAATTTCGGTATTTCTGACGTCATCATCAGAAGCTGGCGGCCCGTTGATTTTTGGGTGGTAGGGAGTTCTTCGGGCTGGGATTGCTCATTTCCCACAGCCATCCACGATATTTGAGCGAATAGATTCAACCATGGCATTTTTTTTATTGAATTTTCACTGGGGGCAATATCCTAAAAGGGCACTTCTAATGGGTAAAAAGGGCAGTTTACGCATACATTAATGATTATGTACATAACCATTAGTCATGTATGGAAGCTTAACATAATGTGTCCTTATCTTTGTAGCCACATAGTTGTCGGGCCTACAGTGACGAGTGACGACTGCATCTTGGTATGAAAATAAATGTTACACATATATCTTAGTCTATAGAAACTTGTTTTATTACAACCAATACATGCAGTAGTCAGAAAAATAAATGAATGTTTTTTATTTCAGGTACAAAAACCCATAGTACATGTACAATTACGTGATACATACAAATAGGAATAACAGTTACACCATTAAAAATGATAAGTAAAATATAAATGAGTAAACCAAACTAATAAGTTAAGAGATAAAAAAGTAAAAAAAATAGAATAAATAAATAAAAATGTAAAAATATATATGGTGGGTTCAGCCACCTGCGTGTGGTTGGTTCCCCCCACCTTTGCTGTTGAGGTTGTATTATGGATTATAATTATATAGGCTAATTCACATCATTTACACATTGTATATATATATGTATTGTATGAATTAGCTAAAAATGTGTTGGCTGAATACAAAGCTCTTTTACAAACTCATACCTGCCTTGTTACTTAACAGCAAAACTAGTCACGATTCCTAGTCATAACTCCATTACATTACCAAGGAGCCTTGTCCCATATAAAGATATATAATACAGTTACTATTTTACAACACAGAGATTTTGACCAGCAGGACCACATGGGCCCATTAACAATTTATCTACAGTTTCACATATATTTTATCATATTATTGTTAATATTAAGAACCCGTTTTCTGAAACCATAAACATGTTTGCGCAATCGGGCGTCAAATGAGTCAATAGCAATATTTACAAACATATTACTCGCGCTGTCCCATCGGTGATATCCTAGGATCCGTCTATGCATATCGTTGTTTGCGACTTTAAATAGGTGCCCTTGGTGGAATGTACCCAGAGTTCGGAACAGTAAATTGAACAACAATATGCATGGAACACCGATGGAACAGTTGTGGAATTTTCGGATGATGCTGTTGGACCTGGTATAAAAGCTGCGCACGTGTCTTAGCACATGAGTCGTATCCTGCAAATCAGAACGTTTGACAGTTGTCTCAATTTGACCAGACGAGTCCCGTTTCGCGGGTGAATTTCCTAACGAATTCACTCTGTCCGTAGATGTCCCAGTCTGGAGCCCAGCTTCTTCTTCTCTTCTCCAAGAATTTGACGACAGTGGGTCGATGGTCATAGTAGGCGGTGCTCATAACCATTCGGTGGCACCATGAGTCGGCCGTTTACTGGTGCGGTGATTATCGACCACGAGGTTGTGGTGGCACACGATCCTTTCGGTCTGCATAGAGTATGGACTCATGCAAGCCAGATATACCAACACCTTCTGAACTGAACCTATTGTGACTGACAGAAGTTGGCGCAGTCTGATAGTCAACTTACAACCGAGATCACAGCCACCAGGCAGGAATGGCACATACGTTATGTTTCCCACTGCTCGTCTGCCCCGTCCGTGTGAAAATCAGATGCCTCATCTGGGAAAAGGCGCTTGACGACGTGCAAACCATGCTCAGCGAATGATCTCAGCCTGCGTGACATCACTAACTCCTTCATCACTTTGATGACGTCCTCCTGCTCCGGGTGCATGCGTTCAGACAGGTATTCGTGCGATGCTTACACGACCTCCAACCTGATTACTCGTCCATCGCGGCGGTTTATACAAACGAACTGGTTATTACACTTTCGTTATGTTAGGCCCTCTTTTGTGTTATCGATTGGACAACTCACTTTTTCCACCCTTCTTCCCTGGAATGGTCCATCCCTCATTAGTTTCAACTTCTTGATTGCCGCATCAGCCACAGTGAGAAGATCGATGATGAACAAATCACTCCTTTGCAACTTCTTCTGGAGTGTTTAAAATCTCTCTATGATGTCGCCCATCAGTGCGGTGATCAACGTTTGTTGGTGGTTCCATGTTATCAGGAACCCTTTGGCTTCAGCCTTCTCCTTTCTTTCGCTGGTGCTTTCTAGCGCCTGCATCTGTTCCCATACCGCAATGCAATCTGGTAGGTTGTTCAGCACAGCATCCA
This sequence comes from Escarpia spicata, assembly GCA_963995525.1. NCBI lineage: Eukaryota > Metazoa > Annelida > Polychaeta > Sabellida > Siboglinidae > Escarpia > Escarpia spicata. The sequence continues at coordinate 1,065,060 of OZ023205.1, forward strand.
CCAGCTGCAGCTCGTGCTGGGCAAACCTGACATCGTGGTGTCAGGGGAACTGTTTGACATTCCCGGCCTGCGCTGACATCTTCATCCGTCTCGGCGTCCGGAAGAATCGTACGAGTCCCAGTAGACTGGACTTCCAGATTCCCAACTCAGGTACGGTGCTGACGACCGACTGAATGGCTAAGTCAGACCGGTGCGCAGCACACCAGAATGTTGCCAAACCTCTCTGTATTTGGTCTGCAACAGGCGCCATAGTCCACCTGGTCTGCCGGTGTTTGCCGCCTCGCCATCAGTGGTGACACCAATCAGCTTCGTGTCTTTACCCCCTGTCAGATCCAGAGCTTTGTTCAACGCGTGAAGTAGTCCAGGGACAATGTTCTTCTTTGGCGAATGTATGACAACGAACACACTCGTTACGCTGCCATAACGGTTAGCTACTTACAAACTTGTGGTCCAACATTTGCCTGTCACAACTGCCATCGATCTGCTCACTGAAGACTATACATTGGCTGAACATTTGAGACATGCGCACTTTCTCTAGTTCGAATATGACATCCAACATTTGCTAGTAGCAGTTGGGATACCTGTAGTGTAGGTAGCTAGATGGAGGTGTAAATGGAACAAATTCCACATCTGCACCATGTTCGCGCACAGCGGCCAATAGATGGTCTGACGCCAAACAAGCCAGACATCGCATCGGCCACGATCGGGCGGAGACTGTTTCGAGCAGACAGTCGTTGTATACATCGACGACCATTCGAAGAAGTATCGCAAACATAGTTTTGTTGTAAGCAGCGAGTCCCCGTAGCCGAGGGTGCGATGTTGCGTTTTCTTCCAAGTCTTTGTCCATCTTTTTCTTGTCTGTTGCTGCTCTATGCGGTTCAGAGGATATGTGGTCAATTATTCTTTCCAGACTGTCATTGCAGTCCGTTCTAACGCCGCTTGCGATTGCAAGTCCCATTTTTAGAAGTTTTCTTTGCCATCTCCTCGTACTCCTGACATGTTTTGCATATAATGTGAGCCAACGTTCGGCCACATTTCTTTGTTGAAAATGAGCGAAGCTTCGGGAATTTGCTGGCAACAGCTGCAAATGGTAAAAGAATTCCTTTGTACATCGGTGTGCGGGAACTTGACGGTTTCTGGGCTGAAGTTGGCTTGTCGGTTTCCAGACCAGGTGTATCGTCGAGCTTTCTCGTCAGGTATATGGTCAGATGTGATGGCAGTGTACGTATCATGTCTGCTTGATGGACTAGCACTCGGGCGAGAGCACGACGAAGGCTGTATCTATATGACTGGTGGTACATCTTTGTCTTTGGGAGTGTCATCAGATATGATGGCTGTGGACGGATCATGTCTGCTTGATGGAATAGCACTCGGGCGAGAGCATGACGAAGGCTGTATCTCTATGACTGGTGGTACATCTTTGTCTTTGGGAGTGTCATCAGATATGATGGCTGTGGACGGATCATGTCTGCTTAATGGACTAGCACTCGGGCGAGAGCATGACGAAGGCTGTATCTCTATGACTGGTGGTACATCTTTGTCTTTGGGAGTGTCATCAGATATGATGGCTGTGGACGGATCATGTCTGCTTGATGGACTACCACTCGGGCGAGAGCATGACGAAGGCTGTATCTCTATGACTGGTGGTACATCTTTGTCTTTGGGAGTGTCATCAGATATGATGGCTGTGGACGGATCATGTCTGCTTGATGGACTAGCACTCGGGCGAGAGCATGACGAAGGCTGTATCTCTATGACTGGTGGTACATCTTTGGGAGTGTCATCAGATATGATGGCTGTGGACGGATCATGTCTGCTTGATGGACTAGCACTCGGGCGAGAGCATGACGAAGGCTGTATCTCTATGACTGGTGGTACATCTTTGTCTTTGGGAGTGTCATCAGATATGATGGCTGTGGACGGATCATGGCTGCTTGACGGACTAGCACTCGGGCGAGAGCATGACGAAGGCTGTATCTCTATGACTGGTGGTACATCTTAGTGAGTGTCATCAGATATGACGGCAGTGGACGGATTATGGTACTCTTGCGTCGTTGTGGACATTTCGGGCAATGTGTCATCGAGACTGCGTCGAAATATCGTGTCGAGGCGTTCACATTTTGCGGCAGATTTTTGTAGAACTTTCTTCTTTTCGTTTTGCATTTCTGCCTCTCTTAGGCATAACTGGGAGGATATCGACCGGGACAAATAAAGGTTATTCCTTAGTTATTCCTACTTCACTTTATATGTATTTATTGCTTAGAGTGTGTGTATTTTATTCAATTTAAGCAAACGAATGGTAAAACATAGATTTTGGCGAAATATTTACAAATAACGACGACGAGACGAAGTCGCGCGAAAACAGCGCGAAAACATTCCTGTGACGCGAGTCGGAATGGCAAGGCGTACCATCAATAAATGTGATTATTTACGTCGATTTTTCTCTGGGTGATTAATATGAATCGTTGTTCTCATTTTTTTTATTGAGAACTTGAGACTGTTAACGTTTAGTTATATTTTTGCATACGTATTTCATACATATATATATATATATATATATAATATTCATAATGCCCAACGCCGCGCTCCAATGTTCCACATATTATTGTTATGATTTATGTCAACACAGGCAGTCCATAGCTCTTTCACTTTAATCTAATGCATATTTTTGTCACTTGACCAGAAAACCAGACGACGCACAAGCAAATGATAACATAATAATTGGTAGGTACCCTAAGTCAATGTTACATGGATATACATATCATTAGCGGTGATAACTATTGCCTATACTACTGTCTGTAGTAATCGATTTTCGAGCCGAATGTAAGCCTCACCATTCGACTTCGAGATGCATCGAACATGAAAATAGTAACCTGGCATCTAGTTACCGAACAGGCACTATAACAGTAAACGCCCTTTTTGAAAATGTAAGGTGCCCCGCTGATGTCATATCCATATCCATATCAGTAAATTGTTTTTGAATCTTGTGGGGTGGGGGAGCCATCCTGCAATCGTTGATTACCGAATGGCCGGATGTGGTTGGTTCCCCCACCTTTGCTGTTCTCATTTAGATATAATAATGTTGGCTAGGTAATGAATTATCATTTTAATTATGTAATCTGCATAATATATTCATGCATAGTGATTGTGGCTTTATATATAAAGCTCTTATACAAACTTATATCTGCCTTGTGTTATTCAGCAAACTAGCCACGATTCATATCCTTGTAACAAGCAGCGTCGGCACACATAAAATCAACATTTGATCAAAACTCAAATGGTATTTATGTGGGCGTTGCTGCAGCCTATATTTGAAATGTACGGTACACCGACTTAACCATGGGACAAGCTCTTCCAGCCACAACAGCGGGGCCTCTTTTTCATTCGCGCGTTACTCAGAAAGGTAATCTTTTTTATGCTGTGACGGATATAAATATTTGTTTCGGTTATAACATTTACGAGGCGCATTGACACGCTATAACATTTTCCCAGTAGGGTTCGTTAGTTCCTCGTGGGTTGTTCTAACCGTCATTTACCGTAATTAAGGATAACATATTTGTTTCCCACCCTCCAGCCCCAACTACACCTGTATTTTTTGTATATATTTTTGGTTAGGTCGGTTTGCTAACAGGGTTATAAATTTGCATATTCGTCAACGATCATTAGGTTTTAACAAGACATTACACAGTATGTTAAATAAAGGGCAGTATGTTTATAATAATGAAACATACATCTGTTCTCATTTGCAGTGTCAGTTATCGATGTGTACGTGGGGTTTTAGGGCGGAGGTGGTTACCTTGCGCTTTCCCCACTATTGATTATATGCATATATATTCATTCACAAGCCTTCAAATTGACATTAGTTGATTCGGTGGGTCCTTCCACCTGCGTGTGGTTGGTTCCCCCACCTTTGCTGTTCTCATTTAGATTATAATCATGTTGGCTAGGTAATGAATGATCATTTTAATTATGTAATCTGCTTAATATATTCATGCATAGTGATTGTGGCTTTATATATAAAGCTCTTATACAAACTTATATCTGCCTTGTGTTATTCAGCAAACTAGCCACGATTCATATCCTTGTAACAAGCAGCGTCGGCACACATAAATTGTTTTTTGTACACACGTTGCCCTTTGGAACGAAAGGGCTTTTACGTTAAAATTACTGGGAATATCAATAAGCCATGTTCAAAAACACGACTACATGAGTCACAATATCACATGACGTAAGATGGAACGATCACTGCACCAAAATAACCACGAAAGCCAGTAGACTCGTTTACCCAGGCGCCGTGAGCAGCACAGGCCCTTCACTACTGCCTGGAATATTAAAGCCCTGCCAATGTTACCGGTAGGGGGGCTTCACCCCAGATTCGGGTAGAGACGATGATTGGCTCTCAGGCCAACTATGAAGTAACAAATTAAACAAGGATACACGTTTATGAGATAATACTGTACTATAGCAACTATTCAACATTAAACTTATATTGAAACATGTCACAAAAAATAAACCGACATTGAACTTGTTTTCGTAGTTTAGTACCTTTTAATCACATGCATATTCACTAGGTGGCAGCTCTCATGACTGTCAACAAGTGGACAGTCAAAACGCAATTCTGAGCCAGACTATCTTCCTGGCGAAGTCACGCAGCCAGACGAAAGTCGGTTTAAAAGCAAGAGTACAAAATCCAGCCGCACACTTGGACTCTTAAGAAAAACACTATTACCTTGGTCACAAAATGTCAAAGAAAAAGCTTACCAAGCCCTTGTCCGACCACTAATTGAATATACCAGTGAAGTCTGGAATCCCAACACAGCAACATAAATTAACCGCATAGAACAAATCCAAAGAAATTCTGCAAGATTCCTTCTCCGACTACCGAAAAGAAACACACATTAAACCACTCATAAACAGACTCAACTGGGACTCGCTCCACACACGTCGCCGCATCCAACAAGCATCAATGGTTTACCAAATCCACTACCGCATGGTTAACATCAGCCCTCCGTCATGTTTCCAGCACACCACGCATATCTCCAACATAATTGACCATCCACTTAAATATACCAACACAATAATTCCAACCATTAATGCATATAAATATGCATTCTACCCCAGAACAGTATCCACATGGAAGAGACTACCACCAACTGCTGTTCGCCATCATTGCAAGCTACAAACTTATGTACATAATGCGCCACTTGTTTTTATCCGCGCTTTTGTTTGTTTTTCGTTGTTTTTCTTTCTTAATTTTTGAACATCCTTCTACACGATTTTTTTTCCATTTTGGTTTGACTGCCCTGACGTCACGCACCGCACAAATCCCAGTTTATCTGTGAACAGCTTTAAAGGGATTACTATATCAAGCATCGAGATTGTAAACCTCACCATCGAACATGAAAATAGTAACCTGGCATCTAATTACGGAACAGGAAATATAACTAAATACGCCTTTTTGAAAATGCTCGATGACTGTGAAAATGTAATCAAACACACTTAAACGAATAAAACGTAAGCCCTTGAAGGGGCTGGTTTGGGAGAATGGGTGCACACTAGGGGAAGTTGGTTTGACTAAGGGGCAAACGAAAGGGCTCGGGGATGAGCAATGCCCCCCACTTTGTACGTTAGAATACGCCCTGGATTCAACTTCTGTGGAATATGATTTAGGAAGACGAGAATGGTAGTTTTGGAGATTTCCTTAGTGTCAAAGAGATATTCATAAAGATGTTTCGCTGGCGGTGCCGAATGGAGGTTGTGACAAAGACATTACAAGGTGCAATCCAACATTTTTGCGGTATTTATTTTAATGAAACTATTTAAAATCAAACAAAACTACTTTCCTCCAAGCGGAACAAATTTATACCAGGCGGAAATATTTTGCCTTCGCGGGCAGTACCTCCATCACAAACCCCAGCCAACGAGCCTGCTGTTAATGAAATGGTGCATGCCAATTTGAATATTGTCAATCCCAAATTTAATATTAATTATTAACCCACATTGGAGATGCTCCAATCAATTCTCGTCCAAAAGCGACAGTACAATGTATTTTTTTAAAGTGGATCCTTTTTCAGACTAGACAATTATATACGACAGACAGAAACATTTCGTACCCATCCCACCCCTCGTTCAACGGGCTCGGGAGAATTTATCGCGGTGCATGGGGATAGTGATAACAACATTTCACGGTGCCGTTCAACGTCTTTGCGGCATTTTTTATGTACGAACGACACAATTTCAAATCAAGAAAAACTACTTCTCTGCATGCAAGCGTTCCCATTCGTTGCATCCCCTCCAACGGGCTTGCTCATAATAAAATGTCGCATCCAAATTTGAATTTTATCATACTCAAATACAGTAATAATAGTAATCCCCAGTTTTTGATGTTGGTCTTCGAAGGCGGCCGTGAACTAGTGTCTGCGTCTTCTTGAATAGAAGGTATGACACTGTTTTTTTTACAGAATATAAATCATTTGCGGTTGAACAAATTTTATGTTGACGTGTTTATGTGGCTAATCATAAAAACGAATATAAAAACATATTATGCAATTTTCACCCAAGCAAGTTATTTGTTCGGGGAAGAGGATTGTTGATAACAGTAGACCAGCGGTTCCCAATCTTTTTCTCCTCGCGTACCCCATGGTTGTCGGGGTACCCCCATCATTTTAACATACAAAATATATACACAATTATAAAAAAACAATATTTTACACTCAACGATAACGGGTGCAAATAAACAAAATTGTACGCCGAATTTCTAATAAAACATTAAATAATCTAGATGGATGAGCTAGGACCTAATTCGGGAAACAGTTTGGAGAGGCAGATTCGGAGGTCATCCGTGACACAGTGTCAGGCTCGAAGTATGTTCTTCGTGCTGAACAACGCCGGGAGCCGTGGTCACGCAAATAGGTGGACGGAAAATCAACAATGCCCCCAACCTGTCACAGGTACAACATCCAGACTCGGATACAACGCCCATCTGAGACGAGAACATGCCCAGCGGAAGATGTTCAAGCGCATCATGGAAGACGGTGGAGTCATTCACGAACTCAAAAGGACCTCTTAACTTGCGTGCTGTCTGCTAAAGATATTGCACCTCCACGCAGCACGGATCTCAGCGCAATGTTGCATTGTTCGCACACAGATCCGGGAAGTTAATTTTGAATTCCGTTTGGCATTGATGCCTGCTACGTGAGTTTACACACGTTGTCCCATATCCACCGTCAAGACGTAGCATTTTTCCTACCTGTAACCGTTTCTCGGTGAATTTCTCCTTATCTAGACGTGGTCAAATAATTCGGCGGTCTCATCTTTTGGCCATTACTCTTCAGTTCCATGGTCTCCATGACGGTCTACTTGGTCGATCCACATGGAAGTCTTGGCAAAAGCAGAATCGAATACTGAGAGCGCTGGGTTTGGTAGTATTTACATATTGACAACATCATCAAGGTATGATCACCTCCTTCTTTCCATCGGCAAAAACAACTAAGCATGTCCGGCGCACCGTCCACGCACACGCGCGCACATTGTCCCAATAATCATTCAGCCTCAAAACATTTGAAGACGCCCTCGCCCTTCTTGGTGAATTCCAAGGGATAATAGAACAAGAATTCATACTTGAAGTCTCCGTCTTTGGTGCTAAGCGTGAACACGAGCAGCACATAAGATGGCGAAATCCTTATTTTTAGCGAGTCCTTCGCGTACCCCATGGAGTATCTCTCGCGTATCCTCAGGGGTACGCGAGAGGTAGTCATATATAAACTGTATATATATATATATATATATATAATATATATATATATATAAGTCTATATACCGTGTGTGTGTGTGTACCATGGATTACCTGTTTCAATACTCCATGATAGATAAAGATGATAATTATTATGTATTTCCCCTATTATGGTTCAAAACACTATGGTTACCTTGACCACGATAAACCTTGGTATATTTGCATAATGAAATGAACGGTGTACGACCTCGCGTCGATGGCTAATTGTGTAGGTCTACATACTTTTAAGTTAACGACGACCTCATTAATTTTGATCAGGTTACATGTAATACACCTGCCAAGTATTTTAATAATGCTATTGCCATTATCGTCGATACTTGTCGGCCGGAATAGCTCAGTTGGGAGAGCGTTAGACTGAAGATCTAAAGGTCCCCGGTTCAATCCCGGGTTCCGGCAACGCCGAGTTCCTGGCGGCCGACAAACCTTTTACGTTGACAATACGCCTTCAGCAATACGCCTTTGTGAAGTGACGTTCTGAACATCGACACTTATCAAGAACAACATCAGGTCGGATCTAAAGAGCAATTGTCTTGTAGCTCGTTCAGCGCCGTTGTTTATAATAACTTCTCTCTCTCTCTATGGGGAAATTCATTGATACTAATTTTTCAAATTATTTAAAGTCATGGTTTAAAAACCTCGTATACAACTAACAACAATGAAATCTTGTTATAATGCACTAAGTCTGTGGAAACACTAGTCTAGAACAAACATGATGGTGTGCCGCGAGAATCTAATGAACTCAAAAATGTGCCGCGACATCAAAAAGGTTGAGAAACCTTGGCGTAGGGCTACGTACACTTAAGTTAACAGCGACTTCATCACTTTGAATCAGGTTACATGTAATACATAGGTCTGCCAAGTATTTTAATGACACTATTGTCATTATTGTTGTCTTTCGTCGGCCGGAATAGCTCAGTTGGAAGAACGTTAGACTGAAGATCTAAAGGTCCCCGGTTCAATCCCGGGTTCCGGCAACGCCGATTTCCTGGCGGCCGACGTTTATTTTACTGTGTAAAGGCAGCAAACTGTGACGACCGCGTAGTTTCGGCAATTCTGCCGTCATCATGAAGAGCTTTGAGGGTTTGGGATGCGGTGCGTTCTACGGCCTGGTATTTTGCGAATTTCCCACAAACATCCATGTTATCACAACTATACGTGATTTGTACCTGTATTTGCAGATGGTCGTGAACGAGTGTCTGCGTCTATAATACGTTTTATGACACTTTTTAAATACCTGGTAAAATACATATATTTTGGAGTTCGACTACTTTTGTGATATATGTCACAATTCTGACCACACACGCACACACCCACGCAGGCTTGTTTTGTTTAGATTGTCGCAGTGCCAAGAGGGATGCTGTTGAAGATCTTTCGCGGGCGGTGCCGAGGGGATAGTGACAAAGACTGTTCCCTGAGTTGTTCAACGTTTCTTCGGTAATGTTTTGTTCTAATACGAAACGAATTGACTGAACGTTTCTATCCAAGCAGATCTAGTTCCAACCGAGTGGAACTCTTTTACCACAGCGGGCGGTGCATTCGCACCTATCGTTCGTCATAGCCAACGAGCCTTCTGATATTCGTCTCATGCCAATTTTCATTAAACTCAAATACAATATTAATGAGTAATCCATATATGGCATATGATTTCATTACTTCTTGTCCAAAGCGACTGAATTGTGTATTTTATATCGATCCTTCCTTGACACTAGACAGACAATTATATATTAGCTAGTGTCAGTACAATTATTGTTCTTTGTCCTCACGATAGCATGTTGCGCTGATTCATCGTATACATTATGTGTCTGACGCTTTATTCCAAACATACTGCCATACACCAGATAATAATTATTGTATTTAAAGACATTTCAAGATAAATCTTCACTACGACAAGTAGTTGCCTCTCCTCGTCAGTCTTGGCTGACCGTGAACTGGTATCTGTGTCTTCGTGTGTAGATCGTATGGCACACTATAGCTTTGGGGTTCAACTACTTTTTGCCATATAATATTATCACAACTCTTACCATACTCACACGCACACACACACGCGCGCGCGCGCATACACACACACATGCACACACACACATAATAAACACATAAACACTACCGCATACGCACACACACACGCACGCACATGCGGTGCCGTCCAACGTCTTTAAGGCAGACCTGTTCAATCGAACATCATCTCGATTTCACTGGGAAGCAATCAGCCACGCTGCAATTAATACGCGAAGACTATATAAACGTCCCTGCGAGCAGAATAGTTTCCAACAAGCGGCACTCTTTTCCCTCCGAGGGCGATGCGTTCGCACCTATCGTGCATTCCTTAAATGGGCGTGCTGATAGTTAAATGTCGCATGCAAATATGAATTGTGTCATACTTACATACAGTACTAATGACTAATCCGCAATGGTTGATGTCGGTCCTTGAAGGTGACCGTGAACTGGTGTCTGCGTCTTCTTGAATATATATTAGTTTTTTACAGAATATAAATAATTTGTAGTTGAACTGATTTTCTGTTGATTTGGTTACCGAACTATTATTGACCTACCGTATGTGTCTTAACGTTTCCATCTTAGCCGGCTTGAACCTCGAGCGCCAAACTTTCAGGGACTATTCAACGACCCTAGAGTACGACGTAATATCTACATCTGTTCTACCCTGCCCCAACAGCATAGCAATACGAACATTGTTTGACTAGTCTGTGTGATGTGTGGACCTGGAATCTCGGAAGAATTCAAAATGAATGTTGGCTTGAGACAGGGGGGTGCCATGATCGCACTACTGTTTATCGCAGTTATGGAACTGATAAGTAGAAAGACCAGTACGAAAGATATTCTCCAGAAACTATTGTATACAGACGATCTAGCGGTGGTGGCAGATGGGGAAACGGATTTACAGGAACAACTGATAGAGTGGAAGGATATCTTCAGCAAACACGGACTGAAAGTGAATCTGGAGAAGACAGAGGTGTTGTGGGTTGGGCAAAAGGCAAAGAACTGGAAATACACCTGGAGGGGAAGAAATTAAAACAAAGAGACAGTTTTGTATACCTAGGAGGAGCGGTATGTGGAGATGGCTCCTCAGAGACAGAAATTCGCAGGAGAATACAAGCAGGGGCGAATGCATGGAGGAAAGTAGAAGGTGCGATGGGAGACAGGCACATATCGCGAAAACTCAAGGGAAAGGTACTATGCACATGTGTGACACCAGGCTACCTGTGTGGCCTAGAAACAATAGCAATGGCAGAGAAACAACAGGAGAGGGTACAAGTGTGCGAAAACAACTGGGTTAGGAGAATTACGGGGGTAACGAGAATAGATAAGCAAAGAATGGAAGAGTTGAGGGAGGATGTTGGCGTGAAAGAAAGTTTCAAGAAGAAGTTGGTGAGAAGTCGGTTGAACTGAGCAGGACATGTGGAGCGAATGGGAGAAGAACGGATGGCAAAGAAAGCAGATGCCCGGAGAGTGGAGGGAAAGAGAAGACGAGAGGTGGGAGGATTGCGTGAAGAGAGACCTGGGGGATGGAAAGGGGAATGGAGGAAAAGAACGAAAGGCCGAGGAGAACGGAGAAGGGTGGTAGAGAAAGTAATGCAAGTGCAATGAGGAGGAAGAGAAAGAAAATATCAACGTATCCAAGCCAGCCTCACCCCTGAAGACAGGGAACGACGAGGAGAACAACAATTCTACACTGTCACGACTAGGGCCTATCGATTAATGTGAATTTCAAATTCTCTCCGACCTGTATCATTTTGAACAAACAAGGAGTATCTGCGAAAGCTTTATGGTGTTTATGATACGATGCTCTGTGTTTTCTAACATTTGGTAAATGTTACCTTCACGACTGTTTTCTACCAAGGCATCCCGTCAGGTGACGGGCATTTTTGCTAGTGTAGCTAATGATAAAAACGTATATATTTCGCAATCATTATTGGTGTGACACCCAAGGATGTTATTTGTTCATATACATACATATATATATATATATACATATATTATATATATATATGTATAATATATGTATATATATATATATATGTGATTTTTATAATAGAAGTACAGTGCATCTTAACACACACTGCATATTTGGCCTCACGCAGGAGCGACACAGAAAACACGTTATGAAATAGTCTAATTGCATTGGAATGTCAAAAGTGCTCAATATAACTTGATGCTACTAGCTGGTAAACGTAAACAATATCAACTTTGACACAAGTGCACAATACTCATTCACATAACTCTAAAATAACACGAACGTCTAAAGAACTATACTTATTTAAAGCCAATTTTAGATAAGTGTATAATATTATGGCACAAATATAATTAGGCTCGGCGGTATATATAAAGACAATTTTTCCTCAGATTGGACGGGAAAAAGTGGACAGTAGTTCACCAAGAAACAGAAACTAAGTTATTTCGGCCATGTGAAACGGCATCAGTCTCTAAAGAGACTAATAATGGAAGGAAAAGTGGAAGGCAGGAGAAGCAGAGGAAGACCTAGGAGACAATGGGGGTAGGACATAGAGGAATGGATGGGAGCCGACGTCTGGCGAGTGGGGAGACTGGCAAACGAAAGAGCTGTCTATAGACAATCCATCAAGGCTGCAACGTCCGGAAATGGATAAGCAAACCCCAAGTTCACCAAGGAAATTAAAAAGTGAACAGTTGCTCAACAAGGCAATGAAAAAGTGGACAGTGGTTCAACAAGGAATTGAAAAAACAGACAGTTGCTCAACGAAGAAATGAAAAAGCAGACAGCTGATCAACAAGGAAATAAGAAAGTGGACAGGTGTACATCCTGTGTACAAAAAAACAAGTAGGAATTGCGGAAACAGGGTTTAGCGAGGGAACGCGTTACCCGCTACAAAACCTATTATCCTGTTCCTGTTGCTTTCCATTAACAGAGGGCTTTTCCCCTCCCTGCCGCACGCCCCGGAAACCAGCGTCATGCATCACCAGACAAGCGCTAACATGGAATCCCCAATACGGCAATAGGCAAGGTAAAAAAAAGGCCGGCCGAAGAGCATTTAGCGAAGGGACCTCCTGGCAGACACTAAGCAGATTTAACAAGATTGCCACCCAGAGAATTAACTCTAGGTGGCAGGTGGACAAGGAAGCCCTTTGGCTTATCGAGAGTCCGACCCTTTTATCTATGTGAATCCCGCCCTTCTGAGGTATGTGTCGATTTTATTTTTAAACATATTCATGCTACTAGCACCCACATAATCAGCAGATAATCTGTTCCATCCATTTACAGTCCTTTGTGAAAATGAGAACTTTCTTATATCTAATCTACATTCCTCCTTTGCTAATGTAACTTCATGTCCTCTAGTCCTTTTATCTTTCTTAACCGAGAAAAAAATATTTCTATCAATATTTTCATAACCATTCATTATTTTAATCCTCTCATTCTCCTGGTCTCTAGTGTTGTTAAGCCGCATTTTTTAGGCGTATTTCGTAACTAAGATCCCTCAGTTTTGATATAATTTTAGTTTCTCTCCTTTGTACTCTTTCTAGCATATCTATGTACTTCCTGCGATATGGCCTCCACGCTTGAATACAATATTCTAAATGAGGCCTAACTATTGTTTTGTACAGCGGTATTATTAGCTCTTTTTTTTATACGTTATGTTTCGCCTAATTAATCCAAGGATTTGATTTCTCGTTGAAGCTGCAATTCCGCACTGCTCTGAAACCTTCATATCAGCACTAATGGTTAACCCTAAGTCCTTTTCTTTTACAGTAGAAATTAGTACAGTACCCCCATTGTATATTCTACCTCTTCGTTCCCATGTCCTGCGTGGAGGCATTTACATTTCCCAAAATTGAACAGCATTTGCCACTTTTCAGATTGTCATAATGCCGTCCCATTATAATTCCGACGCACTAATTACAGGGACAATCATTCGACGACACTCTTCGTAGCTCCCGGTTATTCAGCCCGTTGGCCTATATACTTTCGTGTTCAATAAAGCCTACGTTTACCCATACGTGTTACATTACATGGTGTCTGAAGCGGTTTGCGGGTGAGTTAAGCGCAATATGCATTAACTTACTCAGCGAAAAAAGTTATAACGTACGGCAACATCGACGAAAAGCGACATTGTCGTCGCGAAATCGAACACACGACAAGTCCGTCGCTACGCCTACAGCTACGTTGAGCCAACATGGCAAAATTCGACCCGCCAGCGAAGTTTTCGTTCAAGCCGAGTGAATGGTTGGAGTGGGTCGATGAATTCGGGCGATTTAGAACGGCGACTAAGCTACATAAAGAAGACGGCGAAGTCCAACGCGACTCGTTACTGTATGCTATGGGTGGTCGTGAGGTGAATCGCATCTTTCGTACCTTGACGTTCGTGTCGCCTGAAACAGATACAGATTACGCCACGTTGGTGTCAAAGTTAACGGAGTATTTCATCCCGAAGAGAAATATCATCCACGAACGCTGCATATTCCAAGACAGAGTGCAGCATTCATCTGAGTCTATTGAAGAATTCGTACGAGATCTGCAAACATTGGCGTTGCACTGTGACTATGCGGACACGAATGAGATGGCCAGAGACCGTTTTGTGATGGGCATCAATGGCTCGTCAGTGAAACAAAAATTGCAGTTGTGTACAGATCTCAGTCTCGACAAGGCTGTGACTATTGCTCGCCAAAATGAGCAAGTAAAACCGCAAATGCGTGAACAAGTACACACCATTCAAGTGAACGAACATGTAGCCGAAGCAAAGATGAGTGCTCGGCACACTAAACAACGTCCACACTCGTCGCGCACAAAAAACATGCGTCAAACGTGCGACCGTTGTGGTTACGCGCGACACGGTCGCGAGGGAAAGTGTCCGGCTTCGGGGCAAAAATGCAAGATCTGCAATGTCAGGGGTCACTTTGCCTCTGTCTGTCGTTCGAAGCGAAGTACGACCTTTGAACCACGTTCATCGCACGAAGTGAAAAGCGACACTGCAGAATCGTTTCTCGGCGTCGTCGACTGTACGACACGCAACGAGGCCTGGTTCGTCAACCTGACAGTCAAGCGAACCAGAATGCGGTTCAAGATCGACACAGGTGCCGACGTCTCAGTGATATCCAAAAAAAACGTGGCTGGCAATGAAAGAGAAACCAGCACTGGAACCAACCACCACCTGCCTCAGCAGTGTGGGTGGGCAGTTAAAGGCCTGCGGACAATTTAGCGCCACCGCTAGGCACAAACACGCCGTCTATCGGTTCGATGTAATCGTGGTTGAAGGTGACAGCGCCTCAAACCTGTTGGCTCGCGACGTGGCTGTCGACATGGGTCTAGTCAGTCGGCTCGATGAAGTCGGCTCATCAAACTCCGAATCGATTGGGCTTCTGAAGACCGAACCTGTGACAATACAGCTTAAACCTGGGGTCGAGCCACATTGTCTACCAACAGCGAGGCATGTCCCTTTCCCGTTGATGAAAGCGGTGAAGGCAGAACTTGACCGCATGGTCGCGTCAGGCGTTACCAAAGTGGTCACGGAACCTACAGACTGGTGATCCGCGATGGTTCCCGTCGTCAAAAAGACTGGAGCGGTGCGCATCTGCGTGGACCTGAAGCAATTGAACGTCGCAGTTCGTCGTGAACACCTGATGCTTCCCTCGCTAGATGACATATCACCGCGACTCGCAGACTCGAAGGTCTTCTCATCGCTAGACGCAGCCAGCGGATTTTGGCAAATTCCGCTTGACGAGGCCAGTCAGCTATTGACCACGTTCATAACGCCATTCGGGCGGTACGCATTGCGCCGACTTCCGTTTGGAATCTCGTCAGCGTCTGAGATTTTGCAGCGGAAAATGTCATCAATCCTAGAGGGACTGGATGGAGTTGAAGTCCTCATGGATGACATCCTCGTTTACGGCCGCAACGTCGTGGAACACGACACTCGTCTGGACGCCGCCATGAGGCGAATCGATGCGTCTGGCTTGAAACTCAACTGTCAAAAGTGCGTATTCAGAAAAACTGAACTGAAATACTTTGGCCACATCATCAGTCAAGATGGCGTGAGGCCCGACCCAGAGAGGGTCACAGCATTGCTGGAACTTTCACGACCCAACAACGTCAAAGAATTGAGAACAGTACTGGGGATGTTCCAATATCTGTCCAAGTTTGCCTACGACTTGTCGTCGGTGATGAAGCCGATGACAGACCTCTTGAAGTCTGATGTCGTCTGGTCATGGGATCACGCACAACAAACTGCATTCGACAAGACAAAGCAACTGCTCGTCAACACTCCGACGCTGGCTTACTAACACGTTACCAAACCAACTGTAGTAGGCGCGGACGCAAGCAGCTTCGGTATCGGAGCAGTTCTGTTGCAGTTGACCGATGGCGACTTGAAGCCAGTGGCCTTCGCATCGCGTTGCTAACGACCGCAGAACAACGATACGCGCAAATCGAAAAGGAGTGTCTCGCAGGAGTGTGGGCATGTGAAAAATTCTCAAGGTACCTGGTCGGTCTAACAGAATTCAAATTACTGACAGACCATCGGCCACTGTACCACTCATGAACACAAAGCGCATCGACGAAACACCAATCAGATGTCAACGACTGCTAATGAGAGCGATGCGGTATAATCCAATAGTCGAATACGTCCCGGGCAAGCAACTGGTCATCGCAGACGCACTGTCGAGAAAACCACTGGAGGCATACAAGCCTCAATGCGACGACATCGAACTCTCAGACGATATAGCAGCCTACGTCGGCGCCATCGAACAGAGTTGGCCCGCGACCAAGGATCGTCTCACTGAGATACGAATCGAGACGTCACGCGATCCGACAATGAAATCACTTTTCGACTTCATCAAGAATGGCTGGCCGCGTCACGAACGATCGGTCCCACAAACGGTAAGAGAGTACTATCGTGAGAGAGCAGCACTATCAGCCGTCGACGGAGTAGTCGTGTATAAACTGCAGATCGTGATACCTGCAACAATGCGCAACGACATACTTCACAGGCTACACGAGTCCCACCAGGGTGTTTCGAAGTGCCGAGAACGAGCAGCAGGCGCCGTCTGGTGGCCGGGAATCAGCCGAGACATCACAGCGTTCGTCGAGCATTGCCAAACATGCCGACGGAACAGGCCGTCACAGCGCGAGCAACCTCTGCGCCCTGTCGAAATCCCAAAACGACCGTGGGAGAAGATCGCAATGGACATATTCACGTTCGAGCGCAGGGACTACTTGGTGGTCATTGACTGCTATTCACGCTGGATAGAAATTAAGAAGCTGACCAGCCTAACGTCTGACAGCGTGATTACTCGTCTCAAGGCTATCTTCACCACACACGGCATTCCGGACATCGTCGTGTCGGACAACGGCCGACAATTAATTTCGAATGAATTCTGTCGGTTTGCCAAATCGTGGGGGTTCATACAACAGACAACGAACCCATATTTCGCACAGGAGAACGGCATGGCCGAGCGAGCTGTGCAGACAGCGAAACGTCTGCTCCTCCTTGACAACCCGGAGATCGACCTACTGAACTATCGGGCGTCGCCTCATAGCGCGATTGGCGTGTCGCCTGCAGAGGCCTTGATGGGTCGCCAACTCGCCACGAGATTGCCAGTCATTAATCAACAACTGCAACCATGTCATGGCCGCAACGCAGACATTCGCGAGTCTGATCGAAAGGCAAAGGCGATCTACAAACGTAATTACGACAAACGCCACGGCGTGCGCAGTCTGCCTCCTTTGCAAATTGGTGACCGAGTTTTGCTAAAACTCGACAACGAGAAGTCGTGGTCTCAGCCAAGCACCGTCATTCGAAGTGACCCGATGAACCGGTCATACATCGTCAGGACGGAAGATGGCATCGACTATCGGCGAAATCGACGACATCTTCAGGGTGTGTCATACGTCGCCCTACCTGATGACGAGGCGCCAGAGTCGACCGACGACATCCCCGCTGCGCCCGACGCACCGCTCGCAGTGAACGCCCCAGCTACGTCGCAGACGCACACCAGATGTGGACGGATGGTCATCCCGCCAATGCGATTTAGATAGTGTGTTCTTTTTATGCTTACGAAGGGAGATGTCATAATGCCGTCCCATTATAATTCCGACGCACTAATTACAGGGACAATCATTCGACGACACTCCTCGTAGCTCCCGGTTATTCAGCCCGTTGGCCAATATACTTTCGTGTTCAATAAAGCCTACGTTTACCCATACGTGGTACATTACACAGATCATTTGATCAACTTGTCAAGATCATCTTGTAAATGTTCTCTATCTCCATCACTTTTAATCCTTCTAAACACTTTTGTATCATCCGCAAATTTCAACATTTTGCTTGTTATTTCATCATCCAAATCGTTGATATATATTAAGAATAATATAGGTCCTAGCACTGATCCCTGTGGTACCCCACTCAATACCGATTTCCAGTTTGAAGCCTCCCATCAACTAATACACGTTGTCTTCTGTAAATCAGCCATTTTTCTCTCCAGTTTATTATGCCATTTCCTATACCATGGCCCTTTAGCTTAAGCAGTAATCTTTGATGTGGTACTTTGTCGAAAGCTTTTAGAAAATCTAAGTAGACGATATCTACTGATGGTCCCTCGTCTACCCACTTAGTGATGTCTTCCAAAAAACATAACATATTTGTTAAGCTTGACCTCGCTTTAAAAAACCCATGTTGAGATGGGTCTATCAAGTTATGTTTAACAAGAAAATCCACCAGGTGATCTTTAATTAGTCTTTCTAATAATTCGCAAATCACTGATGTTAAACTCACTAGTCTATAGTTATCTGACTTGTTTCTCGAACCTTTTTTTAAAATAACGGTATAATGTTTGCCTCTTTCCATTCTAAAAGAACCACTCCCTCTTCTAATGACAAATTGAAAACTGTTGCAAGCGGTACGCTAATTTGTTCTACAATTTCCAATAGTAGTTTGGGCGGAATCCCATCAACTCCAGGTGATTTATTATCCTCCATAGCCCTTATTTTCTTAGCTACCACTTCCGGGGTTACAATTAATTGACCTAAATAGTCTGAATCTGCCCCCTTGAAGTTAGCCTCTGGTACTAGCAGTGAACTAATATCTTCTCTGGTAAACACTGAACTAAAGTACTCAATCAGTCATTAAGAATCCCTATGATATTATATTTCCAGCACTATCTTCTAGAGGACCGACCTTATCTTGAACTTTCTGTTTGCTTCGAACATTGGCATAAAAACTCTTGCTGTCATGTTTTATATTACTAGCTAATTGTTGTTCATAGCTTCTCTTTGAATTTCTAATTTCAGCTGTAGCTTGTTTAAGTTGTTCTAGTCTTCATCATTTCCAGTACATCTACATGACTTCCACATCATTTGTTTATACTTAATTTGTCTAATGGCTTCTTTCGATAAGTGTTTCTTTTTGGATAGTTTCCCTTGTTTTTAAGGGTACAAATTTATCAACTATGCACTTAATTTCACTCTTTAAGATATTCCAGCATTCTGTTGCTGTCTTATTCTTCACTATGTTATTCCAGTCTATCTTTGCTAAATATTTTCTCATGTCCTTATAATTTCCTTTGTGGAAATTTCTCCTATGCTGCTTTTTACTATTCCTTTCTAATTTTACTTTGATGGTAAAATGTACCTGGTTGTGATCACTACTCCCCAGTGGCTCACATATCTTGATATTGTCAACTAATTCATTCTGTGAGAACAAAACTATGTCTATGACATTCTCACCCCTGGTTGGTTCTAGCATGTGTTGAGAAAGGAAAGTATCTTGAACTAAAACTAAAAACGTGTGGTCCTCACTCCCCATACTCTGTAGAGATTTCCATTGTATATGCCCGTGGTTAAAATCCCCCATAATACAGTCCCGTTTGATTACTTCCCTTATAGCGTTTTGTATTTTTTCATTCTCTTCTATGCTTATATTTGGACTTCGATAAACTAACCCAATTATTAACGTTGAGTTTCCTGTAACTATGTTACACCAAACAGCTTCTTCGCAATCTGCTTCTCTTTCTAATTTTATTTCATCAGCCTGGATAGATTCTTTAATATATAAAATAACTCCACCTCCCTTTCTTCCTATTCTATCTTTCCTAAACATTACATATCCTGTCAGTCCAAATTCGGCATCTGGTATATCGGTGGTGGTCCAGGATTCGGTTATACCTATTATGTGAGGGTCAATATCTTCTACCATAATGTTTAGTTCATTTCTTTTGTTTACTATACTCCTCGCGTTTAAACAAACACATTTACATCCAGCTTCAGAAGAGTTTTCCAGACTGTTCTTTGCTGATTTATTTGTGGTGTCTTTATCTATGCCTCCAGTTTCAGGCTTTTCTGTGAGTCCCCCCTGCGAATCTAGTTTAAATAGATGCAACCTGTCTCACTGTCAACATATCGCAGCAGGTTCTCTGAGAAAATTGCTGCCCCTGGGCTACACATGCATGGAAACAGCTGGAGAGAAGTGCCAAGGACAGAGGACTCTGGAGAGCTGTTTGTCCTATGTCCCAGGAGGGACGATGGGCATAAGTAACTTTCTCCTCCTCGTTTGAATGACCAATTCTCCAGATGGCGCCATAAACGAGTGGTTTGCCAACTCCATGTATCAACCACGGGTCTAACTTCTAAGCTAACTAATCTTGTCATCCTACTTTAGTTTGATCCAAACAGTTACTAAAAACAACACTCGAAGTCACAACCCGAAGTTCTTCGATGCACTAACCTCCAAGAGTCGTGTGTCTCAGGGTGTTATTGTTGACCAGCTCGCTGATCTAGTCATTAATTGTTTCAAGTCATCAAGACACAAGACAAGTTCAACGCTCTCCTTCTAGTCCGACTTGTCTCCCGCCGCAACCCCCCCCCCCCCCCCCGCAGAAGCAGTCCACTGTAGCGCCGATTAACCGGGAGGTGTCGCCACCAGTTGATTCGTGAACTCGCCATTAGGCATGTATGGAAGCTTAACATAATGTGTCATTATCTTTGTAGCCACATAGTTGTGGGGCCTACAGTGACGAGTGACGACTGCATCTTGGTATGAAAATAAATGTTACACATATATCCTAGTCCCTAGAAACTTGTTTTATTACAACCAATACATGCAGTAGTCATATAAACATAAATGAATGAATGTTTTTTTATTTCAGGTACAAAAACCCATAGTACATGTACAATTACGTGATACATACAAATAAGAATAAAAGTTACACCATTAAAAATGATAAGTAAAATATAAATGAGTAAACCAAACTAATAAATTAAGAGATAAAAAAGTAATACAAATTGAATAAATAAATAAAAATGTAAAAAGATATATAATACAGTTACTATTTTACAACACATAGAGATTTTGACCAGCAGGACCACATGGGCCCATTAACAATTTATCTACAGTTACACATATATTTTATCATATTATTGTCAATATTAAGAACCCATTTTCTGAAACCATAAACATGTTTGCGCAATCGGACGTCAAATGAGTCAATAGTATTATTTACAAACATATTACTCGCGCTGTCCCATCAGTGATATCCTAGGATTCGTCTATGCATATCGTTGTTTGCGACTTTAAATAAAAAATAGGTGCCCTTGGTGGAATGTACCCAGAGTTCGGAACAGTAAATTGAACAACAATATGCATGGAACAGATGGAACAGTTGTGGAATTTTCGGATGATGCTGTTGGACCTAGTATAAAAGCTGCGCACGTGTCTTAGTACATGAGTCGTATCCTGCAAATCAGAACGTTTGACAGTTGTCTCAATTTGACTAGACGAGTCCCGTTTCGCGGGTGAATTTCCTAACGAATTCACTCTGTCCGTAGATGTCCCAGTCTGGAGCCCAGCATCTTCTTCTCGTCTCCAAGAATTTGACGACAGCGGGTCGAGGGTCATAGTAGGCGGTGCTCACACCATTCGGTGGCACCATGAGTCGGGCGTTTACTGGTGCGGTGATTATCGACCACGAGGTTGTGGTGGCACACGATCCTTTCGGTCTGCATAGAGTATGGACTCATGCAAGCCAGATATGCCAACACCTTCTGAACTGAACCGATTGTGACTGACAGAAGTTGGCACAGTCTGATAGTCAACTTACAACCGAGATCACAGCCACCAGGCAGGAATGGCACATACGTTATGTTTTACCACTGCTCGGCTGCCCCGTCCGTGTGAAAATCAGATGCCTCATCTGGGAAAAGGCGCTTGACGACGTGCAAATCATGCTCAACGAATAATCTCAGCCTGCGTGACATCACTAACTCCTTCATCTCTTTGATGACGTCCTCCTGCTCCGGGTGCATGCGTTCAGACAGGTATTCGTGCGATGCTTACACGACCTCCAACCTGATTGCTGGTCCATCCATCATTAGTTTCAACTTCTTGATTGCCGCATCAGCCACAGTGAGAAGATCGATGATGAACAAATCACTCCTTTGCAACTTCTTCTGGAGTGTTTAAAATCTCTCTATGATGTCGCCCATCAGTGCGGTGATCAACGTTTGTTGGTGGTTCCATGTTATCAGGAACCCTTTGGCTTCAGCCATCTCCTTTCTTTTGCTGGTACTTTCTAGCGCCTGCATCTGTTCCCACACCGTAATGCAATCTGGTAGGTTGTTCAGCACAGCATCCACCAACTGCAGCTCGTGCTGGACAAACCTGACATTGTGGTGCCAGGGGAACTGTTTGACATTCCCGGCCTGCGCTGACATCTTCATCCGTCTCGGCGTCCGGAAGAATCGTACGAATCCCAGTAGACTGGACTTCCAGATTCCCAACTCAGGTACGGTGCTGACGATCGACTGAATGGCTAAGTCAGACCGGTGCGCAGCACACCAAAATGTTGCCAAACCTCTCTGTATTTGGTCTGCAACAGGCGCCATAGTCCACCTGGTCTGCCGGTGTTTGCCGCCTCGCCATCAGTGGTGACACCAATCAGCTTCGTGTCTTTACCCCCTGTCAGATCCAGAGCTTTGTTCACCGCGTCAAGTAGTCCAGAGGCAATGTTCTTCTTTGGCGAATGTATGACAACGAACACACTCGTTACGCTGCCATAACGGTTAGCTACTTACAAACTTGTGGTCCAACATTTGCCTGTCACAGCTGCCATCGATCTGCTCACTGAAGACTATACATTGGCTGAACATTTGAGACATGCGCACTTTCTCTAGTTCGACTATGACACCCAACATTTGCTAGTAGCAGTTGGGATACCTGTAGTGTAGGTAGCTAGATGGAGGTGTAAATGGAACAAATTCCACATCTGCACCATGTTCGCGCACAGCGGCCAATAGATGGTCTGACGCCAAACAAGCCAGACATCGCATCGGCCACGATTGGGCGGAGACTGTTTCGAGCAGACAGTCGTTGTATACATCGACGACCATTAGAAGAAGTATCGCAAAACTAGTTTTGTTGTAAGCAGCGAGTCCCCGTAGCCGAGGGTGCGATGTTGCGTTTTCTTCCAAGTCTTTGTCCATCTTTTTCTTGTCTGTTGCTGCTCTATGCGGTTCAGAGGATATGTGGTCAATTATTCTTTCCAGACTGTCATTGCAGTCCGTTCTAACGCCGCTTGCGATTGCAAGTCCCATTTTTAGAAGTTTTCTTTGCCATCTCCTCGTACTCCTGACATGTTTTGCATATAATGTGAGCCAACGTTCGGCCACATTTCTTTGTTGAAAATGAGCGAAGCTTCGGGAAATTGCTGGCAACAGCTGCAAATGTTAAAAGAATTCCTTTGTACATCGGTGTGCGGGAACTTGACGGTTTCTGGGCTGAAGTTGGCTTGTCGGTTTCCAGACCAGGTGTATTGTCGAGCTTTCTCGTCGGGTATATCGTCAAATGTGATGCCAGTGGACGTATCATGGCTGCTTTATGAAATGGCACTTGGGCGAGAGCACGACGAAAGCAGTACCTCTATGACTGGTGGTACATCTTTGTCTTTGGGAGTGTCATCAGATATGATGGCTGTGGACGGATCATGTCTGCTTGATGGACTAGCACTCGGGCGAGAGCACGCCGAAGGCTGTATCTCTATGACTGGTGGTACATCTTTGGGAGTGTCATCAGATATGATGGCTGTGGACGGATCATGGCTGCTTGATGGACTAGCACTCTGGCGAGAGCATGACGAAGGCTGTATCTCTATGACTGGTGGTACATCTTAGTGAGTGTCATCAGATATGACGGCAGTGGACGGATTATGGTACTCTGGCGTCGTTGTGGACATTTCGGGCAATGTGTCTTCGAGACTGCGTCGAAATATCGTGTCGAGGCTTTGACATTTTGCGGCAGATTTTTGTAGAACTTTCTTCTTTTCGTTTTGCATTTCTGCCTCTCTTAGGCATAACTGGGAGGATATCGACCGGGACAAATAAAGGTTATTCCTTAGTTATTCCTACTTCACTTTATATTTATTTATTTATTAAAGTGTGTGTATTTGATTAAATTGGAGCAAACGAATGGTAAAAAAATCGATTTTTGTGAAATATTTACAAATAACGACGACGAGACGAAGTCGCGCGAAAACAGCGCGAAAACATTCCCGTGACGCGAGTCGGAATGGCAAGGCGTACTGTCAATAAATGTAATTATTTACGTCGATTTATTTCTGGATGATTAATGTGAATCGTTGTTCTCATTTTTTTTGTTGAGAACTTCAGACTGTTAACGTTTAGTTATATTTTTGCATATGTATTTCATATATATATATATATATGTAATACTCATAATGCCCAACGCCGCGCTCCAATGTTCCACATATTATTGTTATGATTTATGTCAACACAGGCAATCCATAGCTCTTTCACTTTAATACATTTTTTTGTCGCTTACCAGAAAACCAGACAACGCACAAGCAAATGATAACATAATAACTGGTAGGTTCCCTAAGTCAATGTTACATGGATATACATATCATTAGCGGCGATAACTATTGCCTATACTACTGTCTGTAGTAATCGATTTTCGAGCCGAATGTAAGCCTCACCATTCGACTTCGAGACGCATCAATCATGAAAATAGTAACCTGGCATCTAGTTACCGAACAGGCACTATAACAGTAAACGCCCTTTTTGAAACTGTAAGGTGCCCCTCTGATGTCATATCCATATCCATATCAGTAAATTGTTTTTTGTAGACACGTTGCCCTTTGGAACGAAAGGGCTTTTACGTTAAAATTACTGGGAAAATCACTAAGCCATGTTAAAAAAACACGACTAGATGAGTCACAATATCATATGTACCATATGACCTAAGATGGAACGAACACTGCTCCAAAATAACCACCAAAGCCAGTAGCCTCGTTTACCCAGGCTCTGTGATGTGGCAGCACAGGCCCTTCTCTACGACCTGGAATATTAATTCCCTGCCAATGTTACTGGTAGGGGGCTTCACCTCAGATTCGGGTAGAGACGATGATTGGCTCTCAGGCCAACTATGTAGTAACAAATTAAACAAGGATACACGTTTATCAGATAATACTATACTATAACAACTATTCAACATTAAACTTATATTGAAACATGTCACAAAAATAAACCGACATTGAACATGTTTTCGTAGTTTAGTACCTTTTAATTGCATGCATATTCACTAGGTGGCAGCTCTCATGGCTGTCAACAAGTGGACAGTCAAAACGCAATTCAGAGCCAGACTATCTTCCTAGCGAAGTCACGCAGCCAGGCGAGAGTCGGTTTAAAAGCAAGAGTACCAAATCCAGCCGCACACTTGGACTCTTAAGAAAAACACTATTACCTTGGTCACAAAAGGTCAAAGAAAAAAGCTTACCAAACCCTTGTCCGACCACAAATTGAATATACCAGTGAAGTCTGGAATCTCAACACAGCAACAGAAATTAACCGCATAGAACAAATCCAAAGAAATGCTGCAAGATTCATTTTCTCCGACTACCGAAAAGAAACACACATTAAACCACTCATAAACAGACTCAACTGGGACTCGCTCCACACACGTCGCCGCATCCAACAAGCATCAATGGTTTACAAAATCCACTACCGCATGGTTAATGTCAGCCCTCCGTCATGTTTCCAGCACACCACGCATATCTCCAACATAAT
Organism: Escarpia spicata; assembly: GCA_963995525.1. Classification (NCBI taxonomy): domain Eukaryota; kingdom Metazoa; phylum Annelida; class Polychaeta; order Sabellida; family Siboglinidae; genus Escarpia; species Escarpia spicata. Next base: position 1,090,907 of record OZ023205.1, read on the forward strand.
TGACCATTCACTTAAATATACCAACACAATAATTCCAACCATTAATGCATATAAATATGCATTCTACCCCAGAACAGTATCCACATGGAAGAGACTACCACCATCTGCTGTTCGCCATCATTGCAAGCTACAAACGTATGTACATAATGCTCCACTTGTTTTTAACCGAGCTGAGTCATTGAGCCGGGAGCCGTGGTCACGCAAATAGGTGGACGGAAAATCAACAATACAATGCCCTCAACCCGTCACAGGTACAACATCTAGACTCGGATACAACACCCATCTGAGACGAGAACATGCCCAGCGGAAGATGTTCAAGCGCATCATGGAAGACGGTGGAGTCATTCACGAACTCAAAAGGACCTCTTAACTTGGGTGCCGTCTGCTAAAGATATTGCACCTCCACGCAGGACGGATCTCATCGCAATGTTGCATCTTCCGCACGCAAATCCGAGAAGTTAATTTTGAATTCCGTTTGGCATTGATGCCTGCTACGTGAGTTTGCACACGTTGTCCCATATTTATGTTCACAATGTCTTCATCGACAAACGTTGTGTTTAGATAATCAGACATGCTGAAGTTTTTATACTTGACGTTGCCCTCCCAAAACTCAAGCTTCACGATGAGCGATTTTATTTTAACTAAGTCAACGTCAAGACGTAGCCTTTTTCCTATCTGTAACCGTTTCTCGGTGAATTTTCGAGGCTTTTCCTTATCTAGACGTAGTCAAACGATTCGGCGGTCTCATCTTTGGATCATTACTCTTCAGTTCCATGGTCTCCATGACGGTCTACTTGGTCGATCCACATGGAAGTCTTGGCAAAAGCAGAATCGAATACTGAGAGCGCTGGGTTTGGTAGTATTTACATATTGACAACATCATCAAGGTATGATCACCTCCTTCATTCCATCGGCAAAAACAACTAAGCATGTCCGGCGCACCGTCCACGCACACGCATGCACATTGTCCCAATAATCATTCAGCCTCAAAACATTTGAAGACCTCTCGGAAGACGCCCTCGCCCTTCTTGGTGAATTCCAAGGGATGATAGAACAAGAATTCATATTTGAAGTCTCCGTCGTTGGTGCTAAGTGCGAACACGAGCAGCACACCTCTCTCTCTCTCTCTATGGGGAAATTCATTAATCATAATTCTTCAAATTATTTAAAGTCAACGTTTAAAAACCTCGTATACAACTAACAACAATGAAATCATGTTACAATGCACAACATATTTAGGTTTAACAAGATTTAACAAGATTGCCATCCAGAGAATTAACTGTAGATGGCAGGTGGACAAGGAAGCCCTTTGGCTTATCGAGAGTCCAACCCTTTTATCTACATATATCCAGCCCTTCTGAGGTATGTGTCGATTTTATTTTTAAACATTATTCACACTACTAGCACCCACACAATTATCAGATAATCTGCTCCATTCATTCACAGTCCTTTGTGAAAATGAGAACTTTCTTACGTCTAATCTACACTGCTCCTTTACTAATGTAACTTCATGTCCTCTAGTCTTTCTATCTTTCTTAACTGAAAAAAACATATTTCTATCAATATTTTTAAACACTTCTATCTGATCTCCTCTCAATCTCCTGGTCTATAGTGTTGTTAAACCACTTTGTTTTATATAACAAGTGTTTAATTAGTCCCGGTCTCTATTTTTTTGGTATGCTAATTCGGTAGACACATTCAAGTGGCAAATTGTATACTAACTCGGTAGACACATTCAATCATAGTATTGCTTGTGATAGTTGCTGTTGCTTGCCGCAGAGTAGCATTGCGGAGGGACAGAACGAGGGCATTCGACCGAAACTAATAGCATGTGTGTGTGTGTGCGTGCGTGCGTGCGTGCGTGCGTGCGTGCGTGCGTGCGTGCGTGTTGGTTGATTGGTTGGTTGGTGGGGGTGCACGCACACGCGCGTTCGTGCGTGGATGCGTTCCTTGAATTTGTGAATTGCATGGTATATTCACATCTTCCAGTACACATCTCCAATGCCATTTAACTTCCAATTGAGTGTCTTTTATAAATAATGGCTAATTACTGTTTGGAAAAAATAACCCACCACCGTTTGCTATGATGCATGGGCGGTGTTTATAAGTGTTACTATCTATATTATTACACAACACGTAACATTAAACTCTTCACAATGATAACGACCCGATCTTCACTTAGAGAATATATGGATATATAATTATATATATATATTGGTTTGGGTCTATTGCTTATTTTGTGACGTTTAGACAGATCAGAAGACTCTGTAGTCGGGGTGCCTATAGCTTTGCCTTTGTGGGCGTAGATTACTTTAGGCAGGCGAGAGGAGATGCTGTCTAAATGAGTCCAGTGATTGTTTGCTAACTAGCTGTTGTGTGCATTTGTTCCATGATTTGATGGTGCTTGGAAAGAATGAGTGCTTGTATGCGTCGATGCGGGTGAATGTCTGGAAGTAGCGATATGCGTTGCCTCTGGTACGAGTTGAAGCGGCGGTGAGTGAAGTCGTTGTTATGTCCACTAACTTGTTCCTGATGCGGTAGAGCATTATGAGCTTGGCATTAGCCCGCCTACTCGCAAGGGTCTCCCATTTCAGGCTTTCGATCATGGTTGTCACACTGCTGCGTCGACGGTAGTCGCTCTTCACGATGCGAGCAGCTTGTCGTTGTACATTTTCCACGGCCTTGATGTTCTTCTCTGCGGATGGATCCCATGCTGTCGACGCATATTCCACGATGGGTCTAACGAACGTCTGATAGCATAATGCTTTGATGGCTTGTGGGCATCTGCTGATGTTCCGCTGTAGGAAAGCTCTGGTGTTGTTAGCCTTCTTTGTCACGTTGCTGATGTGTTCGCTCCATGTTAGTGTCCTGTCGATGGTTACTCCAAGGTACTTGGCTCCATTGACCTCCTTCAATTGTTGTCCGTGGATAGAGTAATCACTGACAATTCTCTTCTTCCTTCTGTTGGTAATTCGGATAACTTCGCACTTGTCCGGATTAAACTCCATCAGCCATTTTTTCCCCACATCTGTAGCTTGTATATGTCATCTTGTAGTTTATCTGCATCATCTCGTGAGTTGATGTTTCGGTACAGGAGACAGTCATCGGCAAATAGGCGTACAGTAGAGGACACTTGGTCTGGTAGGTCATTTATGTAGCAAAGGAAGAGGATGGGTCCAAGGACTAAACCCTGTGGGACGCCTGAGGTCACTGCAGCCGACGATGATCTTTTGCCTTCCAGAACGACTTCCTGGGTGCGGCTGCTCAGGAAGCTTTTAACCCAGTCCAACATCTTCCCTCGCACTCCGTAATGGTGAAGTTTGGTAGCCAGGTGGTGGTGGGATACTTTGTCAAACGCCTTTGAGAAATCCAACAGCACAGCGTCGATCTGGCCACCCTCGTTGAGGCACATCGCTAGGTCATCGACAGCTTGGATGAGTTGGGTTTCACAGGATCTACGTTTGCGAAACCCATGCTGGTAGTCAGATAGGATGTTGTGCTGTTCCAAGTGGTCCATCAGGTTACTGTGTACGATGTGTTCCAATGTCTTGCAGGAGCTGCTCGTGAGGGATATGGGTCTATAGTTTGAAGCAGTAGTTCTTGTTCCCTTCTTGTATACTGGTATGACCCAGGCGTGCTTCCAGTCTGCTGGTACTGTACCTTGGTTGAGTAATGCCTGGTAGATGAGTGTTAACACTGGTGCAAGTTCTGCGGCATAGTCTTTCAGGAGTCTGGCTGCGATCCCATCAGGTCCTGTGGCTTTGTGGGGTTTGACTGCTTCCAGTAGTTTTCTTACTCCTGCTTCAGATACTCTGATATGCGGAAAGTCACTGTATGGGCTCATTCATAGTTCCTGGCGGCCGACAAACCTTTTACGTTGACAAAACGCCTTCAGCAATACGCCTTTGTGAAGTGACGTTCTGAACATCGACACTTATCAAGAACAACATCAGGTCGGATCTAAAGAGCAATTGTCTTGTAGCTCGATCAGCGCCTTTGTACCCAAGAGAGGCGCTGGTTTTGATAACGTTTTTAATCTCTTCTCTCTCTCTCTCTATGGGGAAATTCATTGATCATTAATTCTTCAAATTATTTAAAGTCATGGTTTAAAAACCTCGTATACAACTTACAACAATGAAATCATGTTACAATGCACTATGTCTGTGGAAACACTAGTCTAGAGCAAACATTGGCATGATGGTGTGCCGCGAGAATCTAATGAACTCGAAAATGAGCCGCGACATCAAAAAGGTTGAGAAGCCTTGGTGTAGGGCTACATATACTTAAGTTAACGACGACCTCATTAATTTGATATGGTTACATGTAATACACCTGCCAAGTATTTTAATAATACTATTGTCATTATCATCGCTACTTGTCAGCCGGAATAGCTCAGTTGGGAGAGCGTTAGACTGAAGATCTAAAGGTCCCCGGTTCAATCCCGGGTTCCGGCAACGCCGAGTTCCTGGCGGCTGACGTATATTTTACTTTCTGCCGTCATCATGAAGAGCCTGTTGGGTTTGGGATGCGGTGCGCTCTACGGCCTGGTATTGCCAATTTCCCACAAACATCCATGTTATCTCAACTATACGTGATTGATACCGGTATTTGAAGTTGGTCGTGAACGAGTGTCTATAATACATTTTATGACATTTTTTAAATACCTGGTAAAATACATATATTTTGGAGTTCAAACTCTATTTTTGTGACATATGCCACAATTCTAACTACACACACACACCCACGCAGGCACACATATACACACGCATGGACGCACGCATGCACGCACACGCGCGCGCGCGCATACACAAATCGAAGCTGTATAAAATACAATAAAGAATCACGCGTCTCGTGGCAGTTTTGTGATGGCGGGTACCAAGGCGATACACTGTGACATATAGGTAGTTTCGGCATTTCTAACGTCTTCATGAAAACAAATATTGACGGCACGTTAGTTTTAGGGTGGTAGTATGATATCACTTCGAAAGGCAGGAGGATTGTTTTGTTTAAATCGTCGCAGTGCCAAGAGGGATGCTGTTGAAGATCTTTCGCGGGCGGTGCTGAGGGGGTAGTGACAAAGACTGTTCCCCTGAATTGTTCAACGTTTCTTCGGCAGTTTTTTTCTAATACGAAACGAATTGACTGAAAGCTTCTTTCCAAGCAGATCTAGTTCCAACCGAGTGGACCGAGACCGAGGAGAATGGAGAAGGGTGGTAGAGAAAATAGTGCAAAGGCAATGAGGAAGAAGAGAAAGAAAAGAAAATGTCGACGTATCCAAGCCAGCCTCACCCGTGAAGACAGGGAACGACGAGGAGAACAACAATTCTACACTGTCACGACTAGGGCCTATCGATTAATGTGAACTTCAAATTCTCTCCGACCTATGTCATTTTGAACAAACAAGGAGTATCTGCGAACGCTTGATGGTGTTTATGATACCGCGTTTTCTAACATTTGGTATATATTACCTTCACGACTGTCAAGATGGCTGCTCGGGGATAGACGTGTATTCTGGTGTGTCCCGAGCTTTGAATAGTTTTTGTGGTGGGGAGGCGTTGGAGTGTGGAGGTTTTCAAGGTGGGTGATTGACCGAAGGAGATAGAGCACGCTGAACTTTTCGGACTTTGTGAAAGTGCTAGATGGAAGTTGCTTAGCTGCTATTAGTTCCATAACTTAAGCCTGAAATCGACGCATATTACGCCTGAAGGCTAAGCCTGAAATCGACGCACATTACGCTTCAGTGTCAGTGTGTGCCTGTGTAGCAGGGTGCATTACGTAACAACGTCTGGCACTGGCAAACAACGCCGGACAGTGGAACTGTAGACACCCATTTCTTATTGTGTTCCGCATGACTGCGTTTGCAAGTTGGCTTACAATATGCCGAAGTCGCGTAGAGCAAGCAATGTCGAGGACAACCAAGAAGATCAGTTAGTTCTAAGACTAATTGCAGCCCTCAACGATTCAGCGGTGCTGAACAAAATGGAACAGGTTCTCTTTCCGGATGAACTCGCCAAAGAGATTCGTGAATTGAGGCAAACATTCAAAAACTTTCAACAGCAACTGGATGAAAAAAACAATAAAATTGCACTGCTTGAAGATAAGGTTACTCATCTCCAGAACCAAATTGATGACAATGAACAATATGGCCGTAGGGCAAACCTACGTTTCAGTGGCATTGAGGAGACAGGTCATGGGGAGGACCTTGAGTCAAAGCTCATAGAAATTTGTAACGAACACATGAAAATCAGTCTTGCTGTATTGCCCAACGACTTTGAACGGGTACACAGAATTGGTCGCAAAACGGACACCTCCACCAGGCCGCGACCCGTAATCGTCCGCTTCAAATCGGAGAAGACACGCGACAAAGTGTTTCAGTCAAGAGCTTCACTTAAACAAAAGAACGAACGAGTAGCCGAGCGAAGTTTGAAGATCTTCATAAATGAAGATTTGACAACAATGCGCTCAAAGTTGGCTTACGCAACAAGAGTGTTGAAAAAGGCTAACAAAATCAGAGACTGCTGGACGTACAATGGGAACATTGTAATCAAGGATGTCAACAACGTGATTCACAGGATATACACCTCGAATGAGCTGGACAAGTACCAATGACATGCAAGGCAATAGCACCAAATGACGGTGATAATGATGTGAACAATTGGTTATTGCTCACGTGACATTTCTGACTGACACGAAATCTAGTTCTGCGATTGGTAATGTCTGCTATATGAACTGTAAATAAGTTGGTTAAAAGGTACCATTTTTTTTCTTTCGTCAATATCTTGTTTTGCTATTTGCAGTGTTCCCTATATCAACTTTTTTTAAATATATCTTAGTGCAGTTTGCTACTCACTTGTGTCGTGACTTGCGATATGTTTTCTGTTTAATGCTTCTTTATTTTCCACACGACTTTTTAGTTATTATAATATAATAACCTATGCATTTATATATATTGGAAATGTGTTGGTTAAAATGAATTAGATTGCATTAGCATTTGTAATGTCTGCTATAGGAACTATATGTATGTAAAAAAAGTTGGGTAAAGGGTACCTGCTTTTGTATTAACGTACGTTTACTTTCAATATCTTGTTTTGCTATTCTTTTAAATCTCTTATATCATTTTTTTAAATATCTTAGTGCAATTTGTCACTCACATGTGTCGTGACTTGTGATTCGTTTTCTGTTTAATGTTTATTTATTTTCCACACATGACTTTTTATTTGTTATAATATAATAACGTTTTTGCATTTTTTTTTGGCATTTATATTTGTTGGAAATGTGTTGGTTAGAATGCGTTACAATGCATTAGCTCCTACCACTAGAAATAGTTTTATTCTTAAGTTTTTTTTTTCTCGGGCCATCTTGTCAAATGGTCCTGACTTTTTTCTATTACATCGTCTTTTTTTTCTTGTATTTTTTTCTAAACATAATCTGTTTCTTTTCTATCTCTGACACTTTAAGTAGCTACTTATCAAACACCGCTTTAGCTTTACATGAACAAAATACAAATATTATTAAACAAAATCTAGTAACTCAAACACTAAAGGCACACACTCTCATTGAAACATTACTGCACATTGACAATATGCTGATCTCAGTAAAATTTAAAATACACTGAAATGATAACTGACGAAACTGTTCTCCAATTTACAGGTGGTATTACAAATAATTGTCTAAATAATATTCTAAACATCAGTAATACTGTTGATGAAAATAATGAATTTCCAACAATACGCCGATCGTCATATTATGATTTTGAAAAAGTTAATTTGTTAGTTCAAAACAAAAATAAACATTTCAGTATCCTAAGCTCAAATCTACAGTCCATTAATGCAAAGTTTAGTGAGCTCGAGGCATTTGTAAATGACTTTTCTTGCTTAAATTTTAAATTTAGCATAATATGTCTCCAAGAGAGCTGGTTATCTGATAATGATGACTTATCACTAATTCAATTAAATGGATATGACTGTATATCCCAAGGAAAAAGTTGCAGCACAAAAGGGGGATTATTAATATATTTTGCAGCACAAAAGGGGGATTATTAATATACTTTGATTATGAAGTAAAGATGAAATTAAATATGTATGAACAATGGGAGGGACAAATAATACAAGTAAATGGAGGAGGCTTATCGCAAACAGTCACTATAGGAAATATATACCGACCTCCAAGGCCTTTAACTGAAAACTATAACGAATTTATAAATGAATTTACAATGGTTATATCATCTATGCAACATCATCAAAACAACAACCTTATTCTTGCAGGGGACTATAATATAAATATGCTAAAAATAAACAGGCAACAACACTGTAGCACTTTCTTTGACATGTTAACTTAATTTAGTCTCTTCCCCCAAATTACTCTTCCTACAAGGTTCACAACATGTACAGGTACACTTATTGATAATTTTTTTTGTAATTTAACAAAGCATATTTTGAAAAGTACAGCAGGAATATTAATTTAAAAAAATTCTGATCATCAACCATATTTTATGCTTATGAACACTACTCTAAAAGAGGAACATACTACAAAATTTATACGAGTTAATGTACAAAATAAAGAGGCTATGTTAAAAGTTAGAAATGATATAATCTCTTCTGAAATATATAAAAAATTAGATACAAGTTCAAATGCTAATCCAAACCATAATTATAACATTATTATCAATGAAATAAATCAAGCTAAAAATAACTATATGACTAGCAAATTAGTGAAATTTAATAAATATAAACATAACAAATCTACATGGATAACTCAAGGCTTGCTAACCTCAATACGATACAGAGACAAACTTTACAAACAATTAAAAATCACAAACCTTGAATCTTCTGAATATGGCATATTATTGATTAATCTAAAAACATACAATAGTATTTTGAAAAGACGTTTTCGCAAAGCAAAGCAATCATATTTTGACAAATGTTTTAATCAATTTAAATTTTATATAAAAAACACTTGGAAAATAATAAATGAAATCCTGTCTAAACATAAAATTAATCAATCATTTCCAAAATATTTTAAAGAATCCGATTCAATTGTGGCAGACAAATTAGAAATTGCAAATAAATTCAATACATTATTTACCAATATAGGTAGTAATCTGGCTAATGATATTAAATACAAAGACATTTATGATCATTCATATTATCTAAATAAAATAGTAAACTGTAATTTTACATTTAAATATGTTGAAGAAGAAACCATAAAGAGAACAAGAATTAATCTACCCAACAAAAGTAGCTGTGGATGTGATGGTCTATCTACCAAACTGCTAAAAATACTTGAACTTGCATTAACCAAATCTTTAACTTTAATAACAAATAAAGTATTAACCACAGGAATATTCCCTGATAACCTAAAAATTGCTAAGGTAATTCCCATTTATAAAAAGGTGAGCCAGCAGTATTCAATAATTATAGACCCATATCTCTTCTACCAGCTATTTCAAAAATACTTGACCATCAGTATGGATTCCGACCTAAACATTCAACTGAATACGCAGCACTAGAATTAATAGATAGAATAATAACCAAACTGGATAAGGATGAAATACCCATTAATATTTACCTAGATCTTTCCAAAGCCTTTGATACCATTGACCATTTAATTTTAATTGACAAATTGAAATATTATGGTATACATGGAACAAATCTGAACTTATTCAGCAGTTACCTAACAAATCGTAAACAATATACGGAAATTGACAATATAAAATCAAATATGTTATCAATAACAACAGGTGTACCACAAGGTTTAATCTTAGGACACCTGTTATTCATCATATATATATCAATGATTTTACACAAGCCAATAAAATGTTTAATTTCATAATGTATGCTGATGTTATAACTCTATCAAGTACACTAAACACTTTCAGCGATAACATACATGACGAAAATTTAGAATCTTTAATAAATGAAGAACTTTCAAAAATAAATGAATGGCTCAAAATAAATAAATTATCGTTAAACGTAGCAAAATCGAAATACATGACATTTCAAAAGGCAAAGAAAAATATACAGACACTTACTCTGAAGATAGACAATGTAAATATTGAACAAGTCAAAGAATTTAATTTTTGGGGTTTAATTATAGATACAAATCTAAACTGGAAAAAGCATACTGAAAAAATATCAAATGCTTGTTCTAAAAAAATTGGCATTTTTAATCAATTTTAATATGTGTTACCTCTTCATATTAAAATAATATTATATAATTCTTTAATAGTGCCATACATAAATTATTGCATAATGGTGTGGGGCTTTCAATCAAATAGAAAAATAAAACTTTAAAAAAAAACCAGAATTATTACCTTAAGTAATTATACCTCCCACATAGAACCACTTCACAAAAAACTCAACTTGTTAAAAGTAGATGACATTCTTAAATTACAACAATTAAAATTTTACTATAAATATTTACATAATGACTTACCAGCTTATTTACAAAACTGGAGGATAATGTTTAAATATGAGGTACATAATCATTATACAAGAGTCAAAAATAAAATATACACTTATAAAATTAAACATGAATTTGCTAAGAAATGTCTTAGGCATAATTTGCCACTTTTATTAAATACCATTCCTGATATTGTCAAAGAAAAGCTTAGTACACACAGTTCACAAGGATTTGCCAAGTATGTTAAACTTAATTTTTTACAAAACTATCAAGTAACATGCACTAGGCAAAATTGCTATATATGTATGCAAAATTAAGAACCGACAACCACCTGTCAACTTGTCAACAAAACAGTGCCTAAACGACAAACTCAGTAATCATGTAAGCTTGCTTACACTACACACATGCATACATATTATGTTTTTTTGTTTTTGTTTTATTCTGGAAGAATTTGATTAGGTGATGTATTGATTCAGTTAAAGTTTTATTACAAAAGGTGGCTCCTCGATAGCGACTACCATAGTCTTAGAGGAGTCTCCTGACCCTACTTTTCGTTATTTATCATACATTATACCATGTTTACCATAAGATATTATATTTGTATTATTTAATTTTTACATGGATGTATTGTATGTATTATTTGAAATGTCTGGGTCAAATAAAACAAATTCTTCTTCTTCTTTCTACCAAGGCATCCCGTCAGATGGCTGGCATTTTTGCTAGTGTAGCTAATGATAAAAACGTATATATTACGCAATCATTATTGGTGTGACACCCAAGGATGTTATTTGTCCATATATATATATATATATACATATATATGTGTATATATATATATATGTATATATATATATAATATATATATAATATATATAGGAGCGACACAGAAAACACGTTATGAAATAGTCTAATTGCAATGGAATGTCAAAAGTGCTCAACATAACTGGATGCTACTAGCTGGTAAACGTAAACAATATCAACTTTGACACAAGTGCACAATACTCATTTACATAACTCTACAATAACACGAACGTCTAAAGAACTATACTTACTTAAAGCCAATTTTAGAAAAGTGTATAATATTATGGCACAAATATAATTAGGCGCGGCGGTATATATAAAGACCATTTTCCTTCAGATTGGGCGGCAAAAAAGGTACATCGACATGAGGACAGTCACAGTGCTATATATAAAAATCATACGGTATCGTTTCCCGTAGATTGATCCGAAGAGGCTCATTACATGGTTTCTGGGTCATATGTTTCACGTGAACCTTGCCCATTTGGCGAGTGCACGGACAGCCGGCCTGGACGTTGAGCGCGTGCACCCAGTCGCAGCCGCTCGAGTCAGGTAGGCACGACAACAACCGAAGTGATGAATTGGAGTCACATCATTTACGAGAAGATAAAAATCGGGGACCAGCGCTTGGAAGTGTTTGTGTGTGTGTGTATGTGTGTGTGTGTGTCTTGCGTGTGTGCGTGCGCGTGTGTGTGGTATGTCGTTTATTATATTAACAGCTAAGTACACGTTTTCAGGCACAACTGAACATTTATATAAAGAGCAGAATTTGTCCACATTTCGTGTTTTGTGGAGTAAAAACATTTTTTCTTCTGCATGTGGCCTGTGTCCTTCTCGTGTTTGAGCAAGTAATGAGAGCTAGGGTTTTTCAAACACACTTTGCATGCTGTATATAGCTTTCTCACTTTTGCAGGTGACTGGGTGTCGTTGTTGCTGTCGTGTGTGCGTTTCTTTTTTCTCTGTGCACAAATCACATGTGCCAGTCTTTGTCGGTAGTGGAAGCGTCTTTCCAATTTCTTTTTATTCCAAATGGACCCTTCACCCACCCACCCACATCCAAATTGTTTTTGAATTATTTGATTTTTGTATATTAACAAAGTCCCTTATTGAGCTGAGAATGTTCTATCGGTCGTCTTTAAAGAAGGAGGTCATACCTTTACTCGAAAGATGTTGTAAAACTTAACCTAAATAATTTACTACCCTGTTTTAAAGAAAGTGAGGAAGATATATAAGGGAGGAGGAGAAAGAGTATGTGCGTGTGTGCCGCGCGCGTGTTCGTGCGTGCGCGTGTGTGTTTACAAACTTTGGAAAATGTATTTACCGTAGCGCTGTGCTCATCCAATCATGGTGACATGTACTGTAAACGGTATGTTCTTATGTTTTGGCTGTGCTCATCAAGTCATGGTGACATGTTCTGTAAACGGTGTTCTTATGTTTTGGCTGTGGTTGTTCCAGCGTTTCATCCCCCATTAATGTGAGAAGTTATCGCTTATTCGTAATAAGCTGCCAGAAAAACGATGTGATAGTGAAAGTCAAGTTCCTTGGCATGCAAAAAGACTTCTGATTCTGATATGGCAAGTTGGCAACATTCTGACAAAAATGTGATCGTGGATACCCAATTCTCTCTGGCAGAGCTCTCAAACTCCTCACCCCAATAGTCACAATGTTTCTCCTGTGGAGGATTGTTATTTCTACAACCTTCGATCAACATTACAACCAAGGCAATAACTTGGCTCTTGCTGATTACCTGCGACATGTTCTAGATGTCACAAAGCATCGCATATCTCATCAAAAAAAAAAAAAATTCAGGCACCACACTGATACTTTCATCTATGAAGTATTGCTTGTCATAATTACGTTTGATCTTACCTAAGTCCATGCTAGTGAAGCAAAGGTGTACCTTTTTTGACAAATTAATGTTTATATTTTAATAACAAATAATTTCGTTGTGTTTGGTATTTGAAAACAGGTGGGTAATTGCGGGTTTGGTGATTATCTGAAGAGGTAACAGTGAAAAAAGGTTAAATACGGCTGCATAATTAATTAGCTGATCTTTTAATAGTACTAAGTGGCCCTCCTATGAATGTTGTTGCCACCTATGACCATTTGATGTATCCCTTCGTGATTGAAGGTGTCGACATATTGACCTCAGTGTCCACCCATCGGGCTTGGTTTCCATGTATAAGTCAGTGCATTTTATAAGTTGGTTTAACAGTTACAATGCATTCTTAGGCTTCACTTATGTAAAATATGCGTCGGCCGCCAGGTACTAGGCGTTGCCGGAACCCGGGATTGAACCGGGGACCTTTAGATCTTCAGTCTAACGCTCTCCCAACTGAGCTATTCCGGCCGACGAGTAAAGACAATAATGGCAATAGTGTCATTATAATACTTGGCAGGTGTATTAAATGTAATCTGATCCACATTAATGGGGTCATCGTTAAGTCCGTATAGCTCTAGACACAGTTAGCCCTGTATGCGAGGTATTACTTAGTTCCTCTTGTTCCTTTCGGGACATCTGGCGACGAGGTTCCTCCATCTGGTATGGTCATTGGCGACTTCTTTTGCCTCATCATTCCAGGTGATTCCCATGTCTGCCAAGTCTTCCACAAATGTCTTGCACCAAGTCTTAATCGGCCTTCTTCTTTTCCTGTTACCACCTTCCGGGATCCACTCCATCGCTCCATATGCAAGTATCTCTCCAGGTAGACGTAACACATGCCCAGCTATTCTCCTTCGCATACACTTGACGATGTCATGCAGTCTCTCCAGACCTGCCCTCCTCGTCACTTCTTCATTGGTAATATGCTCTCTCCATGATATGCCCAATATGAACCGAAGGCATCGCCGGTGGAAGATGTCTATTTTTTGGGATATCCTCTTTGTGTTCTTCCACGTCTCGCAGGCATATATCGCTGTTGGTATTACAATTGACACGTAGAGACGTAATTGTATAGCTTTACTGATGGTGGTACTAGACGAGGTAATACGCCTTACTTATACCATTGTGCAAATATATCAAGGTTTACCATGGTAAAATAACATGGTAACCATGGTGTCTTGTATCATGGTAGGTACAGTGGTAAAAACTAAAATACATATCATCATCAACTATCATGGAGTTTTGAAACAGGCAATTGTTACAATATGTCTTGGTATACCATCATAACGATTAATGATAGATGTGTCTATCGTCATCAACAATCCTCTTCCCCGGAAAGATAACACACTGGGGTGTCATACCAATGAAGTTTGCGTAATCTATTCGTTTTTATCATCACCCACTTAACCAATTCACCACATATGAGCTGTTTACAACCAACTAATGGACATACACTAAAGTTATGGAAAATAACCCACCACCATGTGCTGTGATTCGTGGGCGTGGTTTAGAAGTCTTGCCGTCTAGGACCTACTTACTATTGCGCAACACGCAACCTTAGCCTCTTCAGAACTATTATATCTCTTAACCAAAAGTAATCAAACCTTGAATATATTTATGAATGTGTTTGTACAACACCGTCCGCAAACATGAATAGATGTCTTTGTTTGTTACGCGATCTACTCCAGCAAGTAGGTCTATAGATGTACCATGCAATTCAGGTGAGGTTCCCGAGAAAGCGAACCACAACACCACCAGTAACCCACTGTCCTGGTTGCTAGGTCATATCTGTCAAGTATTACGGTTTAGCCGTAATCACTACGGTTTTATTGATAAAATGAAAACTGCGGGCGTAGTAGGAAAACCATCTGTTTTACGCTTGTGTTTTGAGATACATTTTTTTAACGAATTTATCGCGTTCGCTATATTTATGTCGGTAAATTTGCCGATCGACACACTCATCAAATTAACTCCCTTATGGTTCGCGCTCTTTTCCGGGCTTGGTAGAATTCCTGCACAATTCGTGCAGTGCCCCGGAACGAGCACTCACCAAAGCATTTTTGTGTTATGCGCAGGCGCGAATTTACTTACAGATGCCGTGGGCGCCATGTGTCAGTTAGGGCACGTAGGCAGGTGACACTGGCGAAGCGCGCCACGGTCGATTACAACACACTTCACAAATAAATGTCTTATGCATCTGTGTTTACAAACTTGTTTTTTATTATGTGCGTCAGTGGGCATTTACGTGTAAAGATTATGGTTTTTACTGATAATTTATGGTTTTTGTCTGCCATGACTACTGTTTTGTTTCACAGTACTTGACAGGTGTGCTGGTAGGTTTACAGAAGCAACAGTTTTGTTTTACGTTTTTGGTTTAGCTTTTCCTTGCTCTGAGCCTCACCGTGTTACGCAATACATATTAACAATTGCCTACTAAACATTGAAGTCCTGCCACCTGACGAAACGTGATAATATATTCTGTCAATGGAAACACGCAACACATCCAGTTTAATACAGTGTTACCCAAAAGGCCAAGCACACCGCCCAAACAGACACAGACAAAAGTCATTTAGAATACAAGCCGCTAACGCATTCGCGAAATCTGAATAAATGTCCATGTTGGAAATAGCCTGTAACAAATCCAAAACGATTCTGGCCATTAAAATACAGGATAAAACATTGGCATTCAACACAACTGAACGTCTGCTATTATGTACATCAATTACCCCCACCTTTCATCCTTCTCCGTATTAGTATGATCCTTTTTTACCACTATTTCCATCTCAGCTGTGGTGTACTTGTTTTTTGTGTGGCCTCGATATTTATCAGCTTCTGCTTTCTTTGATAGTCTGCCTGCAACCATTAAACATACATAAACACAGTGTATTCCAGTATTAAATGTTTCTCTCATTAACACATCAACGTCGTTAACACATCAACAAACGCAACAACGGATGCCTGGCCAGGACGCAATGTAAGACGACATGTTGGTAGGTGACTTAACGCGGTGGACAATCGGAATAAAACAACTTTCGTTTTATTTTAAAGTAAACGTAAACGGCTACTTTAGATAAACTAACTGTCCAAATTAAACAATGACGGCATCCGATATGACGACGACTAGTGAACGTAGTGTGGTAAACATGCAACCTACGTGTCAACAACAATTTGTTTACATTGTGCTGACAGACTTGCGATTGTCAACATTAAACATCCAGGGGCTCTGACCCCGTGTGGGTGCAGGCGGGGTGCTACCTACACTAATCTGGGTAAACTAGTATTATAATTATATATGTATATATGTATATATGTACAACAGTGTACAACCATCACCGCCATCACGACAACCACTATTACCATTATAACTAATACTCAAACTAGTTATACTATTTTATATATATAGTTGTAGAGGCAGTTACTATGGTAGTACTAGTAATAGTAGTAGTAATAGTAGTAGGAATAGTAGTAGTAGTGATATTAGTAGTAGTAGTAGTAGTAGTATTAGTTATAGTAGTAGTAATAATAGTAGTAGTAATAATAGTAGTAGTAGTAATAGTAGTAGTAGTAGTAGTAGTAGTAGTATTAGTTATAGTAGTAGTAGTAGTAGTAATAATAGTAATAGTAGTAGTAGTAATAGTAGTAGGTAGTAGTAGTAGTAGTAGTAGTAGTAATAATAGTAGTAGAATTAGTAGTAGTAGTAGTAGTAATAGTAGTAATAGTAGTAGTAGTAGTAGTACTAGTAGTAGTAGTAATAGTAGTAGTAGTAATAGTAGTAGTAGTAGTAGTAGTAGTAGTAGTAATAATAATAGTAGTAGTAGTAGTAGTAATAGTAGTAGTAGTATTAGTAGTAGTAGTATTAGTTATAGTAGTAGTAGTAGTAGTAATAATAGTAATATTAGTAGTAGTAATAGTAGTAGGTAGTAGTAGTAATAGTAGTAGTAATAATAGTAGTAGTAGTAATAGTAGTAGTAGTAATAGTAGTAGTAGTAGTAGTAATAGTAGTAATAATAATAAAGTCGCTTGTTGATTTGACCGGTACAACAGATATAGGACCGATTTAACATTTAGAAATTGAATCGCAGTAACAAAAGTTACGTAATGTGCCATGGCTGGTGTCAGACGAGGCGTCGTCCTTGCTTGTTAATCAAACAGACCACTCGCAACAAAACGTTTATTTGTGTACGCCCAACATTAAGTTACTGTCGACGTATAAGCTAATTAATTGTCGGTTCTTAATTTTGCATACATATATAGCAATTTTGCCTCGTGCATCTTACCTAATATTTAAAAAAAAATTAAGTTTAACATACTTGGCAAATCCTTGTGAACTGTGTGTACTAAGCTTTTCTTTGACAATATCAGGAATGGTATTTAGTAAAAGTGGCAAATTATGCCTAAGACATTTCTTAGCAAATTCATGTTTAATTTTATAAGTGTATATTTTATTTTTCGTTTAGGCACTGTTTTGTTGACAAGTTGACAGGTGGTTGTCGGTTCTTAATTTTGCATACATATATAGCAATTTTGCCTGGTGCATGTTACTTGATAGTTTTGTAAAAAAAATTGTTTAACATACTTGGCAAATCCTTGTGAACTGTGTGTACTAAGCTTTTCTTTGACAATATCAGGAATGGTATTTAGTAAAAGTGGCAAATTATGCCTAAGACATTTCTTAGCAAATTCATGTTTAATGTTATAAGTGTATATTTTATTTTTGTCTCTTGTATAATGATTATGTACCTCATAGTTAAACATTATCCTCCAGTTTTGTAAATAAACTGGTAAGTCATTATGTAAACGTGTATAGTAAAATTGTAATTGTTGTAATTTAAGAATGTCATCTACTTTTAACAAGTTGAGTTTTTTGTGAAGTGGTTCTGTGTGGGAAGTATAATTATTAAGGTAATAATTTTCAGGGCTTTTTTTGAAGTTTTATTATTCTGTTTGATTGAAAGCCCCACACCATGATGCAATAATTAATATGTGGCACTATTAAAGAATTATATAATATTATTTTACTATGAATAGGTAACACATGTTTCAATTTATTTAAAATGCCAATTTTTTTAGAACAAGCATTTGACATTTTATCAGTGTGCTTTTTCCAGTTTAGATTTGTATCTATAATTAAACCCAAAAAATTAATTCTTTGACTTGTTCAATATTTACATTATCTTCAGAGTAAGTGTCTGTATATTTTTCTTTGCCTTTCGAAATGTCATGTATTTCGATTTTGCTATGTTTAGCGATAATTTATTTATTTTGAGTCATTCATTTTTTTTTTTTAATTCTTCATTTATTAAAGATTCTAAATTTTTGTCATGTATGTTATCGCTGAAAGTGTAATAATAATAATAATAATTTATTTCTTATATAGCGCCTCATCCAAATAATTGTTCTGGGGCGCTTTACAATGGTTAATGCAAATGGACAGTGGACACAAATGTAAAACAATAGCACACTGACAATTTTTTTTATGATTAATAACAGTGATGGCCACCTGACCGACTCAGCCGTTTCAATGCTCATATGTAAACACCTGACATTCTCACTCGAAGGTCGAGCACCTTTTGACTCAATGGTTACGTGTCAGCGTTGTAAATGTCACGGTCAACGACTAATCTGGTCATCCAGTGTGTGTGTGTGTGTGTGTGTGTGTGTGTGTGTGTGTGTGTGTGTGTGTGTGTGTGTGTGTGTGTGTGTGTGTGTGTGTGTGTGTGTGTGTGTGTGCGGGTGTGCGAGAGAGAGAGAGAGAGAGATAGAGAGAGAGAGACAGAGAGACAGACAGACAGACAGACAGACAGAGAGACAG